>OX421472.1:21037478-21407478 GCA_949126895.1 Eilema caniola
AAGCTACCACGGTTGGGTTTATCAAGCAACCCAAGGGGGTACAAAACGGAAACTACAAACTAATTATAACATTTTTTTTTTTACTATTATATATTTACTGTTCTGTAGATAAATAAAGCGATAGATAAAATAAATAAATAAATAATGTTTAGTACATCGATTCCCATGGCCCTACCAAGATCTTCGGGTCCCAAGCACTTGCAAACCTGTACCCCTAAAGTCCGTTTTTTAATTTCAGATAGTAAATTGACAACTGCAAATGTCAAATTGTGAAATAATGATACCAGCTTTTAGTCCTTAGTGACGTGCGCGAATCTATCGACAATGTTTGTGGCCTAGATACAAGTGGTTAATCGTTATTATATCTTCAGAAAAAAGTTAAAATTAAAAAGTTTTTTAGTTACGTACACTATCCATATAAGCTAATTATAAAATAATCAACAAAAATGTGTCCTAAATTTAATTTATCGACAACTTTCGATACTGGCGGCACATGACTATTTTTAATTGCAATAAAGTTGATGAGTTTAAATTGCAGGTAATGTCATTTTACTATCCGAAATAAAAAAAAACAAACTATAGTGATTGGCGTGAGGGCTTCTTGCAAAAGCCAAAATAAGTTTAAAAGATGGTGCCTTGAACCATTACATACATACTGTTTTAGATATTGTCGGTGTCTGCAAGACGGCAGCTGATGTTCAAGAGCTGACTGCTAAGAGTACTGGCAAATTATTGAAGAAACGAGAAGTCACTCTCGTTGACAATTCCGGTGGCGCGGTTAGTACTATATTATAACACTTAAAAATAGGTACAGTCAGCGTCAGAAATATCTTGACTACAGTCTCTAAATGATCTTAAAACGTAATTCATATTAAGAGCAATTCAAACTGTTTTATTGATTTAAAATGTATTATTGTCCGAACTAAAGGTAGGCGGAAAAATCAAGACATTAAGATTATTTTGAGTATGTAGAATATACTGCTTACGGGCTGTTTGACCGTGGTCCATATGAAACTTGCGTTTCAGACGTTTCGTCGATCACTGCGGTCGACATCTTCAGGGGCCCAGGTCCGGGTCGCGACAAGTGCGTCGACCTCTCCTCGTTGGCGACTTTTCTGTGGCTGATGTTGAATCTTGAGTCACTGGCGTAATTATAGGCGCGGTCGGAGGGAGGGAAATGAGGTGCTCGATACTGATTGATCGAGAACTGGGGAACCGACTTGCTTGATCCTAATTGGTCTTTTGCACTGTGATAACGAGCGACTCTCAGTGCTGGGTACCAATCTCTTTGGCGATGAAATCCTTCGTTTTTCTTGTTGAAATTCTTGGAATGCTTCAATATTTCGATGGCTTCTCGAAGTATACGACGAAACGTCTAGAACGTAAGTTTCATATGGACCACGGCCAAACATACCGGATATTCTACATGCAACACCGGCCGTGAAAGCCTAAACTTATAATCATTTTGATACTTTGTTCATCAAGATCGATTTGATGCTGACTGTATAAGTCTCTAAAAATAAGGGGCATTAGACAAACCTATAAATGATGTAAATATAATTGTAATAATTCCAGGTTGTACTTACTTTATGGGGAGAGGAAGCTGAGAGATTTGAAGGATCCACACACCCTGTGATAGCTGTCAAGGTATGATATTACTTTCTAAAACTATTTATAGACTGCTGAAATTATTGTTTAATATATTTAGGTAGGCATTTAAACTGTCATATGTATAAGTTAGTACTGACCACAGAAAAAAAACATCAAAATCCAATTAAATTAGGTGCAGCCGTTCAGAAGTTATGATGACGAAATTAGTTTCGGCGACTCATTTTTATTGATATGTCGCCGCCAACTAGTTTAATCAGCCGTCCAATTAACTGCCTAGGCAGTTAACTAAACGCCGCCGCCGCCGTACCAGATTTGATTAGGAGTACCTAATCAAATCTGGTACCCTTAAAAAATAAATAAAAAAAGATACCTACGTATCTTCTTTTTCCTATATCCATATCCGCATCCAGATCCCATAATAGCATATCCATAACATCCCTGCTACAGAATATCGCGGCCATAATAACCTCGTGTTTTTCCCGGCAGTGAGTAGGGTGGCCAAAGAGAAATTCTCTATGCTTACAGGGTCGGCAGCACGAGTGTAACTCCCCTGATATTGTACATGTCGATAGTTCACGGCAACCACTTTCCATCAGGTGGTATTTGAAAAAAAGCGATATCAAGTGTTTCTCTCCACCGGTGCTGTTCCGATAGATTGCCCAAACCACTACCTTTTAGAAAGATTTCCTTCCACGCTGCTCCTTGGCTGTATGGTGTTTATCATGATAATCCTACATTTTGACAGATAATTTGCTTATTATTTGGCAGGGAGCCCGCTTGGCCGAGTTCAACGGCAGCAAGTCGCTATCGTGCCTGGCCAGCACTATGATGCGGCTCAACCCAGACCTGCCCGAGGCGCACAAACTAAGAGGGTGGTACGACAACGGCGGCGCCGATATGGAGATCGTTAATATTTCTGCCAGGTATTCTGTTTGAACTCTTACTAGACTTTACCGATCCCGTTCCCACATCCCAAGGGAATGGATTTCAGAGATAAAAGTAGCCTTTTTTATTTAGAACATCTCGCCTGATGGTAAGCTGCAGGCAAAGTCTCAGGAAAGAGGGTTACCACTACATACACGTACCATGTTAACAATGGTGGCACTCAGATTGGCGGCCTCCCCCTCTAGACAAATGGCAATTCGTTAGCCAGCGTCTAATGGAATAGAATAACGAATTTATGGGATTTGACGTATCTGACAGTCGTTAACGCATGTCATAAACGTCAAATCCTATACATTTGTCATTCTATATCAGATGTTTTTTCACGCCGAGCTTAAACAACCCGAAACTGTAGAAAGAAGGAAACACGTGAGCCGTTAATGAGCTCCAGGTTTTAATGGTGCGAAAAAGGAAAGAGAACCGAACACTGAACCGCTTGGTTCATGAAGGAATATTCTGCACCGTATGCGGGTGACATCTAAGACCTGCGTCTATTCCAGATAATAATCTACTCCTACCAAATTTAAGCCAGATCTGTTTAGCTGTTGATGGTGTAACAAGCACACAAACTTTACCATTATTTCAAAATAGTAGTCGATTTCTATGACCATTTTGTTTGCTATTTACACTGGTTCACTGTCGGTCCACCACCATCTTCTATCCACCCAACCTTTTTATTTATTAGGGCTAAAAAAACAGAACTCTTAAGGATCACTTTGTCTGTCTGTCTGTGAAGACCTTTTTCTCGAAAATGCGTGGATTGATTAAGCTGTATACCAAATATTTAAGTCTACAACTTCTTACTATTGAAAAAATAGGCTAGGTCAACACAATAACAAAATATTGCCGCTAATCTATACATATAAATAAAATTGGAGAGTTTGTTTATAATATTAAAATAACCGATTTTTACTACAAGCATATGAATATAATAAGGTCCATACATACATTAAAATATCATTTTTTACAATTTTTGTCTGTCTGTCTGTCTATTTGTTCTGGCAAATCTCTGAAATGGCTGGACCGATTTTGACGAGACTTTTATTGGCAGGTAGCTGATGTAATAAGGAGTATTTAAGCGACTTTTATTTTAGAAAAATAGTGTAGACTTAACACTAAGCGATAACCGACATCCACGGGGGCGGAGCCTCGCGCAACAGCTAGTGTAACATAAATTCGCTCATTTCAGTTTTGTACGGAACCCTTAGTGCATAAGTCCGACTCGCATTTGGACGATTTTTTTTATATTTTCATTACAGAGCGGGTGGGTACACCGGCGGCAGCAGCGAATGGATCACGTTCTCCGACGCGGAATCTCGCCAACTGGGGTCAGGCGACAAGGGAGATTATTTCAGCCTCCTAGGAGTTCTCACATTCACCTTTTCTGACAACGCAGTGTACAAGGCCTGTCCGCAAGAACAGTGCAATAAGAAGCTGGTGGACTTAGAAAATGGGCTTTTTAGATGTGAGAAGTGTAATAGAGAATATCCAAACTATAAGTACAGGATACTGTTGTCGGTGAGTAGTATGAGCTGGGGTTAAGTTTAGTTTTGATTGAAATTAAAGAATTTTAGCATGTCCTTTCTAGCTATTTATTTGCCGTTATTTTAAATTTACATTGATCCCGAAGTATCGATTACTTTTCAGTATAGTCTGTTTTTTAATTTCAGATAGTAAAATGACATTACCTGTGTTGTCGGTTTATTGCAATAAAAAATAGTCATGTGCCACCAGTAGTATCGAAAGTAGTCGGTAAATTAAATTTAGTACAGATTTTTGTAGGTAATTTTATAGTTAGCTTACATGGTTAGTGTACGAAACAAAAAAAAGCACAGCACTGAGCACTAAAAGCTGGTATCATTATTTAACAATTTGACATTTTCAGCTGTCAATTTACTACCTGAATTAAAAAAACTGACTATAGCTGCCTACACAATTGTAAATAGTTACATAAAATATGAGAATTCTATTATTGAGATAGATTTGATGTGGATATAATATTGTCAGCAAATTATTTTCATAACTATAATGAATTTTAACTTTACTCACCAACCTGCATAACAGTTAAAAATTCCAGTCTTTAGCTCCTCACATAAACACAACACTAATTTATTTAGACTACTTTTTTAAGCACAGGAGCTTATGATTTTCCCATGCTTACTAAACAAGCATAAAATAATAAAACCTATTTTTTATTTCATCAGGCTAACGTATCCGACGCGACTGGAGACCAACGGATCACAGCTTTCAACGAGTCCGCAGAGGCGATGCTTGGCAAGTCGGCCACCGAAATCGGCAACTTGTTCGAACACGACAAGACCGCCTACACACAAATGTTCGAGGATGTGAAATTCAACACCTATGTATTCAAATTCAGGACTAAGATGGAAACTTACAATGTAAGCTGTTTTTTAACTTCTATGCTCTATAGAGTATTTATCTGTCAAAACCACTATGACCTAAACTGCATAATGGGCCATCGTTCTTACCTGTGTTTGGAGTTGCGCTAGCATACTTTCAGCTTTTTAAAAATACGAAGGTCTGGCGTTTACGGGCTCTTAGACTTTAATGATTAAATGAAGTTGAAAATTATATTGGGTTATTTTTCACACTTTATGGAGTAATAAGAACCCTGAGTGGGGGCTCCGTTGACACTCCGTTATATGAGAGTTTTGGAGCAATGTGACTTAAATGAAATCGATCCAAAAAACATAATATCTTTTGAAAATGAGTATGAAATCCGTGATAACATCCTCTGGTATTTAAAGTTTCTTTTCCAATGATGCCCATTAGGCCTTAGCATATCATTTACTAGTTGTTACTTGCGGCTCCGCCCGTGATGGCGTTTGTCGGGCACCAAACATTGTCCTCTCTGTAGGTCTATTCTACCCCTGTACCAAATTTAATTAAAATCTGTTCAGTTGTTTAAGCGTGAAAGCGTAACAGACATCAGACAAAGACAGTTACTTTCGCATTTATAATATTAGTATAGATTTACTTTTGAGACATTAGCATTTACTACAATTTAATTATATTTCAGGATGAAGCTCGCCTAAAGACCACCGTAATGGATGTTCAACCTATTAATTACAAGGAGGCCAACACTAGACTGATCGCAAGCATAAAATCGATCACCGGCGTAGAAGTGTAACTTGTAATATTACTTATATAATTACTGTAATATGTAAGAGTTAAATAGGATATGATTGATAAAATTGATCATGTTAAATTAGTACTCATATGTTTAAAATTACTGTGTACCTACCTGCTATTTGTTAAATTATGCTAATATACATATTACCCAGAACTAGATATATTGTCAACAATAAATTTATATGTGAATTTATGGTGATACTTATTTTTTCCGAACTGTTAAAAGTGAGACGAGTGTGATATTATTCTCATCAAACAACTCGTAAACGCTATTGGTTGTTTGTGTGAAGCAGTATCCTTGTGTTGCGTTAATAACGGTCGTATCGGAAGCTTTCGCCCTGGATTCTGGGGTCCGTATTATCCAGTCTAAGGGCATGTTTTGGCTGAATTTCAATATTTTCCGTGTAGCGACTACTGTTTGACCTTCCCAACCCAATGGCGATATCGAAGTTAGTATTGCAGCTAGACCATGCTGTTTTTTTATGAATATTTTTGGCTTGGTTACAAGACCTTTAAGCCATGTCTTCATTTATACATATGTATCTTCATTTTTTGATGATGATGATAACGATGAACGATGATTACTGCCTCAGTAATGTTGTGGGGACTTTACTAAAAAGCTCCCTAGGGAGATTTAGAACCAACACAAAAAGTCACAATTCACTGCAAAATTCCTCTTTCCTACACTTCTGTGAGTTGTCCAAGACGTTATGTCTTAAAATCCACCATTTTTATACATAAAAACTCGAATTCACACCAATTTCGGAAGATAAAATAATACCGCATCCGCATCTTGGTGTGCCCGCTAAAACTCCTGACATGTTGATTGTATGAAGCAATGTTGCCATGAATGAACATCCCAGAAATCCCAGTCGTCTCATTGCCACCTTAAGGATCAATACTCGGTACCACTCATTAGTTCACCTGGGTGGGCCACGGGCATTTTCTTTCCCGTTGGTTCACCCAGGTGGACTACAGGCAAATTTATTTACCCTTGGTCCACTGGTCCACCTTGTTATTCGATCTCATTTGTCTATCAGCACTTTATTCCAATCATAAGTTATTGTCTGTGACAATTCATGTCAGTGAATTTGTACTCACTGAAAGAGCAGCGGCTTTTTGACGCAAAATTACAAACCATTTTGAATCTTATCTACGGGGAGAAAGATCACAGTCATTTGAAGGCGAAGGAGCGGCCGCTTGTGCTTACTCGCGATAAATTTTACTACAAAAGTCTCGGCGTCGCCAGCCGCTGCTCTTAGTGGGGATATTGGCCCTTGCTTTTTTATCGTGCGGAAAATCCCCATCGATACCTCCCCCGCCGAAGCCGGATATTATGTCGGACTCGAACCGACTAAGCCGCACGCCGTCTGTGGGTCGCAGTGCAAGGCCGAAGGTGAGGTAGCTATAGAGCATATCCCTCGCATGGAGATTGGCCCTAATGCTAAGTGAGGAAAGCTAACTCAAAAATAATATACAAATATTTTACTAGTTACTTTATTCAATCTCATTTGATATGACTCATAATTAGGCTAAGGAATAGAAACATAACAGATGTACTTGAACATTGCATTTCAACCGTAAATTACAATTAGGATATTAAAGACCGGCCGGTGGTTTAGAACCACAGAATATAAAACCAAGGAGGAAGGACTTTATACATCGTTCGTATGAAAACTAGTTATCGTTCATTATTACTATAGTCACCTGATAGAAAACAGTGACGTCATAGTTTTTTAATAGAGAACGAACCTTAAAGTATATTTCTGGCAATCCCAAGGGGGATTACCTCTAAATTTAAAGAAAATTCCCCTTGGGAATATACAATTATATATTCCATATTTCAAACCACTTCTTTGTATTCCAGAGGAAGCATACAAGACTAAATTGTACTTAAATTGATTCATTATGGGTTTAATCTGTTAGTACAGCTCACTGAGTTATAATATAAAAGTAAATATTACTATCGAGAGTTGCCATACATACCAAATTCGTGTATTTACACTGAATTTGAATCAATACATTTATATACGAGCCCGAATAATAGTAGAGCACGCATAACGAGCATTCTAGAACTCATATACGATGCTAAAAAATGGCAAATAGCTAGCATTCCTAAGAAAATATGTAACCTTCGGATCGCGATGTACAATATGAACCCAGTTGACTTTGATCATAAATCTCTATCGCCTGGGATGGTTATTATTTTCATTTATGCCTTTTAAAAGGTCACTTCTGTCTGTGCTACAGGGTGTTCATAAAACTGATACAAAGTACGATAGATTCAGAATAATATCAGTGAATCGTATAAATACTTGCCAACGTGAACGTCGAACACACGACCACGTGATGGCGTTATACAATGTGACCACTGCGCCATGCGTAGCCGTGCCTTTAACAGTGCGTGTGAGATTCTCAAAAGATGATCTCTTATATTAAAATAAGGTAGATGAATCATCTCCATACTATCGCGACACACGCGTACATAAATGTTATGATTAAAAATATACTGTCTTACGTATGTACGCTGATAATATCAATTATGGGAAAATGAGACACTCGTTCGCGTGAATGTTTACAATATTGTGTTATTGCCATTCGCAGACCACGCATTCATACGCGTGTTCTGCGAATGGCCCTAGCCTTGCCTTAGTACTAATTTTGCACATTTTTTTTGCACGAAATTCGTACCAAATATTTTGCACAAAACCTGGATTGCGAAACGTCCGCATTTGTGTGTGTGTTGTGTGTATGCATAGTGCATACGCATGAGGCAACAGACGGCCTAAGGTAGGATTTACACATCCCGATTCAGAGTAATCGCTTTTAGAGCCAGTCTACCTTATTTTAACATAAGATCAAAAGCAATAGTGAGTGTTTATAGCGCCCATTCATAAATATTATACAGCCGATTTAGATCACTGTATCAGTGGCGAGGGGTACCTAAAACCCGATTCCTGTCGGCATGCCAATGGGTCGCATGGTGCATGACACACTAAATCGAAGTAGGGTTTTTTGTCTAATGGCTTGCCTTTTGAAGGTTTTCACCATTCGCCACTGCACTGTACTACTAAAAATACAACCAGGCCCCCGATTCTGCTAATATAATGACATAACAAAACCACTGTATGTCATAAAATTTTGGACTTTATAGCTGTGTTTTAAAGTCCAAAATGAAAAGAGAAAATGTTATAAACATTTTTCATTCACTCTACAAGATTGTTATTTAATTTTAGATTTTAAAAGTATAAAGGTAAAGTCAAAAGTTAAATGGCATTGGTTAAAGTGTCTGTGGTACCGCAGTGGCCTTGTCATGAAAAAATTAATAGCAGAATCATTGCCCAGATTACATGCCTCAAGCCAGTTGTTCAAGTACCATTTGAGGTGCGTAAAACGAAGTAACTAAATCACCCATATTACTTACAGGGGAAGAGGTTATCATTTCTATGTAAAATGTACACTTATGTTAGGAAATTCCAATAATTTAATATTACACATTAGGTACTATTACAGTTAAATTAGTATAACTTATACAGAGAAATTTTTGTTAATACATAAAATGGCAGTGTGATTTTACTCATATTAAAAGACTATTGGTGGCATAGTTTTTTGCCGTTACTACAAAAAAAAAACTTAAATCTAATTAGCCTTGAACTAAACTAAAACAGACGGAAAGTATATCTAAACTAAACCTTAATCGCTAACTATAAATAGGTATAAAGCCATTATAAGCTGATCACAATACAAATAAATAAAGATCCATTTCACTGAGATTCCTAAATCGTAACAAACACTTCTAATTGTATAATTTATAGATACTTTGTAAAACTTAGAGAGGTATAATAATACTAAGGCCGATTTTTTATTCTTGGTACTTGATAATTAACTTTGATTACTTTTTTAAACAATTTGTAAGAACTATTGGCTAGTGTAAGTTCTCTAAACACCGTAGCTGCCAACATATTGACTTTATAATTGGAATTATTACTTTGACATTATTATTTGAATTACTATTTTGACATCATTAACTGAATTACTATATTGTTAACTGAATTATATTATTATTTCTGATATGACATGCTCATGAATAATATTTGTAATGGTAATTATATCTACTTCAATGATTAATGTGTTGTGAAAATTATTATATAGTTTTGAATAGTTAATAATGATTTAAGTTAAGTTTTAGTAGTTTTTGAAGCATGACTATGTATGATTATGATTATGTGAATGATATATGTATATTGTAAATGAAATTATTATAATTATGTTGCTACTCTGTCGCATTGGGTCTGCCCTGTAATGACATTGTATGTATGAAATGAATAAATAAATAAATAAATAAATATTGATTAATACTTAGGCTGGATTTCATCGCTGAAAATCCGTTCAACTATACTACCTTATCACGTTTTGTTTAATGAAATTCATTGAATAACATTTAGTAACACAGTTTAAGTCGCCTTCAAATCGGTTTTTTATATTTAAATTTTGTCAACTTGTTATGCTAAAAGAAAAAACGTCAATGCATTGGCATTAAATAAGTTGGAAGAGTCATAAAACCGGCCTCATAATCGATAATAAGACGAAAAGTTTTATACTATTGAAGTATAATCCTTTCAATGACGAGTGTACTACGCGAATACGAATAGTTTGGTTTGTAAATTAATAATATCAACACTCAGGACGAGAGTCGAACCCGCAACAGTCTCTAACGGATTGCTCTGCGAGATTAGCTACCAAATTAACATCCTGATTTGTTGAGATTTTCATCTACTGGCAACTTCTTAATTTCAATTGATTGGGGTTGATTTTCTTAGAACATAATGAACAATTTTATTTAGGTCTACCAATTACTTTTAGTATTCAGCGTTAAATATAAAAATCAATATTCATCCCACAAAAGCTGTATTGCTTTGTCAGTGAATTTTAGTCTCAATGCAAGCATGTGCACAACCGCACAACGAACAGCTGCCTATCACGACAAACAATGTTTTATTAGCAAACATTGGGTATCGGTAAATTGGGATGAATAGAATTGAAAGGAGTGAATTAATTGAAAATCGGAAGATACATTTTAAGTAGAAATGAGTAGACTATTTCAGTATAATAATGTGGAGAATCTTCAATTATCTAGTAAGTTACTTAAAATTTGTAAAATAACAACTATTTCAATGTTTTTATAGATTTTTCTATTTATTTATATTCACCCCTTAATTTCTATTCATCCCGTCTTTACCGTACATAAACCAAAAATATAATATAAAATTATTAAATTAAACATTTGCAACTGTAAAATTATTTTTCAATAAACGTGTATAAATTATATACTGCAAATAAATATATTAACAATGGGTTAATTCACACATTAAGATGTATGACACAAATGTATAATAATGAAATTAAAGCCACGACCAAGAACATAAAAAGTTACAAAATATCAAGTGATCAATCCGGCATGTCGCACAACACGTCGGATCCCGCAACAACAATGCTCACAATAATATTACACTTACACATATTACTGCTATTAATAATTACAAATTTATTGATAAATTAATTATTACTTTGACTTCATATAAATATTATGAAAATATAATTTTTAAATAATTTTCAATTCCAAATATTGTATGAGATTCATAAAATTAGAAAGCGTCTAAGAGATTCTATAAATCGCTAACAAAATGGGAAATAATCTCAAACTTGTATAGATCTGTGTCGTAGACAGAATTAATTTCTAGGTTATATAATCATTAATAAAATAGTATTTCAATTATATGAAGTAGATACATCATACTAAAGGGTAACTTTAATCGAAACATGTTTAATTCCTTTAAATATCTCAGTAGTCATAGCCCGGCAATCTCGCGAGTTCTCGCTCGAGCACTTGAGCGTCCCACCGTTCACTTACACTACGTGCACTAACACTAAAGATACGAGTTCTCATTACAAAAGACGCAGATCAGTATGCGATACGACACACTTGAGCGAGCGTCGAGCGGTAACAGGTAGCAGGGCGAGCGGTCGCCTGCCCGGTGGGCCACACCACGCACGCCACACACGCCGCACACGCCGCACACGCCACACACGCACACTCTCGCACACACGCCACCATGATGCAACACAACAGGTACCAATATAATAATCTATTATAAACCGATATTTACACTCACAAAATAAGGACAAATCAATAAATTAAAGCGAATAAATAAAACTAACGCTCTTTGGAACGGATTACGTTCGAGGTACGCCAGTACACTCGGGTGACAGAGCGTGTCCGCCGGCGGACCGGCGTGCGGTTGCGTCCTACAACTTAACAACTTACATATTTAATCACAAACGCGTCGCCGACAAGAATTTCCTGCTATACGAAGGAACATTAGGACGAATACTAACGTAACGTACAATTTCAGATCTCCCCACTACACCCGAGGGCCACTGAAATCGACAAAATATAATAAACTACGAAAATTACAGAAAAAAAAACTAGTATGGCATTAACGGATAATACAGGAAGGAAACTACAAGAGGATCATAGCACTCACACTGAAACTAGCCGAAACGAGTACAATTTTGTGTTTACCAATGAATAGTACACCAATATTACATCGAAAGTGGAGACACGTACAACAACATTTAGGATCAGGCCAAGTACTATGATGGTCGGGAGCAACTAAAGGTCGTAAAACTGCATCGTCAGTTGGCGGCGGGGCGGCGCGCGCTCAGAGCCAGCGCGCGCGGGGCGCGCGGGGCGCGGGGGGCGCGGCGCGCGGGCGCGCCCTAGCGGGGCGCGCCTCACGGCACCAGGTCGGGCAGGCGCCCGCGGCCCTAGGGACGCGCGCCCGCCTCTGCGCTCACCACCTGTGCGGGCCACGACTGACAGTTACTTTCGACCTAGTGTTACTTTGGCTCTAAAGCGTTACCTTAGCCCTTAAGTGTTACCATGGCTCTAAAGTGTTACCTTGGCTCTAAAGTATTAATTTGGCCCTAACCTGTTACTTTGGCCTAAGTGTGTTACTTTGGCCTAAGTGTGATACTTTGGCCTTCGAAAATTGCTTTGGCCCTAAAGTGTTACTTTGACTTTAGAGGATTACTTTGGCCTTTGTGTGTTCCTTTGGTTTTGGTGTGTTACGTTAGCTTTAGAGGATTACTTTGTCTCAAAAGTTTATGCATAGAAGGGGTTACCTAGGCCAGAAGGTTTTCATGGACTTTGCTAGAACTAGGGTCACAAGTCGAGGTTGTCAATCATGTAATAAAATAACTCACTTTCCGCTCCTTGTAGTAGAGTTCTTCACTCTCTTTGTCACATAACAGCAGTACTACTGCGCCGAACAAGAAAATGGCGGCGCCCCAACCTACACCGTACGCCCAGCCAAACTCCCATACTGATCTGTTACCTAAATATTACCAAAAAGAAATAAAATAAGTATCCAATTATTTCATGCATATATTGAAATTTCATTTATCTGATGTCATGCCCGTCGCCTTAACTTACCCAGATTTAATTCTGCAGCAAAGCAGACTGGATATATAACGAGTGCTATCAAAATGCACATTACTGAAATAAAAAATAAATATACATTATGACATTTTATTAACAAGAGTCTAAATCTTTACAGGTGGTTTAGTGTAGTGTAGATTTAATTCTATTTACGCATCAGAGAGCCTACTACGTCACTCATAAGCCATTCATTTTCGAACAGCGCTTCAGAGCTACCCAAATCTGAATCGCTTAGGCGCATCGTGGTAGGCCTACGGTACTTAATACGAACATGAGTGTAAATGATACTTACGGGCTAACGACATGGCGAGCACCGCGAACCTATAGTATCGGAACTTGGTGCGGTGGTCGGCGGACCGCAGGCCGAGGCCGGTCAGTAGCGCGCCGCACACGTCCGCCGCCAGTGTGGCCACGCACAGACCAGCCGCCGCTCTGAGGTACAAAGCACAGACTTATAACAACACTCAGCCTAAAAGAATAACATAGACGGAACTAATAGAACTAGCCAGTGAAGCCGCCTAAAGTAATACCATCTCGCTCGCACTATTAGTGTGCACGCACGAGAGCGAGCGAAATGATACTATTTTACTATTAGTTTAGGCGGCTTCACTTGCTAGTGCAATACGCTCCGTCTATGTTATTCTTTTAGTCTGAGTTACGACAATTTTTACAGCGGTTCACCTTTTAAAAAAGTATCCCATCATGGTCTTTACTCGATAATTACATGCTTGAAGCAAATTTCTTTTAACCATTTAATCTACTGTTATAAAAATGTCGTTACCATAATAAAACTTAAAATAATACTCCTCTTGTTTCCATATTTATCGCTTAGAGCACGTAATTATCGCCAAAGACCATAATGAAATATTATTTATGAGTTCTTATTAAGTAAATTAACTCCTAATTACTTGATAACGTAGTAATCTAATATGAAGTTAATTTCGTTACGATCGACCGGTGTTCGTGCTACGTGGCAATGAGCCGGATTTGCCTAAAACCTTATTTTTATAAAACCTAATATTGCCTGTCTTAGAACCATAAACGACAGCTTTAACAAATCGTTAAATTATTGTCGGATTTACGGTCTTCACTCATAATGTGCTAAAATAATACAACGCCTGTCCAGAAAAATGTTATCATGTTGGTTTATATTTCAACAAAGACAACAGTTAATTAAAACGTATTTTTAATTAAATATCATACTGCCCCATGCTAACAGCCTTCGTGGCGTAGCGGTAGTGAACGCGGCCGCTACGCAGGAAGTTTTTTCTTTATTTCGATCCCCGTTCAATGCAAATATTTGTATGCATGATTGGTCTGGTCGTGCCTCGGAGAGCACGTTAAGCCGTCGGTCCTGGTTGCTATGCGAACATCGATGGCAGTCGTTACGGGTAGTGAGAGCTCTCAAAAATCCAACAACTGGTCAGATGGCAGTCGCTTCACGGAAAATGTCGAAGTTCAGCCAAAGCCACAGTTGGACTGGTAAAGCAGACCACAGACTACAAGTTGAAAACTTCCGATGCGACTGAAATAACGCTAGGATGAAGAAGAAGATCATACTGTCCCATGTTGGGCGCCAATGCAAGTTTATTCATTTAAGCATTTTAATGAACTTACATTGGCGCGCAACATGGGAGCACGTGTAGCGTAAAATCGTTACATCGCGTTTACTTTAGACTTGTTTTTTTTTATATATTTACATTTGCGCTAGGGCCTAACTCAAAGGAGACGGGTTATAGGAATTCAAACTGCAATATTACTTATGGTACCGAGACGTGGTCGCTAAATATTGGTCTCATGCATAAGCTCAAGGTTGCGCAACGAGCTATGTTAGGAGTTTCACTGCGTGACAGAATCCGTAATGAGGAAATCCGTAGAAGAACCAAGGTTATCAACATAGCTCATAGAATAAGCAAGTTGAAGTGGCAGTGGGCAGGCCATATAGCTCGCAGAACCGATAACCGCTGGGGAGTAAAGGTTCTCGAATGGTGACCGCGAACTGGATAACGAAGTGTAGAACGGCCCCCCACTCGATGGACCGATGACATTAAAGCGGTCGCAGGAAGTCGGTGGATGGTGAAGGCTCAAGATCGGTCGTCATGGCACTCTTTGGGGGGGGCCTATGTCCAGCAGTGGACGTCTATTGGCTGATAGATAGATAGATAGATAGATATTCTCTTATTATTATTTTTTATATATTATTTTAAAATATTAAAAAAAGTATTTAACGACTTTACCCTACAGACAGTAAAACTTTTGCTTACAAATTATGCCTAATGCCTATTATTATATAATGGAAGGACACTGGATAAGTCGGCAGCGTGTAAGTGACAAATCCCAGGTGTGGATATTTTCCCGTCCATTTCATATAATACTATTTAAAATTTCTTGGATTTGTTAACCAGGATATTGGTAAGTATAAAAACAGTATGAATAACGCTACTTACTTGATATAAGGCGCTGGTCTTGCGGCATAGCATCCCGGTTGAGCGGTTATATCAAACGGTAGTGGTGTAGGCGCCTCAGGGTCTATACAGTGCATAAAGAGTCCTTGCCGCCAGCCGGCCGCCATGAGCCAGTCTGCCGAAGCCAGGCCCAGGACCATCAGGATGACGACTAGTAGGCCGCATATTAGCGCAATTACCTGAAATTAGTTACGTTAATATGAACAATGAGTCAACTAGTCTGTATGTATGTAATGAGCAACTAATGGAGGTAGGACACGGCGGTATTTCCGTCCAATTAAGCAGTCCGACTAGTAGAAGTAGGTACCTGCGCCCTACAGAATACCGCGGCCATAATAACCTCGTGTTATGTTCCCGGCAGTGAGTAACGTAGCCAGAGCTCACTGGAGAGTTTTGTGCTGTCAGTGGGTAGAACAAAGGCTTGTCCTGTTTTGTCTTCTACACTGACGAAACAGAAATTGTCTGTGCTTATAGGGTCGACAGCAAGAGTGTGACTATAACACGTCCACAGGCCACGGTAACTACTTTCCATCAGGTGGGCCGTGTGCTTGTCTGCCACCTAAGTGGTATAGAAATATATTGAATAGTTTTTCCTAGTACATTAAAAGCTGCCAACGATAAAATAAAGAAGATATGACATGTAATCTCGATACACTGCATTGTAAATGCCCCACGCTACTGGTTGCCAACGAATTAATACAGATCAGATTCAGGACGCGATAAATTTAGAAGTAGTAAAAAACGAGGATTAACCTAAATAATCTTCTGCCAGTACAAATAAATTATGTACGCTAAGTTATATGCTATAGTATAAAAACGACAATGCCAAAAATGTGTTCTTGTACTCTTTTTAGTGCGTCGGACGTCGGAATACTGGTCTAAGATACAAAATTTACAGCTGTTATAGTACAGCCACAAATTTTGTATTTTTTACAGAAACCAAGGCCATACAAAATTGTTTAGAAAGTTATGATATTAGCCACGTATGCCATTTGCTAGAATATTCGGCAAGATGATTCAGCAATCGCTTTCAAAGCGCGTGTTGCGCCCCTGTTAAATTACGCGGCAAAGTTCGTCAATGTGAAAATATGAGACTATTTTCACATGATGAATTCCGTATTGCTGTATTGTACCGAAACTTAAATACAATACAATACTCATTCTTCTTTCGACCTTTGGTTCTTTTTCACTTAATTTAAGTTTATATTCTATTATATTATTAGATGTATAAATATTATTCATTTGTAAGAAACACGACTTTAATAAAATACTGTACGAAAAAGAGTAAAATAATCTAGCATGTTTCTAGAGAAAAGAAAACAATATAAGTAGAAGTTAGAGCATACGGCATTCGTACGTGCTAGTACATCATAGCACCTATGTATATTCGAAGAAAGAAAAGCGGAAAAATGAGACGGGCGAGTGTCTAGAGGTGAGGTGAGGGTGAGCGCGGGGTGCGGCCATCGATCGCAATCCCCGACGGCGTTTGGGGCCGCGGGGACCGCCATCAGCTGTTGGAGACGGCGTCGATTCGCCTCTCGGACTCTTTGAGCCCACTTCACGCGACGCTTCTTATACCCCTTAGCTATTGTTACGAGTATTACAATCCTAAGCACACTTCGCATGAGATGCAAGTACGCTCAACTTTCATGTCGCAGTACCAAAGAATAGAGAATTAAATGAAAGAATACAACGTCTGTACAAATTGTATACAAAACGATATCGAATAAAAAAGGTCAGACGTGCCCATTAATCAACTGCTCAATCCAGGCGGAAGGATTTGTTGTAAAGAGGGATTCCATTCATTAATTTACAAAGCGAATTAGCTCACATACGGTCCTTCCGGCCGCGGCCGTTCGAAAGGGGAGCTACGAATCCAACCCGTCATTTCTATAATACTTTTCTGTTGCTTTTCATACCCAAATAGTCAAACCTAGATATTTCTCATATCCAAGGAGATTTATAAATCACTTTTGGTTTCCATAAATTAACAAGTTCCAGTGCCAGTAAAAATTCTGTTTTTATTTGCACTGCAATTTAAATTTAAACCGGTTCTGTTTGTTCAATTAGTCTACAAATATATATAGCGACATTAATTGTATTTGTGAATTACATCATCAGTCTATTTTTATTCGTTACAATGAGGTCATGGCCTCAATGTAAACATCCGAATTTTTATTACTGCACTCAAATTTTTGTGAACGCCTCACAATCACAATGAAAAAGCCTTAAGCTAAGTTGGTTCCTTTCGAATTGCTATAGAAAGGGTATGTTATATAAGTTAAGGAAAGTTACTGTGGGTAACAGCTAATGTTGATTAAATTATGGAATTACCTGTTTTGTATATAATTTGGTATATAGATAGATAGTAGAAAGTTAATTCAGAAACTTTAGTAGCCTAGGCAGGTATGTAAGTAGAATTAAAGAGAAAGTGATTGATAAATCACCAGCAGCTGTTTAATGTCATTATCACAGCAGAACAGCTCGTTACATTGTTGTAACTCATTATTTTGAGCCGCACCATGATATCAAACAGCTGTTGATTCAGTGCTAAAAACTACTAAATCAACATCATATTGTCATTTTGGGTTCATATATTTATTTATTTTTAACAAGGTTGATAGCGCATCCTATCGTAACCCAGTATGGCTGTACAGTACTCTATTTAAAAACTTTGATAATGTATATTCAATTGGTTGTTACTGACAAGCTTTTGGTTAATCGTAACATGAACATCGTTGCAAAAAACAGAATCGGTGCATGATACATTATTGTAGCTTGCACGTTGCACAACCCGCCACGCGATCGCTACACTGATTAGAAGAGAATTTTCTTTATGATGGGAATAAAGATGAATGATAGGATTAGAAAAATAAAATTATAGGAATCAGTTATGTTGAACGTACTTTCACTGGTTATATAAAGTCATGTCCGTGACATCGTCGATAAAATGCAAGAGAGTCGCCTTCGCTGGTGTGGCCACGTCTTGCGGCGACAGCCAGGCTACGTGGGTAACAAATGCTTGGCAATGGCGCCCCCGCCGGGTCCAGGAAAATGGGGTAGGCCCAAAAAGTCCTGGCTTGATATCGAGCAAATGGTATCACTACGATGGACGCCCAAGATCGTGCGAAGTGGAGGAGGAAGAGCTGCAAGGAGGACCCTGAACTCCGAGAGCATATCGGCCTCGAATGCAATCAGGATAACGTCTAAATGTCGATGATATAGTAAGAATTCTATTCTAATAATAGGTATATAAATGTTATTAGAATATAATTCTTTTATCTTAAGAATAGGTAGAATTTGCTTGTTGGTCAGGTCCATACTAATAATATTATAAATGCGAAAGTAACTCCGTCTATGTGTTTATCTATCTGTATGTTACGCTTTCACGCCTGAACCACTGAGCCGATGTTGATCCAATTTGGTAGTTATAAGGTTAGTGTAGACCTTGAGCAAGGACATAGGCTATGTTTGGTCGCGATAACCGATATCCACGCGGATGGAGCCGCTGGTTAAAGCTAGTAACAAATAATTTCGATATTTTATTGTCTGCAAGATACTCCATACAGGGGGAATGCTCTGAACACTGAGCCACCGAGCTACGCCTGAAGCTATCCAAATTCTCCTATACCACCGTCTTTTTTAGGGCGACGGTCCCGCCTGAGCGATTCACTTTTTCCTATCTTAATCGATTTGATTTCATTGAAGATGCTCCATGTTTAACTAATCGGGTTGAAACCTCTTATTTGCCGCTCTAACTTGGAATTGATCACCAACACATTATTTTTCATCTTCCGACAACCCCATGTTTTAAAATCGGTATATAAAAAGCATCTAACGAAACCAGTAAGCTGGAGACCTTTTTTAGCATTGTTGGCTTCACTTCGGTTCTTATATGGATAACAATACAGTCACTAATCCTGGAAGTCGTAACGTGCTTCAGATGAAATAAAAAAAATTGATGAAAGAGACTTATGTTATTAAATTAATTAGAACCTGTGCAATCTGATTGGCAGGCATCTCGTCTTGTTCAGTGGCAAACTGCGGCGGTGGTGGCAACACAGGCGGTGGGAGGGCGCGCGGGTGTGAGCGGAGCCCGCTCGGGCCTTCGCCCGCGCGCCCCTGCATGCGCTCGCTACCGGCCTGCCACCACAGCACGTGGCTCCGTGTCCAGCTCAACACATCACACAACTACACTTATTTCAAGTTAAAACGCGCACACACACTTTACACCTCACTGACTAATCCGCTTTAGTGACTAATCACTGTATCGATTGTAGTCACAATTTAAAACAAATTTGTGAATGCAAGATTGATAGATACACCTGTGATCGATTACACTAATTCGATTGATATAAAAACAACTCTGAAAAGTGATATTAAAGATTTGTTTACAGTTACGAAGCAAAGTTAATAGCCAGAAGAACAAAGATGCGACACAATCAATCAATGTTGAAAGGGGTCGCCACAGACACAATACAGAAATCGTCCCCTGTCCCTGCGGTTAGGTAAACTACTGATTGATTGCGTAAACGAAAAGAATTGAAAGGGATCGGCATCCGCGACGGGCTGATAAATGGCTTCAATCGCTTCATGGACAAATCCGTCCTCGTTTTAATATTATTTCAAAAGCTGGGAATTATTTCTTGATAAGACTAACGCCTAACTACGCCTAACTAGGTTATAAGTCAATATGTCAATCATCACGTCGTTATGATACATTTAATTTATTTATAAACTAATGAGTAATTTAATAATACTGATAAATCGGTAGTTTTGTTTGCTTTGTGTTGATAATTATAAAACTGGATTTAGTCATTTAAATGTTTGCATTGTTTAGGCCCTCCCCAGTCACCGATTATTGCATATTTAATCCATGAACAACTAGTGATGTGCGTATTGTACCTGCACATCATGACTATTTACCTTATTTCAAACCTTTTATGTTGCATTCGTTCTCCAAAATAATAAAAGAACCTTTGCGTGCCTTTATTTAGGTCAGAGCACCCACAACCCCGTGTTCTAGGAGAAACTGTGGCGGACAAAAACATTTAAGTACATTTTCCCTCTGTGTAGCATGCACAACTCGTATTAGAAAAGTCGATAGAGCGACAGCTACCTAAGTAGTACGTACTCATGTGATATATTGGAAAAACTTTCGCTGTAAACACGTGTAATTTGTATTTTAGATTACATTTATGCCAAATCTGGTTATTTTGACGACTGCAAGACTGCTTTGACAAAACAATTTTAAAAACGTACTACTGCGACGGTAATAATAAGGCATTAAGTAAGAACCGTATAAAAATTTAATAAGACTCTGAAGTTCAATTTTGAATGCCTTTGTTAATTTTATAGCTGCTACTAGGTGATTTCATAAATCTGTCATAATGAAAAAATCTAACATTGTTCGAGTCTAAGTCCTATTTGCGAATTTATCGTAATTTGGCGTTTGTTATGCAGGTACCTAACCCGCCCAAATTGATGGTAGGTACCTCAACTATACCTAAATATATAACTGTAGCTCTTACACACACAATATTACACATTACATTAGTTCAATAACCATTAGGTTCAAGAGCGTTTATTTCTTTTTCGAAGTCCGGAAGCCATTGAAATATAAATAAGCTAATGAACGTTTACAAAACAATAATCTCAATGCGAGAATGATGAAACACATCTGTTCGACTAATACAGGAATGCTATTGCTGTACCTTATAATAATGGGAAAATTATGATGAAGTAAAAAGCAGTTACAACATATACGTATACCATGTGGCTATTGCTTAACTGAATGGCTTATCTCTGTCTTTAAGAATACGTGTACAAAATATGACTTCACTTATGACCATATTCTTGAAAGGTACTCAGTTTCTAACTGTCAATCTGTCCTCAGATAAATAAATATTCAGGACTGAGCGTTCTAAAATGTATATGGTATGTTCTGTAATACCTAGTAAATCTGCCAACTCGTAAAACAAGATAAAAAATTATACGACATCAACGAATGGTGGCTAATATGTGCACATATTAGTAGGATGTAGGGTGCTTCTTGATAGAGGCCAATATTATACGCGAAGCAATGAGTCTGGCAGTAGCTAGAGCCCAAAAAGGATTGACTACTAACAGACGTCATATCAACTTTGTGTCTGAAGGTTCATCCATAAAATCCAGGAACAAACCTTATTCAATCTTAGATACTGCCCCAGATTGGACTCTCCTAATCGACACGTATGAAAAGCACTATAAAATTCCGGAGGATGTTGGGGTTTCGTCATCTAGACCGGACATATTTATCTACTCGAAAACGACTAAATATGTGGTCCTTGTGAAACTTACTGTACGGTGGGAAATAAATATACCGAAGGACCACACACTTAAGAAAAATAAATACTATGATCTCACAAACGAATTAATCAAAAACGGTTACGTGGTTAATTTTTATGCAGTAGAAGTGGGAGCGAGAGGTATACCAGCTAAATCTCTCTATAACCTACTTAAGATCTAGGCCTATCGAGAGCTACAATAAGCTCATTACTAGGACGAATGTCTAAAGCGGCACTAGTAGGTTCGTATCAAATTTGGTTAGACAGGGAGGGGAACTTGGGTAGTGAAGGTGAGTGTTGATGTACATCAACAAAAGGGACCCCTTCTAAACCTAAACTTGGGTCGCAAGTCCCAGGCACTGTCCCGAGTTCCCAACTCAGCAACGCGATGGACCCGGCACCCGCACGGAGAATCCATGGATTGCTAAGAATATCGTCTCTGTTTGAAGACGCTTACCAGAAATTAGCATAAAACGACTTATCTATTACAGACATAGATTACAGGATTCATGTCTGTCTGTGTGTTGCTTCGTCACGTAAAAACGACTCGGAGGCATTCAATAAATTAATTACATCTACCGTTCATAAATCAATTTAACAATTGCCAAGGAAACGTAGTTTCACTCTTAGGAAATTGATGGTAGCAATTTATAAAAAATCATTTATGTTTAACTTGGTGAAAAATGGCACTAAGCCTCAGTATACCGAGTGTTATTTTTATACTATGACTGAACTTTGGAGGAAACAGGAAATTTTCGTCTTTAATCTTGTAAACTATATAGAAAAATCGATGAATCAGTTAAAAATAAAAATACGTTCAACATACAGACAGGACTACTGTATAAGTCAGGACACTAGAAATAGCATTACAACGTGAATTGACAGGCCCGCCGCAAGCGGTCGTGCAAGGCGTGAAACGCACGCGAGCGGCACGTTCAGGGGACGGCATTTTAAATTGCGATACGCTAAATCTTCCCTAGATTTGTAGCCCCCTGGACGTCGAAATCCTCCCTAGATTTGCTGCCCCCTGGACTTCAAATCTTGTCTAGATTTGCCGTCCCCTGAACTTCAAGCCTTCTCTAGATTTCCCACCCCCTATACGTCAAGCCTCCCCTATATTTCCCGTCGCCCTGCTCGTCAAATCTTTCCCAGAGTTGCTGCCCCCTGGACTTCAAAACTTTCCCAGATTTGCCATCCCCTGAACGTCAAGCCTTCCCTAGATTTGTAGCCCCCTGGACGTCGAAATCCTCCCTAGATTTGCTGCCCCCTGGACTTCAAATCTTGTCTAGATTTGCCGTCCCCTGAACTTCAAGCCTTCTCTAGATTTCCCACCCCCTATACGTCAAGCCTCCCCTATATTTCCCGTCGCCCTGCTCGTCAAATCTTTCCCAGAGTTGCTGCCCCCTGGACTTCAAATCTTTCCCAGATTTGCCGTCCCCTGAACGTCAGGCCTTCCCTAGATTTGTAGCCCCCTGGACGTCGAAATCCTCCCTAGATTTGCTGCCCCCTGGACTTCAAATCTTGTCTAGATTTGCCGTCCCCTGAACGTCAAGCCTTCTCTAGATTTCCCACCCCCTATACGTCAAGCCTCCCCTATATTTCCCGTCGCCCTGCTCGTCAAATCTTTCCCAGAGTTGCTGCCCCCTGGACTTCAAATCTTTCCCAGATTTGCCGTCCCCTGAACGTCAAGTCTTCCCTAGATTTCCCGCCCCCTGAACGTCAAGCCTTCCCCAGATATCCCGCTGCCATGCTCGTCAAATCTTCCATAGATTTGCTGCCCCCTGGACTTCAAATCTTTCCCTAGATTTCCCGCTTCCTGATCATTAAGTTTTCCCTAGATTTTGCGCCGCCCTGCTCGTCAAATCTTCCCTTGATTTACCGCCCCCTGGATAACAAAACTTCTTAGATTTGCAGCCCCCCCAACGTCAAGCTTTCTCTAGATTTCAAATCACCTCGTCAGCTCCTGCTTATGTCACTCTAACCGTGGCCACGCTTCATATTCATATTCATGTAAAAAAGCCAGACCTTATAATGATTTTATATACCTGTCCCTTTAATCTGACGAGTATTCTGGGTTCTGACACGTCTTTGAGGCCCCACACAGCGGTAATGTGTGCCCTGAACTCACACCTTGAAATAGGTATGTTTCGAGCCTAATTCATCAGCATTATTTAATAGGAATCTTTCGGGATTAATATCCAGTTTAGATTAAGTTGTTCTGAGCCTATGTTTTATATAAAATGAATTTGAACCTAATTTTTAGTATAGACTCAATTATTTAATTTTGATTTTTTTTAATCTACGAAGCTATAATATCGCAACTAATCCAAATCCTATTTTGACACTTTATATTGCTGCTGTACCAAGGACTAGTCAAATACACCATGTCTTGTGCCAATCATACAAACGTATATATTTCCAAACCACAATGACTTAATTAAATAAATAAAGTTGTGATTTGGCGATATGAATCCGCTCTTTATAGGGTAGGTACGTCACATATTTTTAAGCAGGATACACAACTATTAATATTGTTAAACTAATGAGAGCGTAAATCTTATATTCTCCAATATTTGTCATGTTTTACTAGGGATCGTTTTCTAATGCCAAAACCGTATTAAATACTCGTAAAATAAAACAAAATAATATTTCGTCCTAGCTTTAGCTATCATTTGTGAGGTTTGCGCATTGTATCGCGCCGGTTCTGTATCTTCACAAAAAATATTCACATCACCTTGCACAGTTTTGTCAAAAAAAACTGTGGCTATAAACGTTATTGTATGAATCACAATGATTTATTTAAATGAATTTTGGTTAGGGATGTAATTGACAATGTTCGTGGTAGGCTGTGAGGGCGGGATCGCTGCGCCAAAGGCGGTAAGACCGAGCTACACGGCGCCCAACGCGGTACTGTCGCCCGCCCAGTATTTCCCCCCTTACCCCTTGTACTCGCCGCCCGCCCGTGCTCAAACAAAACACAGATTAGGAAATACATTTATTAGCCAAATTCTACTTAAAATTCTAGGTTTCTACATAACGAACACAATGATCGCTTAGCGTTCTAATTCTTATTGTTGCAATCAATTTCAGTTGGTAAAAAAAAATCCTGACTGGATTAATTGATTTTATCTGACAATGCAATTAGCTTATTGTGGTTTCAATCCAGCTAGGGATGTTTAGTTCTCCATCATCACACCTGAGTGATTTGTAGTCGTGGCAGGTGAGGCTGGCGCCTGGGCGGACGCCGAGGCCGTCGTCTGCACCAGTCGCTAAAGGCACGCAGTCGACGCGAGCAGGACGCGCTCGAAGGTAATGTGCACCATCTCCGTGTTTCCTTTTCTGCTCCGAAAGTAGTAGTCATTCTATCTCCTGGTTTAGGCATGTCATAAACAATTTTAGGGCTATCTATTGCATCGGATCCCGGAGCGACGCGATACTTCACTCCTGTGATAGCTTTCTTCAATCCGTTAAAAGCTCGTTTCGCAGAATGTTCTTCTTCCTTTACTTCGAATGTAGTCTCCTTAGGTACTGCAGTCAGACGTCCAGTTGGTGGGTTACTTGCTGTTATTGTTTTGTCAGGCTCATTCTCTTGGCGTTTCACGAGAAGTCTCAGCCTTCTAAGTATAGTCGGAGAAGGTTCTGTGTTCGTACCCACGGTGCAAACTCGCGGTTTAATATGCTCGTGTTCGGTGACTTGATAAGTTTGGCACGGTAATGTCGCCGCTCGCTTTGGTAATGGCTCATCTTGTAAATACGCAATGTGTAACGTGCTGATACTAAGAGGTTGATGTGAAGGAGGTGGCCACAATTCTCTGGTAGGTGGGACGGGTGATGGCCGAGCGCCCAATATGCGACGGGCGAATTCGCCCGGCTGCCACAGGTAGCTCGCAGTCAAGTTTCCGTGCGTTACCATCACGATACCAATCTTTACTGCTGGTATTCTAGTTGCGGCCACTAATTCAATTTAAACGTAGTGCACTTGTCTGTATTCGTCAAGGGTTTTTCAAATTGGATCAGAATGAAGTGTAGCGGTGTGTGACCAGATCAAACATTGATATACCTACATAATGTGTAAACGATTTTTATTTTTGTAATAGATCTATTTTAATAAATGTTTAATAGAATTTCTCAAAGATATATTTTCCTTGAGAAGATGTGACTACACTTGAAAAAATATGCTGAGGAATCTGTTTCGGACAGGAAAAAACGAATGAGTACCTACTGAGAAAAACACAAATATACTAGAGTTGTTTTTCTTAGGCGAAATTAAGTAAGTCGACCTAGAACAGGACATACAGCAATCCAATTGGTGATGTTGAGAAAAAGATGAAATCCAAATCATCGGAGACTGGCAGGTTCACTGTTAGTTCTTAAAATGGATAAGTACAGGAGCACATGAACAGAAATATCTTTCGGAAAAGGGCATTTTAAGTATTTATTATCAGAAATGCCCGGCAATGTAATATATTTATACTACTGCATAATTAACAAACTCTATAAAACGCACCTATATAAAAATGACAATCCTGGGTAAGTACTCAAGTTATCAGTGCGTATTATATTCGTAAGTGAAACGCCATTGAAACCGGTAACCTCGTAGCGCAGCGATGACTATTTCCGCATGAATCACTCATATCATTTGCTTATGCATTGCATTATGCAGATATGTATTGTTAAAAACCGCAGAGGACACATTGACTTACTAGTTATTCCCCGCGGATCTATGCGTGGATGTCGGTTATCGCACCAAACATAGACTATAATTAGCCTATGGTCTTTGTCAAACTAGATATGGACTAAATATCTGTACCGAATTTCATCAAGATAGTTTCAGTGGTTTTGGCGTAAAAGCATAACATAACATACAGATAACGTTACATTAGCATTTATAAGAGGTCATCCATAAATTACGTCACACATTACGGGAGAGAGAGGGTTTTTTTTTGTGCGGGAAATCCCCACGAACTGAGCCGAGGGAGGGGGAGGTTATGTCAGACTCGAACCGACTAAACCTCACGCTGTCTGTGGGTCGTTATGCTAGGCCGAAAGTGAGGTTGCCTCGTGACATATCCCTCGCACCCCAGCTGACCCAGGGCCATTCCTCTCGGTCTGGCCCTCTCTATTCCTCTCGGGGGTCCACGTGGTCCCCGACTCGTCCCCGGTATGAGGGGACGCGCATCGTCCGGCGAGGCTTCTGCTAGGGTGACGAGCGACTCCACCCGTCACCCTCAGGCCCGCGCTCATGGGGGGCGGAGGTCAGTGTACGCCCTCCGACGCCCGAGCCGCCTACGAACGCGGGCAGCAATGTCCACAAGTCTCGCACGCTCATAGCGCCACGCCCGCTCTGCTGTCTCCTTCACGAGCATGACCTGCTCGCAGAAGGAGGCACTGGCCGCCCACGCATCTGCGCAACGCCGCGAGCAGGGTGGAAAGCGTGAGCACTCTCACCCCCAGGGCCGCCACAAGCTCCCGCCTCGGCGTCTCAAACGCCGGACACTCGGTGAGCGTGTGCAGTTCCAGGGGGAGGGAGGCTGTCGACGAAGTGTGACATTGTGTGACAAGACAGTGGGAGGGGTCCTAAATTTCGTGACGTCACATTTCAAATCTATTATAATCTAAGTGTTAAACTATTACTTTACGAAAACCTCAAAAACATATATGAAACATACAGTGCAGCATAATATGCTGATAAAAAAAAGAAACAAATTATATAAGAAGTTAACAGCTTACGGAAAAGATTAAAAAGTAGTAACTATGTAGGTAATCTTCTGTAGTCTTAAATCAAGAATCCATACTAATCCATAATAATATTATAAATTCGAAAGTAAGTCTGTCTGTCTGTCTGTATGTTACGCTTTCACGCCTAAACCACTGAACCGATCTTTATGAAATTTGGTCGAGAGGTATATTAGACCTTGAGAACGGACATAGGCTACCTTTTATCACGAGAAAAGGGGTTTAAGGGGAGGAAATTGGGGATGAAAGATTTTATGAAAGTTTGTAATTTCTGAAGATATCCTAATGAAATTTGGTACAGAGGTAGATTAGAGCTTGGGAACGGACAAAGTTGAGTAGCGAACTAAATATAGAAGGGAGTGGAGAGGCGAGTCGAGATTGTTATAGGGACGAGTGGATAGGCGTGTAAAGTTCGAAAGTCGACTACAGGGGCGAGTAGAGTAGAGAGCCAGTGGAGAGGCGAGTATAGAATCAAATAGAATGCAGTAAAGGGTTGAGTAGAGAGGCGAATAGGGAAGCGAGCGTAAAGATGAATGTAGTGGCAAGTAGAGATCGAAATAGAGAGTTTAGTAGAGGTGCGAGTAGATAGGCGTGTGGGGAGAGTCAAGTAGAGAGAGGCGAAAAGAGAATCGAATGGATGGGCAAGTAGAGAGGCCAATGGAAAGGCGAGTATAGAGAAGAGTACTAAGTCGATAGAGAGGGGAACAGAGAAGTCAGTAGAGAGTCGAGTATAAATTCAAGTATAGAGGCGAATAGAAAGTCGAGTAGAGAGTCGAATATAGTGGCGAGTAGAAAGTCGAGAACAGAGGTGAGTACATAGTCGAGGACATAGTTGAGTAGAGAGGCGAATTTAATGCTCAATAGTGTCGGATCAACACTAAGCGATAACCGACATCCACGCGGGCGGAGCCGCGGGCAACAGCTAGTATTATAAATGCGAAAGTAACTCTTGTCTGTCTGTCTGTATGTTACGCTTTCACGCCTCAACCACGAGCCGATTTTAATGAAACTTGGTATAGGTGTAGATTAGACCTTGAGAAAGGACATAGGCTATGTTTGGTCGCGATAACCGACATCCACGCGGACGGAGCCACGGGCAAAAGCTAGTTGCAAATAAAAATGACGAGTAAGGAAGCGACACTTTTTTTTTCGAAAATTCCTGTCGTTCGCAAAATATGTGGTCACAGGAGTCTCAGTGTGACCAGCTGCGACAAGGACGGCGGGGGGAGGGGCAAAAAATCATGCTTTATGGACGACCCCTAATATTAGTAAGGATCGGCAGAACTGATATTTTAAGACAAGGAGAGAGATCAAAACGACATAAAGTATTTATTCTCTTAGAATCTATATCTTACCTTAAGTGGTCTTGTTATAGTTACAGTCTCGATTACTGTAGTTGATGCCATTTTAATAAGTTGATTATTTCCTGCAATAAATATAAATAATTGTGAACCTCGTCAACTAAATTATAGAGAGATGGGACAAACTCAGTTGATGTTTACGGGTATATTTCATAAATAAGTTGGGTCCAACTTAGCTGATAATTACATCTCATAAATAAATTGGGTCCAAATCAGTTAAAGTTTATATATCAAAAATCAATCAGAACCAAATCAGTTGATGTTTACATTTCATAAGTTGGGTACAACTTAGGTGGTGTTTAAATCTTGGTTCCAAGTCAACAGATATTTACACCTCATAAATAAATTGGATCCAAATCAGTTGATGTTTATACCTCATAAGTAAGTTGGGTCCAAATCAGTTCATATTTACAACTTAGAAATAAGTATTGGTCCACTATTTCATCACACAGTTGTAGTGATATAATCCACATAGAATAGAAATTAGAAAAATATGAAGCTTAGAAATAATAATCGTTGTGTGATGCTGTGCCTCCCTTATCACTGTTATAAGCCATAGGTCAGAAGGTATGTAAGTATTGTTTTCAGATATAGAAATGAATAAGCTTTTGAATCTTCAAATGGAGGCTTTCTATTATGTATTACATTACACAGTATTGCCTTTTGGGTGTTGGATGCCAACTGATTAGTTCAGGCAAAGCAAAAGCTACACAGTCAATACATTATGTCTCCACAGACATAAACCATGTATTGCACTGATGGTGATAAGTATTCAGTTTTATTATATTACTGTACTACTAACTTACAGAACACTCAAGGTATCCTTGTTATTCTCTCAAGATCTCAATAATTTTTTTTTAAAGATTTGTAGTTACTAATATTCCCTCTAACCCCACCAACTAAGCTAAATTACTTGTGCTAGGAGTAGGTTCACGTCAGTAGTGTAATGAATAGGATTCTCACCCAAGACTTCTCGATAATTACTTAATAGTTAAAGAGGCAGCCTCTTTAACTACTAAGCTACTGACACTTCAACTTTTATCTTGAGAAGGTGGGCTAATTGATTGATTAAGATCCTACATCTTAATCAATCAATTAGCACACCACAGTCCACTGCTGGACATAGGCCTATCCCATGTACGTAGTATTTCACATTATATTGTAATAAGTATACACTTGTCATTTCACATGTCATTGTTCTTATGATTCATAATCTGAGAGTATGTATTTGTCAATTCTACATTTAAAATCAGTGTAATGGGAAGAAATCAATATTGACAAGGTCACTTTACACAAGGTGATATTTTGTTAATCCAGTATAATTAATGTGTAAGTGGTACACACATAGATGGTATAATGAAACCGTTTAGTCAGACTATGTTGTTAAACAATGAAGAGCTTATCATAATAATTAAACAACCTATTGTAGAATGAACAAATACTTACATGGACCAGCCTAATTTACACAAAGTAAGAAGAAATCGTGGGTTTACTCCGTTTATGTATTTTACAGGAGAAATCGCTTTATGAGGGACTACCGCTAAGTAGAAAACAATCAACAGTTTAAATTTATAATAAAAATTAGAACGCAATTATTTAAGTAAAAAATATTTCACAATACCCAAAAAGGTATACAATAATCGCGCAAATACAAAATAAATATTACACAAATTGACAAACTGAACTAGACGATGACAGAAGCGTGCTTACCGCACACAGATTACTTAAAGCAACTTAAAGTGCGTCTGCATATTACTCTTTGGTCTATTCCTCCATCGTTATGTTTATGGTTTATCAGGCGTGTACACACGCACAGACTATAGACTATATAGGGCGCTTTTATAATTATTGTAGACGACACGTTTCGCTTCTAGTATGCGAAGGCGAATGCTTAAAAGACTCACATCCAATAATTAGTCAATAAATTAAAGTAAAATAAGTGTTTTGTTTGTCTTTGTTGTCTGACATTAATGATAAATGTCAAGCTGTACCGGCTAGCGGTCAATGGCGGTAAATTTCTCCCTGTCTGCCATTATCGCGTCTGAACACTGCGTCTGAATTTTGAGTTATTTAGATTCTTAATGCTAATCCTTTTGGCGTACAAGAACTCGGTTTTCCTAAACCACGCAGTGACTTACAATGGCAGTCGTTAAGTCTTTGGCCCTTAGAGGCATTCGAAGTTTTGGACCAGAGGATGCAGATGAACAAGCTATATCATTTGAGAGTCCCCTAACCCTAATTTTGGGACAAAATGGATGTGGCAAAACAACTATTATCGAAGCGCTGCGCTATGCAATCACGTCACAGATGCCTCCAGGGATTGGACACAATGACTGTTTTGTGCATGATCCTAAAGTTAACAGATCTACGGAAGTTCTCGCACAAATAAAGCTCAAGGTATGTTATGATATAGTTTTTGCGTTCATAATACAAATGTTTCAAATTTCTGTGATTATTACTCCACTCCATCTCTCATAATCAAATTGCATTATTAATTCATATAGTTTTATCATATTTCAGCTATTGAATGCAAAAAATCAAAACATGGAAGTGGCAAGATCTATGAAAGTGATTGTACAAAAAAAGAAAACAACTTTCCGGACTCTAGATTCTCTGTTATCGATTACTAATGAAGAAGGCAAAACAAAGGATATATCTAAACGGTGTGCTGACTTAGATGCTGTCCTACATGATGAACTTGGTAGGTTCCATTATTAATAGTGATGTGTATGTTTTAGAATTTCCTAACATTCTTTATTACCTGTTGTGGGGGTAGGAATTGAACTTGGGAGAGTCTTTAAACATAAGAAATTTTCCCATATGTACTATTGTCTTGGAACAAACCTAAACAACACTTCTGTGATACTAGTGGGGCAGTAAAATGGCACATCCATTTTCACACGAGAGGTGCACTCTTGTTCAATTAATATGCTAATAAAATATCCTCATTAACTTACAGGAGTATCTCGGGCAATATTGAACACAGTAATATTCTGTCACCAAGAAGAGTCCAGCTGGCCTTTAGATGAAGGCAAGAAAGTCAAGGAGCGTTTTGATGAAATATTTGACTCGGACAAATACAGCATTTGTTTTGATAAACTGAAAAAGATCAGGAAGAACTATGTAACGGATATCAAAATACTAAGTGAGTAATAGTTGTGTTGTGAAAATGTGGAAGTTTTTGTCAATCCTTTTAAGGACTATGAATGTATATGATACATGTGGATATGGCATTTTGGACAACTTATTACTACCAGTGGGGATACCCTTGACCAGACGAGTGATCCGCCCTTCTGTGCAGACCATTACACCCATTTCCCCTAAATGAGATATTTCCGTGGCAAAATGTGAATATTTGCACTGAGCGCAGACAGAACCCGCGCCGTTTGCATAGCTACTGTGTTCACGTGGTAGTGAACACAGTAGCTATGCAAACGGAAACGTCCACGCCACAGAGGCTGTCTTCCATAACCTAACTCATGTGTGTATATTGTACTTGAGTTAGATGCATACACTTTATAAAATTTATATAATATTGTATAAAATATTATTACAATTTGCTATGGCAGCCCCCAAGAGCAAGTAGATTTCACAAAATTCAATTTACATATTCTTGCATAAAAGTTTAAAAATAAAAAACAAAAATTGTAAAAATTAATATGAGGAAGTAAAACTTAATTTATTTTGCAGCCGAGCGAGTTTCTATCTTGGAGGAACAGAAAAAAGAACTGGACAAAAAGAAATTGGATGTTCTCAATACAGAAACTACAATATCTGAAACTGAAATAAAGCAAGGTGAACTTGTTAAAAAAATTGAGCCAGTTGAAGTCAAGCTTAAGGAAATCAAATCAGTTGAAAGCACCCTAGCTACTTATGAGACAAAGCTAGGGAAACTAAAAGTCAAGTAAGTTTTCTCTTACTTAGTTGGGTACCTTTTTAAACCTACTTACTAAGTGTACCAGCATAGGGCACTATTGATTGAATGGTTGATCTGCCCTTCTGTGTGAGTCCTTGCAAAAATCTATCAATCCTTTTCTATGTCTAGTGTATATTTCATTTATTCTTGTAATACACTTACAATTTATATTTTTACATAAAAATAATAAAAGGTATTGGATACAGGGGAGTTATCAGTGGTTAGAACTCCAGAGATACCTATCTCCTCAGCATGCATTAACATGACTATCTATCCATAACATACAAGTAATAATGTTGTATCTATGAATTTTTCAGTTCAGAATTTAATCAGAGAGCACCAAAATAGCTTAACATTAAGTGAAACTGCTTGAGTGTGTCAGCTGCTCATGTTTTAAACATCCTGAAAACATGAATACAATAGGTCAACTATCTAATTTCAATTATGTGGGCAAAGTTATATTTATCATCACTTGCTACATTATTGATAGTTAATAAAATTTGTGGCAATAGTAAAAAAATAATGATATTTACCGATGATGACTCAATTAGCCTATCACAGTCCACTGCTGGACATAGGTCTCTCCTAATGTTGAGAGGCTTTGGGCTACTGTTTCCATCCTGACCAGACGAGTTGGTTTTCCTGCTCGCACTGATGCCTCGTGCATCTTCGTTAGTCGCTTCTAACCCTTTGGATGAGATGGGGTGGTGATGTTTGTATACTTTCTCTATCAACACACAGATACCTTTCTCCGTCACCTCACGAAAATGTGTAGCACTGCTGATAAATATAATTATCACAAAAACCTATGAATATATAAGCTTTATTTACACATGCGGTGAATACATAGCAATTGAATACAAGAACAAAGGTGAGGGTTGAGGCCGCGAATGTGCGCTCCGCGTCGAATAGTGTCTCGAACTGTCTTTTGTCATGATTCAAGAATTAAAAGATTTTAGGAATGGTGTAGCGTGTAGACTTGATGTATGTATTTGTTTTTATACAGATTTTAGAAATGGTATAGCATGTAGACGTGATATATGTATTTGTTCTTAAACATTTATGCATATTATAGTTACATATATTTAAATAATCATATTTAAACTGTGGGTCTGCCCACAGGCTTATTCTTTTAATTTGTAACATTAATGTAGAAGTGTTATTTTGCTTTAGATTGGAACAATGCCGTAAACAAGAGGAAGACTTGAAGAATGTAATAAAGAATCTATTTGAAGGAACCTTGCCCGAACTTAAGGAAAAAATAAGTAAGACTCACTGTTAAATCAGTAATAGTAGTTTATGCAACTGTCATATAAGAAGGGGTATTAAAACACGAGAGTGCGATAATAGGTTGACTGGAGTGTTTTAAAACCTAAGTTATATGCAGTTTCATACACTACTTTATCTTTACTCTTAATTCTCGGTATATTTTGTCGTACAATTTTTTTGACTTTTCTGGCAGGAGACTTTTAGTTAACGCCGATGCCGCGTCTAGAATATCTGGTGGAGTGAAAATCTCGCCGTCACTACTTTCTTCTCCAATCATATTTTAATCACTTACAGGATTTTAGTAAACTTTTTTGGAATTCCGAATACAAAAATCAACACGATCGGCAAAAAAATGTATGGGAAGCGCGGGAAATTAATTTCAAACTACGCATGTGTGCGCCATTTTTTTCACGGCTCGAACTGCGCAAGCGTGCGCCTTTTTTTTCATATTCAGCCTAAAACCATAGACTAGTTTAATGAATAAAAAAACATAGCGGTACTATAATGAGTTTTATGAAACAGTTGGGATGGTACTTTAATAAGTTTTATTTTATGTATATGCGTTTATAAAGTACGTATGTATAGAATCGTCTTTGAATTCGTAATTCGAATTTTTCGATTTGAGTGTAGATAAAAATAATTATATTTTCACAAATGGTGCTTTTGTTACATTATTAGTCGGGATTTTGGTTTTATTAATATGTTTAGTATTATTCTATTTAAGTAAAAACATGTGTTGCAGCCAAGTCATATTATTTAAATTTTATGAAAGCTTTTGATTACGTCTTGGTCGTGATCTGTCATCAAAGGCGTGCCACAGGGATTTATGCTCGGTCCTTCTCTATTTAACATAACAAACCATAAAAAAATTGATATCTTGAAAACTTTAAACTAATATAACTTCTATGTTTCAGCAAACTTTGATGCAACAGTAAAAGAAAAGAAAAAGGAATTGAAAGAGTCTTACACAAAAATCTCCAAGTTTAATGATGAGGAAGAGAAAGTAGCGAATGAGATACAATCCAATAAACTCAAGCTTGAGAAGCTGAGTCTGTTGGAGAGTCAAAATGAAAAGAGAGTTATAGAGAGAAATGAAATGATTGGCACTGTGGCCAAGATAGCAGGTGAGTGATAACTTTTTCGACTGAATAATTAATTATGAATCTTGCATATTGTACTGAATATCTTAGCTTGTTTTTACGTGCGGGAAATCCCCCCGGATACGCCCCGCGGACTTGAACGGACTTAGACGCACGCCCTCTGTGGGTCGTTGTGCTAGGCCGAAGGTGAGGTTGTCTTCGACATATCCCTCGCACCTCGGCCTACCCAAGGCCATCCCTCTCGATCTTGCCCTCCCCGGAAGGGGGGACTACGTCTCCGGTATGCGCCGCCGTAGCCTGCTTCTGCTAGGGTGACGGGCGGCTCCACTCGTCACCCTCAGGCCCGCGCTCATGGGGGGCGGAGGTCGCAGTGTGCCCTCCGACGTCCGAGCCGCCTGCGAACGCGGGCAGTGATGTCCGCGAGTCTGTTTCGCTCATCGCGCCGCGCCCGAATTATGTTATTGCTGAAAATTTAATTAAAGTGTACATTTACATACAGGGGTGATTATTATATTACAGAACTCGAAGATATACCTACAGTTGATTCTGATGAGGCGGCACAATCAGCAATGACGGCCATAAGTGATAAGATCAAGAAATTGGAACAAGAAATTTTGGATCTTAAGTCAGTAGCCAATCTGGAGGAAAAACAGAAACAAACTCTTGTTGATGAAAGCCGGGTAGCCTTGGTAAGTTTATATTTTTTAAAAAAGGCTGACTTTATTTCTTCCTCATTGTCCAATTGTGGAGGTCAGATGGCAGTCGCTTTACGTAAAATACCGAAGTTCAATCAAAATACGCAGTTTGAATTGAAAAAGCGGACCACGGCTCCGATGTGAGGGTTTCGGATGCGACCGGGTTTAATTTTTATTTCAAGACTAAACTACCCATTGCATTTGACATGCAAGAGAACATTATTATATTTTAATTTTGTTTCTAATTGGAAAATGCACCCATTTTGTGCAATAATACTGAGATTATTTTGTGCAGATAATTTGCACAAAAATGTGCAAAAAAGGCGATGATATTTGACAGTAGTGAAGGTGGTTATGCCGTGATGCACTCTGTATAGTTTCATTACATATAGCTGTTGTCTGCGGTTCCGCTCGCGTGGACTTCTGTACCCTTAGCCCGAAAAACTATCGTAATCGTATGGAGAAACCGGCGCATTGCGATTGGCAGGCTTCACACACACACACACACACAGATTCACAGTAGGACGGTTACTTTACGATTACGATAGTTTTTCGTGCTAGGGGTACTGATCCCGTTTCCGTTAGGTCTCCCTGATAGCGTGATTCACAAATATTGTGGCTTTCTACTAGTGATGTGCCGAATATCCGTATCCGCGGATACCCGAGTCAGAAGAAAGATCCGTATCCGTGTCTGCATCCGTCACTTTTTCGGCGGATCTTTCACGGATCTATTTATCTTAATTTTAAATTTATCAATGAAATTATTTAAAAAGGTGATTAAGTAGCAATAAAAAGCTATTAATTCAATACGGATATTTTTTATTTCTTAAAATTAAATATTTGGCTTCTATAAGTTACAAATCTTACCTTAGTTACCAAACCAATAGTAAATAACTCAAAAATACTAAGGGCTGATTTTTCAATTGTTAGATAACGTAACTTAACTCTCGAATAATGTGTGGCATGATTCTATACTGACCTCTATATACTCGTAATATCTAAGCTGGCCAGTGTCACACTAAACTGTAAACTGAAGTCGAAACATGTCTCACTCAAAGTACGCGTACCGACTTCGATTTTCTAGGAAAGTTATCCTTGATCCGAGTCTTGACATCAAATATCCATATTCAGATCCGTATCCGCGGATATACATTTTTATTGATCCGGCACATCACTACTTTCTACTGGTAAAAGAATATTCAAAATCCGATCAGTAGATCCAGAGTACCCCCCTGCAACATCTCAAACTCACAAACTCCGCTTTATAATAATATTATAGATGTCATTTATATTTAGTTTTTTTTTATAGGCTCGCCACAAACAACAAATAAGTACTAAGTCATCAGATATCGCAAAGAATAAGAGAGAGGTAGTCAAACTGGAACGTGAGATTACTTCTGCCAACGAGTCCAAAGTGCGTTTGGAAGCCGCTGAATTGAAGTTCAAGACCGCTGAAGAGTAAGCCTTAAATCCTTCATTTTCATTTCATTTATTCTATGATTACAATTTAATGAACACATTACAATACATTTTGATGATAAATTAACAGCATGATTTAAAGTAGTCTGGTACCCAAATTAAGATTAAACTTGTGTGCGTGCGTGCGTGCGTGCGTGCGTGCGTACGTGTGTACATAGACTTCCCTAATTATAGTACTGACAGTTTTAACATGTTTTCAATTTCCGAATAGGATTTTTTCAAGAGCCATTCTGTCACTACCCTTCTGCAGTGTGATCTGGGAAGTGGATAAATATTGCAATGTTTATTTGCTACATTATAGAGGTGACCACCCAGAACTTTAAAATGTCTTTCGGCTTGAGTAGTTCAAAATTTTTGCGCTGGGCATATCCTCTGAGAGCGACGCCTTTTTTCATTTTGGGGATTATAACATATGGCCTTATGTTTCCTAAAGACGGTATCGAGGACAAAAAGCTGTCTCACACTAAGAATCTGACATTCTTTGTATAGTTTGTCTGTGGGATGCCTAAAGGGCTTGGAAGTCATTACTTTAAGCACAGCTCGTTGTGCTCGCTCCAAGGGTATTAAGTGCGATTTACCTGCTCCACCCCAAATCGAAATACAATAGGTTAAAATGGACTGACAAAGCGCAGTGTATATCATTTTTTTAGAGCTATCATCTGCAGAGTAGCGTATCTTTTTAAATATACACATCATTTTACGTACTGGACCTATAAGACAATGTAGGTGGTATGGTTGTCAATGTATACATATACACCTAGGTATTTGATGTGAGTAGATCTGTTCACTTCAGGAAAGTGACATAGTGTAGATGGGGGGTTGGAGGAGCAGGAATGTGCTTTTAGTTTGAATGTGTCTGAATTTGGTTGTGTAGAATTCGAGAGAGAAAACGTCATGTAGGTAGTTTTGCTAAGGTTCAATGTTAGGAGGTTAGTTGATAGCCATTGCATTACTAGCCGTAAAGCCTCCTCAGCCCTATTAAAAATCTCAGGCCAGTTCTTACCACGGATTAGTAATGCGGTATCATCCGCATTGGCTAAAATGGAGCACTCGGGAAGTGAGAGTTTGCATAGAGAGTTTATATAAAGGATGAAGAGGGTCGGGCCCAGCACCGAACCCTGAGGAACACCAAAATGTAGAGGGACATTATCACTCACATAAGAGTCCACCTTCACACATTGCACTCTGTCTAATAGATAATCTTCAAAAATCCGATATGCATATCCACGCATACCCAGTTTTTCCATTTTCTGCAATAAATGTGGGACAGAGACGGTATCAAAAGCATTTTTGAGGTCTAGGAAAATGCCTAAGCATTTTTCCTTACCGTCCAGGCATTCCACTATCTCGTCAACAAGAGAGGCTACCGCATCACAGACACTTAGGGAAGACACCACTGGACATTTAGATATTACAGATATGCGTAATGATTGGAGTGAGAGTGTCTGAGCACTTCTGCAATAGAAGGGCCGCTCTATTATCCCAACCAACAGCAGCATCATCTCTGCGCAACCCATGGATTAGTTTTCCAACCTCACATTCATCCGTTGGCATGAGTACGAGAGTTTTCAACAATGTTGTCTTGTGGTAGTTGCACTCCATCGCATATATGAGAGTGGGGACCAATACTTTGAGCCAACTTCCTACCTATATTTGAGAAGTATTCATTAATCATATTAACAGTTTCTGTTTCATCACCGATCTTCAGAACATCAGTAGATGAATTTTTCGAACAGCCTATATGAGTAATATTTCTAATAACTCTCCAGGTGGCTTTTGGATTACTTTTCGATTTTAGCAGTTCATGGCTCTCATAGGCGTTATTCAGCTTCTTAAGTAACTCATTGCAAAAGTTACGGTATCTACTATAGGGTGTTCTAAGAATATAGTCATCAGGATTTATCTTCAACCGACGGTACATATCATCTCTGTTACGTATACATCGGAGTAAGCCACTAGTAATCCATGATTCTATGTTTAGAGGTGATCCGAACTATTCTAGAGTGCGATTTTATTATCGATGCAATAATTGCCACCAACTTCTCAGCAGCAATATCAGGGTCGGTCATGCCAATTACAGAACTAAAGTTACTATTCGACACTTCCATGAATACAGATGATATACAGATAAATCAATCTTGGTAGTGTTTGTAGATTTAATCGGTAGCTTCATTTCAGTGTCAATATTTACAAGACAAGGTGTGTGATCGGTAATAGAACATTCAATTAACAAAGTAGTGGTTTGTAGGTCTGACTTAAGAAATACATGATCCAGACACCTATGCCTACGAGTGGGCAAAGTATGAGTTGGTAGCAGACCCTGAGAAGCCGCCATATTGAGGTATTCATCTGCCTTTGGGTCTAATTTATTTGGTATAATAATAGGGGTTAAAGTATGAAATTGCCGTTTCATTGTAATAGGTACTTCGAATTGACATAGAACCTTCATGGTTTGAGATTTTTGAGTGAAACTTCCACATGGTACCTATGTAGTTCTTCATTTAAAAATGGGCAACATTCGATTATCGACTTTCAGTTGTTTTTTTTATTCAGCTTAGACAAGAAAGATGGATACTTCGAAAATTCGAGTGATTTTTGAATACGAGTTCCGACGCGGAACTAACGCGGCAGAAACAGCTCGCAATATCAATGTTGCGTTTGGAGAGGGGACTGCTAATGAACGCCCCGTGCGATTTTGGTTTAAACGCTTTCGTGATGGAAACTTTGATTTGAAGAACGAACCACGAGGAAGGCCGTTCACACAGGTGAATAACAATGAATTGAAAGACATGGTGGAAGCCGATCCGAGCCAAACTACCCAGGAATTAGCTGCATGGTTTAACGTTACCTTACCAACAATATTGACTCATTTGCGTCAAATCAATAAAATAAAAAAATGTGAAAAATGGGTACCTCATGATTTGACTGATCTGCAGAAAGAAATGCGTGTTGAAACTTGTGTTGCCTTGTTGAATCGATACAGAAATGAAGGAATATTGGATCGAATTGTGACATGTGATGAAAAGTGGATTCTTTACGATAACCGTAAGCGAAAAATGCAATGGCTGACCCCAGGTGAAACGCCACAACAGTGTCCTAAAGCAAAGCTTACCAATAAAAAGGTAATGGTAACTGTTTGGTGGTCTCAGCATGGTGTTATTCACTATAGCTTTCTACGATCTGGTCAAGCAATAACGGCAGATGTCTACTGTGCCGAACTCCGAATAATGATAGCAAAACTAGCAGTGAAACAGCCCCGACTCATGAATCGATCTTCACCATTATTGCTCCATGATAACGCGAGACCTCATACAGCACGAGAAACCGTTTTAACTCTACAGGAACTGCAATTAGAAACTATCCGTCACCCTCCGTATTCGCCAGACCTTGCTCCAACAGACTACCATTTTTTTCGTGATTTGGACAATTTTCTATGTGATAAAAAGTTTTCTTCTCAGGAGGCAGTACAAAATGCTTTCACACAGTTTGTCGAATCTAGATCACCAGAGTTCTATCGCAAAGGCATAAATGACCTTCCTACTAGATGGCAGCAATGTATAGATAATAATGGTAATTATCTTGATTAAATAAATACGTTAAATTAAAAAAAAAAAGAATTTCAATTTGTCAGTACAAGTCGGCAATTTCATACTTTAACCCCTAATATTAATATTGATATCGCCTATGAAGATAACATGTTTGCAGTTGGATACCATTGCAAGTGTTTCATCCAATGCATTTAAAAAGGTGTCCGTAACACGGCTACAAGGAGGACGATACAGTGCAACCACCACAAGGTTAAGATCATCTAATCTACAGATTAAGCAACTAGCGTCCGAAATGACAGTGACAGTGTGCAATAATGATTTTGCCACATAGATAACAACACCATCATTCTGGTTTATGTTATTCTCTGTGCGGTAGTTTCTATGTGTCTCTAAGGATGGTAATTGTGTATTTGACAGTGTATTCAGCCAGCATTCAAATAAAACTATGATGTCTGGCAAAATGTCTATTTTGTTCAGAAACACAATCAGATCGTCAAAATTGCAATTTACACTGCGAATATTGATGTGCAATATTTTTATCGAATTATTAATGTTGCATATCATGTCCTTACATTGATCTTGTTTGCAAACAAAAGTTTGGTAGGTGCCAGTTGCGTCAAGTTCATTTGAGATATAATTTAAGTCAGTCATTTTTGAAATATCAATATCACGCTTTTAGATGACACCCCATTTACACGAAGTGGGAGGACAATACGGGAACTTGAGGCAAGGGTCGTTAAATTTAGGATACTACGAGTAACAATGCGCTCCTCATTAGTTTGGTCTATATTTATTTGTTTAGTGTAAAAAATACATTTAAAATATAGTCGAGTCAAAGTTTTAATGAGATAATTTGTGTGAAAATAAAGTGGTATTGGAAACATGTTGTATTTCTGTGTGTTAAGAATGTGTTGTGTGTAGGATTGTGTTGTGAGAAATATATTATTAATAGTCATTTGCGGAGTGTCTCCATCTAAAAATATTGGTATAGGAAGTAGACCCATAGGCTGAGGTGACGCAATCATAATAACCAAATTGGTAATTTTCACCATCAATTGGCTATAGAAATATTGTAGGTGCTATCCAGTTGAAAATGCGTATATGCATTGTGTTTGAGTGGTAGGCATGTATTGATTACATTTTGCCATATTATATAGGTATACATAATTATAACACAGCGTATAGCTCTCAAATATAAGCAGACAATTAAGATACAGAGAAACAAAGAGTATCAAATTAAAAGTTTCGTACGTAAGTGTCAATAAGCTCCTAAAATACATATTTAATACAAAACCTTAGTCTAAGTTATCATCATCATAGCAATGATTTTGATTCCATCGTGGTGGATTGGCTAGAGAGGCCACATGGCGGCGCCTCTCGTACCGGCTGACACAGATGATCACCGAGCACGGGAGCTTCGGGCGGTATCTGTGCCAGAAGAGAAAAGAGCCAACTTATTGATATGCCATCACTGCGACGCGAGCGAGGACTCGGGGCTGCACACGCTCACCGAGTGTCCGGCGTGGGAAGTGCCGAGGCGGGAGCTAGTGGCGGCCTTGGGAATTGGAGTGAGAGCTCTCACGCTCGTCACCTTGTTCGCGGCGATGGTCCGCTGCGCGGATGCGTGGGCGGCGTGAAAGGAGGCGGCGGGGCGGGAGTGGGACCGGAAGCGAAGAAGTTCGAGTCCGACATAACCTCCCCCTCCGGGGGATTTCCAATAGAGGGTATTTCCCGCAAGTTTAAAAAAAAAACAATGATTTCGGTTATTACTACTACTACAGCCAGTGGGGACGCTCTTGGCTGGGCCGGTAATCAGTGAACCGTGGTTTTTTTTTAATGGTAAAATATTACAAACCAATTTGAATCTCCGCTGAAGAAAAAGATTATAGTAATTTTCTCACTATCATCTGTAGTAACAAACTCTGGTTTCGGTTTATTGCTGATCAAGGTTACCACTGGCCCCCGCCATATGCCAGATTATATTCTAGGTCTTGTTAAGTAATTAATTATTTGACAAAAAAAACTTACAACTATATTGCGTTGCAGAGAATATGAAGAATTAGAAAAACAATTAAACACTGAAGAAACTCAACAGACTATGAATGAAGATGAAAAAGAATTGGAGAAGAATGACCAGGAACTGGAGGAAGTCGATAAAAAGGTAAAACCACTGTAATTTTTATCATAACATATTTTGAAATGTCAATCATGGCTTGCTTGCGTTGTTATTATGTTACAAAGTAAGCCATGATTGATAAATAGTCGTATTGATAATAGTAAAATATGATTTATATATAGATACAGTACCATTAAATTGTAAATATGAACTAATTTTATTATTTCCTATTACACTTATATAACATGAAATCGTATTCTTTCAAGAATTTTTCATATTTACGAATGTTAATTACTCATTTAATTGAATGTGTACTATATAATATTATAAATATATATTTTAGAGTTTTCTTATACTAGTTTTGTTTGTTTTGTTTGATTTATTATAATTATTATGAACCTCTAAATTTCCTTTGGCTCCGTCATCGATATTTGTTTATCATTTGACAGTTAGTCTTTCTGACAATTGACATTGGCGAAGTTGTGGTGGATTTCCGCAAAAGCCACTCTTTAAAAGTTAAAGTTGGTAATAATCGGTGTAGTAGCCGAAAGTTGACGCATGTACACTGCAGAGCAAAAATAAGCACCTACTATTTGTAGTACAAGGTGCAAAGGGTAGACTGATTAACAAATTACGGGATTCCTCTCAGCATATCATTATAATCATTGGTTAATGGACACACTTAATCGTCGTGTCCTGCCTAACCACCAAAGATACCTAAAAAGTACTTTCTGTGCAGCTCGAATACATTTCCAAAATGTTTGCCAGTTGCTATATTCAATCATAAACACTAGAAACATAATCTACTTTAATGTCTTGCAGTAGTACCTATACTAAAATTATATCTTATTTCAGATATCAATTCTCCAAAAGCAAAGTGCCAAGCTTAAGGAACTACAAGTGAAGGAAGATTTGCTCAAACAAAAAGAGAAACAATGTTCAACTTTAAAAAACAAGCATAGGTCTGCTCTGACCGAGCTCTTAGGCGCCATGCCCGAGAAAGACTTTGTTATGTCCCTGAACAAATTGGAAGTTGCACTGAATAGTGAAGTCAGTACTTTGAAGAAAAGTTTGAATGAAAAGAAAACAGAGGTGAGTTGATATTGTACAATTGAAATAATGTTTACATTTTGACAGACAGATTTTAGTCACTCATACATGAGGACTAAATATGTATTTCCGGATATCATTAGCTGCCAATAAATTAATACTATTAAAAAACCAGTACCAGTACTTTAAATTTATCTATCGGGAAGGTATGCCTCCCCGATCACAAATCAGTGTATCAACTCTGACATGCAAAAAGGCATGGAGTCCCACAAGGTACCATTTTAGGCCCGGCTCTACTTTTGTAAAAAGCGAGATTATTTTTTACGCTGATGCCATATTTGCCAAAATTTTAACAGTAATGAATTTTTTGTACCTAATGTGGTCTATTTGCTTGTGCGCCTGGTATTCATGAAATAGTCCTGGTATGACGATGATTGACGTGAATCTGATAGTTGCAAGAATACATTGTGTTCCTGTAAATACCAATTATTCATGAGGAAATACGACATTGGTTGCCTACAGTAAACTATATACATGCTACCTACTTGTCTCTACTGTAAATCTATTGGTGTACAATAAAAAATGATCTATCTATCATAATTAAAAGACTATCAGCTATACCTGCGTCAATTCCTTGTATTCAACATAATTACCCTTAAACACTGACATTAGAATCGTATCATAGTTAGTGTTCAATTATGTTCGAATTTCTTCAGAAAACAAAACTCGAAGAGGAGAGAAAGTATGTCCGCAAGAATCTATTGGAGCGGTCAAATGAACACGCGAAAGCTGAAGAGCAGTTGTACAAGGTGTGTGGCGCCCAATCTTACGAGGCCACACTGCTGAAAGTTATTGCGAAGGTGGAAAAACTACAGGTAAGCTACACTTTGCAATTTTTTTTCTTACAAAGAATATTAGCAACCGAAATTATCGAAATTTATAATATTTCCTCTTACCCCTCCAACTTAGCTAAATTGCTTGTGATAGGAGTGGGTTCACGTTGGTAGTGTAATGGCCAGGATTCGAACCCGGGACCTCTCGATCCTGAGGCCGACTCCTTAACCACTAAGCTACCAACGCTTGTGTGCTATACTTTTATGAAATAGTAGATTGTTCAACAAGGGACTAAAACAACAAAGAACTAATAGTTCAAGTGTCATTATGGTTGTTTAGTCCCACGTTAAACACTCTACTTTTCACTTTGAATGCGAGGAAAAAAAAACGACCTTTTATACAAAATTAAAATATTAAAAAAAAAAAAGAAATAGGCAAATATCTTTTTCAACCTAAATATATTAATTTATCATATCGATAACGGGGTAAAGCCTCCGTGGCGTGGCGGTAGTGAACGCGGTCGCTCGCTACGCAGGAGTCGCGGGTTCGATCCCCGCTCAGTGCAAATATTTGTATGCATGGATAATGGGCATTTGCATTGGTCTGGGTGTTTCTATGTATAATATGTGTGCATTTACAAAAAAAAATCTAAGTATGTTTATCCGTATTCTAGATTCCATAATACAAGGTAGTAAAGCTATGCTTACCATGGATCTAGATAGCGTTGTGTGAAATGTTGTGGAATATTTATTTATTTATATTTATTTATAATAACAAAGTTTCTAATTTGCACAATTAATTGGTGTATGTAATTGGTGATTACAACGCAAGCTTATTACGAATAATCTATTCAATATTCAAATTGCAAAGAAATTTGTCCCGCGGTTTTTTTTGTTGTTAAGTGACGTACGGTTTATATGCTTGTATATATTATATTTAGCCAACAGATTCAAGCTTGAAAAATAATTTAAAACTAATTGGAAATGGATAATAAAATGAACTTATCCCTAATACTTACATAATAATTAATTAAATTAATATCATTAAATGTGGTTCACGAAATTAAATGGGATTTTTTGATTTTTTCAAATGGCATTTTGAGGTTATTTCTATACACAATCACTAAAAAGGTGATAATCCTCCCATTCACAAACACCGTGATTGGCTGTTTAGGAGTTATCAAAGTAAATTAAAAAAAAATTACTTTAGTCCCTAGAGATTAATAAGGAACTTTAGTCCCGATATGCAGGGACTAAAGGAACATTTTAAGAGCATGAGAAGTGAAAATTTCATTTCACATTTTTTTGTGTCAAATTGAGATTTAATGTTTGTGAATAAATAACTAGAATGAACTCGTGAAGGAACTTGATTCAATATTAAAAAAATCATTTACATTATCTGGGTTCTGGCACATTTGGGAAATTGTTCTTTGAAATCGCCTTTATTGGTTTACTGTACACGTTACTGTAGCACGAAAAACTATCGTAATCATTCAAAGTAGGCAGCCGGCCAATCACAATGCTCCGTACTCTCAAAATGTTTACCATATGATTACGATTTTTCTACGTGCTAGAGGTACTGCTCTCTTGAAAACCGCTGCAGAATGATAGTCAAACTATGCCAGCTGATTTTGTAGTCAATTTGAAACGAAATCACAATTTCGATGGCAAAATCGTCTGGAAGAATTAATTTGGCGAAAAATTATATAAATTCACATAAATGAGTGGAATGTATTTACATAGATGAGCGGAAGAATGTATGGTTTCACTATACCATTTAAACATCAGCCTGTATAAAGATAAATGTAAATAAGCAGTGGTTCATTGACAAATTACATTGTAGAATAGGCAATATGTATAAATATTATGTATGTTACAGGATGACCATAATGTGCTACAGTCATCAATGTTTCTCATAAAAAAATACGAATCTCAGTTGAAGGAAAATAACTGTTGCCCTCTGTGTAATCGTGGATTTGATGCTGAGTCTGAGGTAAGAATACTTTTTTTTTGGAGAATTGTATTAAAGTGCTTAAAATAACATTATTAAGGTTATTATGTTCCTGTTAACGTAAATAATGGTACGTTTTATACACAGTTGTAAATATACTATTGCAGAAGTAGTTTGCCCTACTTAGTAAGCAAGTGTTGTGCAGGTTTATACAACTTCCAATACCTCTCTAAGCCACTCAAATAAATAAAAAAAGGTGTAGACACTACACATACCAACAATCGAAATCGACTTTTTTTTTAATTGTCAGTCGTATGTCGTGTTTTCAGGAGAGTTTTCCTTACACCTTTCATATATTTATAACTATGATTTGTTGTTGTGCTATGACCTATTCATAAATAAACTCTGTTTGCAGGTCAACGATTTAATCACACAACTCAATACAAAAGTGATGACTGTCCCCACCCAACTTGAGAATGTCTCTACGGATTTATCGAAGGAGTCGGCGAAAAAAGACGAACTACTGAGTATGAAGTCATTGAACGAAAAGATGAATTTGTTCAAAGACAAGGAAAAGCCTGCTTTGGAGAAACAACTAGCTGGCGTTGAAGCTGTAAGCGTTGTATTTATGTAGCAACTAAAGATTTATAATATAAGCTTTTAATTTATAGCATCCCATGATGTACAATCATGGTATATGTACATTACATACATATCTTTGATTTACCTGACGTTTTGACCAAGTTACACCGGCCGTGGTCACAGGCTAAACTTCAAACAAAATTATTGTATAACTAGCTTTTACCTGTGGCTCTGCCCGCGTGGATGTCGGTTATCGCGACCAAACATAGCATAAATTCTGTTCAGTGGTTTAGGCGTGATAGGTACTTTTCGTTGGTACAAAGAGTCTGTGTACCGATTTTTAGCTTCTTACCTTGAAAACTGCGAAGACATACCGCCGTGAGCGTTGGCAGCAAACTGACCTAACGGACGTTTCATTTTATTTTTCCTCGCCTAATGGTAAGCTGAAGGCAAAGTCTCAGAAAAGAGGATCACTATTACAGAAACAGCTTTACGGTCTCATCAGATGCTATTTCACGCCCTGCTTAAAGCACCCGGGACTGTAGGAAGAAGGAAAGCTGAGCTGGTAAGGAGTTCCAGGTCAGGAAGGCATTGGTTGATACTGTCCTCGTCACGCTGCACACATACCCAAGGCGCGGTACACCAGTTGCGGTTGATCTATAGCCAACTAGTACTAAGCCAGAGATCGCGGATGATTCCCGCTCACTGCAAATATTTGTATGCCTTATATTCTCATTATAATCTTAATAATGATTTACTACAATTAGTTTTTTATTTTACAGAAAATAACAGCTTTAGCCGATTCCATTGATGAATTGGGTATGTCTTTAGTGGAACCAGAGAAAAAACTGCAGACAATTAAGCAAATCCAAGGGGATATGCCACTTCTGGACCGATGCAACCAAGAAATCGTTACATACACAAAAGATGTAAGAATTCTTAAGATATTTTGTACTAGGCTCTTCTTGATTACTAACAATTTGTCCTATTTAACTAGTGATATGAGTTCACGAATAAAGGTGATGTACTAGTGAAATTAGTAAAACTAATCTCCAAACAAAACTATTATCTCCTCATGATCTCCGGGTCTACTCAACCGATTGCAGATTTTAAGTCCGACAAAGATCTTTCCAAAAAAAAACACCGCATCAAAATCCGTTCAGTATTTTTTGCGTCCATCACGAACTTACATTTCCATTGCACAATTTTATAATAGTATAGATATTATTTATGAATTACTAGTTGACAGAACTGTTTCTATTCTTATGACTTAAACTACTCTTGACCACTAACCACCAGACCTCGCCCTAAGCAATTCAAATTTCTCCTTCTATGTCTGTCTTTGAGGCGACAATGGATCATTTACCGACATTGTTACGAACTATCGGAACCAGTGAATGTTTTTTTATTAAAATCGATTTGAACATTAGCATGTGCTTAAAAAAATTTTAATTCAAAATCTTGGTTGCCGATATTTAAAATTTTTATAATTTGCAGTTCGAAACTATCAAAGCAGCATGCGCAGCGTTAGAATCCGATATGACATTGGACGAGGCAACAGCAAAACAGAAAGAAATAAAACAAAAGATCAGCGCTCTGAAGGCGAAACTCAAAGAGACCCAGAAGAAACTGAACACGCACAACAAGAAACTTCAAGAGCACGCAACAAGGAAGAACAAACTTAAAGAGGAATGTCTTAATTTGCAGAAAAAGGTAATCTTACTTTTTAATATATAATCTTGGAGCCCTACTGACACCTTTGAAGCCTATGACAACCTCTTTTTTCGTGTGAAAATCCCCTCGAATGCCCTAAGACCTAAGGCTTGTCCTGCTTTATCTTCTACACTGACGGCACAGAAACTCTCTGTTCTAACAGGATCGGCAGCGCGAGTGCGACGACCCTGGTATTGCACATGTCCATAGGCCACGGTAACCACTTTCCATCAGGTGGGCTGTGTGTTTGTTTGCCACCTAAGTGGTAAAAAAAGGCCTTAATGTCCTGAAGCAGATAGCTGGGAAAGACTGGATGCGCAAGGTGGAAGATCCCGCGCGTTCATCCAAATAGGGAGCCATGGCGCCAATTTGTCGAGGTCTATGTCCAGCAGTGGACTAAATGAACTGTCTTGCTTACAGGTCCAAGAAATATACAATCTGCAAGAAACCAAAAAGCAACTGGAAACAGATGGAGAAAAATACGAAGCAGAGCTCGTAGAGTTAAGAGCTGGTATCACACCTTTAGAGGAGGCTCTGAAAGAGAGGGAAAAAGCTAAAGAAGTCACAGTTCAGAAGAATAGGTTAGTCTCTATATCCCATTCTTCATCATCCACTTTTAGACCATTACTAATAAAAAAAAACTGGACAGCTTCCGTGGCGTAGCGGTAGTGAACGCGGCAGCAGGCGGCGCGGGCTCGATCCCCGCTCAGTGCAAATATTTGTATGCATGAATATGGGTATTTGCATTGGTCTGGTCGTGCCTCAGAGAGCATGTTAAGCTGTCGGTCTCGGTTGCCATACAAACATCTATGGCAGTCGTTACAGATAGCTGGAGCTCTGAAAAGTCCAACAACTGGTCTAACTGCAATGCTTCGATATTGCCTTTAGATTATGGAGGTCAGATAGTAGTCATTTCACGGAAAATGTGGAGGTTTAGCCAAATCCGCAGTTGGACTGGTAGAAGCGGACCCCAGACTCTAATTTTATAGCTTCGAATGCGACTGGGATTAACCCTAGTATGAAGCAGACTATTAAAAAATAACAAGGGATATCAGTGGTAAAGGCTGAACATTCTCAATTGGGAAGCTGATGGAAAAAAATGACTCGATCTAGTTTGTCATGCACCATGCGGTCCATTGGGAAGCCGGTAGGAATCGGGTTAAAGGGATACGTCGCTACTACAGCTGTTATGTGAAATGTCTATGCAATATTTTGTTATGACAGCTGTACATAACCCATGTAATTTATATTTCATGCAAATTAATGTTTTGTCACATTCTGTTACTTTTTATAACAGAGGTGATATAGAAGTGAAGACCAGTGAAAAGGATAAAGTAGCTACTGCTTTCGACAAAGTAAAGTCTATAGACACGGAGATCAGGCAACACTTGGAAAGGAACATTCCACTTGAAAAGACTAAGAAAGATGAAGCAATAAAGAAACTGGAAGAGAAGTTGAAACAAATACAGATTGACAGGCAGGCTATCACCAAAAGGATTGAATGTTTGAAAGACGAAATCACTAAGGAAGAGGTTTGTGTAACACCACACAATTTTTTTTATGTAGGACACGTCAATTTCGCTTCACATAAATAAGCAGAAATAGGGTCACCATTTCAGATACATAGCATGTTACAATGGTGGCAATCAAGCTTGACGGCCGTAGCATTGCGAACATCAACAGTATCAAGATATCTCTTCGTCCAGCGGAATCGCTTAAAAAAAAGGGTCACGTGACCAAAACGTCATGATCGTCATAACGGTCATTGGTCAAAGAGACGCGAAGAGATATAAAACAATCAGTCAAAGAATCAATTTAGTTCATTCAGTTTTAGAGATGTAACGGATATCCGGTAACTGTCCGGTATCCGGCCTATCCGGCGGCCTTTATACTATCCGGCCGGATACCGGATATCTAACTACCATTCGGCCAGATAGGCATCCACCGAATTAAAAAAATATTGAATAAAAAACATATTGTAAAGTAATTATTTGCTTTATTAAGTCTTAGTATCGCTTCACATAAGAAATTATTTAGTTTTAGTTGTAAATTTTTAATCACACAATAGTAAATACTATTGTGTGATTAGACTGTAATAGAAAGAAAATGAATTAATTAGTACTCATACTGTACTAAGGGCAAATTATGGTGAATAAATACTAATTTCTCTGCATTGAGAGGTAGCAAGCCGTTTCGCTTCTCTTCATAAATAAGGCCAGCTTCAGAAAAAAGTCTTTCACTGTATTCATCAACGAAAAGACTCGAATCGGATCGAATCCACTTGATCGTGTGTGTGTGTGCGATGACGGCGATGCACCAAACGGCTAAGTTCCGCCGGATATCTGGTCATCAGGCCACATGGTTGGCCGAATATCCGATATTCGGTATCCGGCCAAACTGCTATCCGTTACATCTCTATTCAGTTTAGTCGCATACAATCTCCGTATACACATGCCAAGGAAATAAGTATACACATTAACATGTCAAGCATGGACCCTTTTTATTTTTTAACATGCGGGAAGTCGACGGATAGCCGTCGACCCTACAGAGCCGGAGGGGGAGGTTATGTCGGACTCGACCCGACTAATACGCACGCCGTCTGTGGGTCGTTGAGGTACTGGATCTTGACTCCGAGATGAATGCCTTGGGTGCACTGTGACTAATATATATATATCTGTAAATAATGATGATTATTATTATTAATATACAGGTGTATACATTTCCTTGACCATACAGACTTATCTCTTCACTAATATTGAATGTCTATTCTGTAGTAATAATCTTATTATTAGACAATAGCATGCCCAACGCCAATTCTCTTGCCAAGAACTTAATAAAAAATACATATCTAACATATTTATTTTTTAGATCCACAAGAGAGAGCTAGACGACAATCTAAAGCTACGAGGGTATCAAAAAGACATCGCCGACAGCGAGAAGGAGGAAGCTGATATAAACGAGAAATTGAGTGCCATCGACAGGAATGTGCTCACAGAAAAAGATTCCTTACTGATCAGCCACAGGAACCTGACTAAGGAAAAGTCAGAGACTGATGGTGCACTGCGCACGTTACAGGTATTTACAATGGTTTAATAAATGACAGTAAAGACAGCCTCTACAAACGCGCCCGATACGCAGAAGTCGCGGTTTCGATCCCTGCTCAGTTTGTTTTTTTGTGTTTTTTTTTATATCACTTAGGTGGCAGACTTGCGAACGGCCCTCCGTGGTTACCGTGGCCTATGGACGTGTGCAACACCAGGGGCGTCACACTCGCGCTGCCGACCCTGTTAGAGTTTCTGTGCCGTCAGTGTAGAAAATAAAACAGGACAAGCCTTAGGGCTCCCCACTGACAACGCAAGAGCTCTCCAGTAAGCTCTGGCTACCTTACTCACCGTCGGGAACCCAACACGAGTTTATTATGACCACGGTATTCTGTAGGGCAGGGGGTACTTCCCCAATCGAAGTGCTCAAATGGACGGAAATACCGTCGTGTCCTACCTCCTTCCTCAGTGCAAACATTTGTATGCAAAAATATGGATTCGTTCAGCCATCGTCGTCGGTCCCGGTTGCTATACGAACATCTAACTCATAACTCATAACTCATAACTCATTTATTCATAAGGATAATCATTACACGTCATATATTATGTTACAGCAAGTTTACCATTTAACTTCCTCGTCCGAAAAACATCTGCAATCTTATTACACATAAAATAAAAAAATAAAAATTGTACAAATGTCAACAATGTATCATAACAGGTTTTCGTGCAGTCAAAATAATATGTCAATAGTTCAAATTCTAACAATGTCCAGTTCTAATAGGAGTCAAATTGTACAAGGTCAAAGTTAAATATTTTACATAATTCCAATCATGATAACCATTAATTAACAATAAGGTTTTGAAGTTAAATTTATCAACAATTATACTTATTTCACTGTTATCAGTTCGTCAAATGAGTAGAATGCTTGCTCGCATAGCCATCGCTTCAGTCGAAGTTTAAAGGACTCTATAGTTAGAGCTGAGGTCACGTTAGGTGGCAACTTGTTGTACACTAACGGCCCCATGACATGAGTCGTCTTTTCGGATTTTGCCAGTGACCTAGGTATCGATTTCAGTTTTTCGCGATCCCGTGTCTGATACGAATGCACATCGCCTCGCTTCTCAAACTGCTTAAAGTTAATTCTCACGTGAATCGCGACCTGGTATATCACTATTGACGGCAGGGTGAGTATACCTAGCTGGGAAAAATATGGTCGAGCCGAATAGTCCTGCGGTATCCCAACTATAGCTCGCACGGCTCGCTTCTGCATTCGGAACGCGCGCTCCCAGTCAGCAGCGCGTCCCCATAGCTCTGCACCATACTGGAGCAGAGAATGTACCGTGGCAAAATAGCACGTTCTCACCTCAGTACTAGATACCACCCTGGCAATTCGTCTGAGAGCAAAGCATGCGCTTCCCATCTTATTGCAGACCCTGTCAATGTGGTTCTCCCACTTTAGGCACCTGTCAATTTCGAACCCGAGAAACGTGACGGTCTCGACTTGTGTGATATTCAACCCATCCGCCGACACCACTAGTGGCTTCATAGGTCGACCTGACAAATCAAAATTAATGTAATGTGTTTTTGTCAGATTGAGTACAAGGCCGTTCCCACTAAACCACTCATACAGCTGATTGGCGGTGTCATTCAGTTTTTGCTGTAAAGCATCTACTGAGCCGGCTGTAACTATCGCAGCTACATCGTCTGCATACATAAATATATCAGCGTCACTAACCGAGCTCGGCAAATCGTTCAGGAGCAGTGAAAACAGGATATTTGAGACAGACGATCCTTGAGCTACCCCCATCTCAGACATCACCGGGTCAGACCGCACTACACCTCCGCATCCAACTACGACTTGTGATCTCTCTGACATTAAGCCTGTCATCAGTGCTTGGGCTGTCCCACCTACCCCATAGTATTTTAGTTTGACAGCCAGCACATCGCGGTCGGCAACATCGAATGCCTTCGAGAGATCGCAGCATATCAGTGCCACTTGCTTTCTGTTCTCGCGAGCGGTCATAATGCGATGGATCACATTACGCGTCAACGAGGTAGTTGATCGACCCCCGCGATATGCGTACTGTCGGTCAGATAGCACGTTAGCCGCCTCCAAGTATTCAGTTATGCGAGAACACAAGCCATTTTCAAAAATTTTAGCAACAGCGGGGATAATAGACACGGGCCTGTAGTTGTCCATGCATTCTTGGGTCCCCTTGCCTTTGTACAGCGGAGAGACCTTTGTTTGTTTCAGAGGGTTAGGGTAAATGCCTGTTTTAATACAGATATTAAATAAACCTGATAGTACTGGGGCGAGAGGACTTGCCGCCGCTTTTAACACTTCCATTGATATACCGTAAATATCTTTTGATGGCTTAGGTTTAATGCGTTTACTAATAATGTCATAGACCTCACGTGGGCTAAACGGGCGCAACCACATTGAACGGTCCGCTGGCGGTCCAACCGCGCCAAGCCAGTTGCACACTGCGCTGATATCAGCACGCGGTGCACCACACGTGGCTGCCGCACATGCAAATCGATGGTTCATTGCATTCACAGCCGACTTTGGCGAGGCGAACCCGGTGCCATCCTGAGATTTCACAATTTCAGTGAATTCAAGGCGCGGGGAGTTGTTTTTTCCCCTTTCCTTGTTCACTATGACCCATATAGCCTTAGATATGTTGTATGAACCCTGAATGATTTTAGAGTAGTGTTCCGTCTTTGTTTTGTACAAAAGAATGTCATAGTATTGTTTCATGTCAGCTATAATATTATCGAAATTTAATATATTTGTAAACCTATTACTAATGTCAATTACATCAAATAATAATAATTTATAGTCTTTTATGTCCGACGTCACCCATGACGAGTCATTTCTAACACTATATTTTGTTACCTTTAGGGGAAAACAAATGTCAATTTTACTAAGCAATATATTTATTACGGATGTTGACAGTGACTCAGGACATTTATTCTGGGCCACTATCTCTACCCAATCTACACTGTCTAGCGCTGCACTAAAATTAATTTTATTCATCTGGGAGAATCGTCGAACGTACCTTGTACTACTTATTTGGGGCATCTGCAACTTACACAATATTTTACACGTAATTGCAATATGGTCGCTTATATTTGTGACAACTGGCGAAGCACTCACTGAACCTAATGGTAAGTTTGTGTAGGCATGGTCTAGGCCGGTGGACCTATATTTACTTTTCCGTGTAGGAAAGTCAACTAAATTCGTCATGTCATGGGCCGCCAATACATCTGACAGATTTTTACTTTCCGTTGACCGCCCTTCCAAAATATTAATATTAGTATCCCCAACGATTAAACACTGTATCGCGAGATTATCTATTTTTGCGAGCAAGCACTCCAATCTATATAAAAAGTCATTCGCACTGATCAAATTAGACCTATATATACATACTATTGCAATGTCAACATCTAATAATTTAATAGCGGAGATTTCACAATATTGTTCAACTGACAAGGATACCAGTTCATTTATTTCTGTACATTTTATATCGTCGCGAACAAATATACAGCAACCGCCATGTACTATTTGCTTCCTACAATAATACGACGCTAGTTTGTACCCGTCTATGTTTACACATTTTAATTTTACGTCAGTTAGCCAATGCTCGGTAATCGCGAGTATATTGCATCTTAATTCACTGCCTAACAACACTTCCAACTTGTTAGTTTTATTGTCTAAAGCTGCTATATTTTGATGGCATACGATTATTGAGTGCAGATTATCACATTGTGTATTTTGACTATAAACTACCGCTGCGCTCGCCGTGTTGTCCTCACTGCTCCGTCGACTTGATCTGAGAACCGGTTTCTCTATCGGCATCGCCACCCCGCTCCTGGCGGGGTCGTACACGAAACCAGTTAGACACTTTGACTAGTGGGGGCCACGCAGACGGCGAACAAAATCGTTCATACTGACTCTCAGGAAGTCCTATGACGAACGCGGCGTGTTTGTTTGTTTTTATCTCGCGCTTTTCGACGGTGTATTGTTTACAATTGTGAATTTTATTTAAATATTTCAAGACATTGTCTGTTGTCGTGTCTGGTCTGAATGACCACGCCTGCATGTATTTTATGCGCTCCACTGTCTGGAGCTCATCGTCAGCTTTGCCAGTTCCCGTAACTACCTGTCGCGGCTTCCTCATGCGTCTTTTTCTGCCAGCCACCTGCCAGCCATCGGTATTGGCATCAATGGTTAGTTCACCAGAACCATTTTTGCCGCCGCCCTCACCACTGTTTATAACAATCGGGGATCGGATAATTAGTGGTTCGGTACTTGTGTCTTGTCGGCTTGGTGGGGAGCATGTAGGCTTACCTTTTTCGGCGCTCATTTTCTTGGTCGCTACACTTTTGGCTTTACCCAATGCAGCGGCTGTAGTTGTATTAATCCGCGCTTGACGTTGCGGTCGCGGCATTACTGCTACTTGTTGTTCGGTCGGTGTTTCGGGACTTTCCTGCTTACCCTCCATCTTTAAAATGAGCTCACCGATAACTGCAGACTGCTTGTGAATAATATCGTTTTGCTCATTTATTTTGCACTCCAGGACGTTCATTTTATCACATAGCATACTTATTGATTTCTGCATCTCACGGATAGCACTTTCAATCGCCTTTTGGGCCATTTTATAATTTTATAATTAAAATCGTTTCACAAATACAACAATACGAACCATTACGGGTAGTTGGAGCCTAACAAGTCCAATAACTGGTGTAATCCATGAAACAACTAAATGGTGGCACGGCAGTTCGTACGAGTGCGGATTCAGGCCTCTCGACGTTTGATTCGCTCTCCTTTCTCAAACGTCATTGGCCTAAACCTGCACTCGTAGGAACTTATGAGCCGCCATTAAGTTTAATTCGAGTTATAACTGCATTTCTTCTATATCGCCATTGGGTTGTGAAGGTCAGATGGCAGTCGCTTCACGGAAAATATCGAAGTTCAGCCAAATTCGCTATCCCTGTACTATATGTCAGCCAGATTCGTGCAGTCATTTGTATGTGTTTAAGTAAGAAACAAACAGCTTATCAAACTTTTAATAATACATAGTTATTAATAGGATTATAATACATATTAGTAGGATACTGATGCCGAAGTTTCGGTTCTGTTTTTTTTTTAATTATTTATTGGGGCTTGGCACAAAGCCATCAGCCTAACCCTTAAATATCTTCAATACAATAGTTTTTCATGATGATGACGATGAGTGATGATTGCCATGACGATGAGTGATGATTTCTGCTTCAGTAAAGTTGTGGGGACTTTACTGAAAGCTCAACCAAGGAGATTTGGAACGAACACGAAATGTCACAATTCACTGTAATATCCCACTTTCCTACAGTGCGTGTGAATTGTCCAAGACGTTATGTCTAAAAATCCACCATTTAAACACATAAAAACTCGAATTCACACCAATTTCGAAAAATAAAATAATACCGCCATGTGCGCTTTCCCGCGCTCGCGCCAAAACTCATTTTCGGTTGTGTATCAGCAGTCATAGAGTTTTGATTGTCTCATAGAGATATCTAGTGCTGGTATTAATGGATTCTTTCAATAATAGTGTGTAAATAAATTTCAATGTGTATATTCCGTGACACCACCTAATAACACTACTAGTAGTATCAAGGGTATTTTTCTAATCCCAAGACACCCCCGGTAGTGTCAACGGTATTCGCGTAACCTGCCGACAATATTAAATATTGAAAACTTTGTATTACAGGTAACACTAAAGAAGCAGAAAGCAGATTTGAAAGTAGCTCAAGGAAGAGATATAGACAAGAGATATCGGGAGAAGTTCTATGAATTGAACGTTACAAAGATGTTAGACAAGGATGTGAAGGAGTATTCAGTGGTGTTGCAGAATTGTCTCATGGAATACCATAAGAAGAAAATGGAGAGCATTAATCTTATCATCAGGTAATTTAAAACATTTTTGATATGAAATCTTTAGGCGAAATTCTTCAATGAATCGGCACTGTTACTGTTACCACATTAAATAATAGTTACTTTGTATCTGATATATCACTTCCATACAAGAGCAACAATAACTTCATAACAGTAATAGCTGCTAGCAGAAACATTGAACTCGCGACACTGTTACTGTTACCATAAATTACATCATAGTTCGTAACATATAATACAACCTTCCATACAAGAGCGACACTAACTCTATAACAGTAATAGCTGCAAGCAGAAATATACAGTCGCGCGCGGTCCGAGAGTTGAGAACTGCGTAACATTCGTTTACAGTCCGTCAAATCTAAGAAGTACCGTTTGTCAGTTCTGACAATTGAATTATAGGGATGGGATGAAAAAATCGATTACTATAATATCCGAACTTTAAGAGATCAATTACTATAATATCCGAAATTTAAGAAATCAATTGTTATAATTAAATAAAAGAAATGTTTAGGATATTTTTTTATTCACTACTAGTACTAGTATCGTCGTCTTCGTCATCATCGTCATTTAAATTAATGACCAGTTGATTGTCCATTACATTATCAAAGTGTACGTCTCTTTCGAAGTCGTCCATTATTATTTTCTTTGTTTTTTGTACTACTTTACTCCAATCTTCCTGTGTAACTTGGGCACATGCTTCCTTTAATAAACCTTCCATTTTCTTGACACTGAAGGGTGGTTTTGTGTTGTGTCTTGCTGCATAACCTGTAAAACAATAATGTAACTATTTGATAGCAGACGAAAACCATTGTTTAAATTATAAATGTTAGAAGTACTCGTGTTATTATTATAATATATTACCTTTAACTTGGGCCCAAATCAGTTCAATGGCATTATATTGGCAATGGTACGGAGGAAGTCGTATGACTTTGTGCCCGTGCTCTTCGGCCAATTGGTCAATTACATATGTCGGTTTTGGTGGTTTATGCAATTTCACTAACTGTAATAATTCAGCTTTTAATAGTGACATGTCGGCATCCACTCCTTTTCTTTGCAGCCATGCCACCAAATCTGCTTTCTTATTGGCTGACGTAGGTGCTTTATCAATTTGCACAGAGTGGTATGGGGCATTATCCATTATAATTGTGCTGTTAGGAGGGATATTCTGTAATAAATTTAAGAACCACTCTCGGAACCTTACTGCGTCCATTTCTTCATGATACTCTTTAGTGCTTTTGGATTGGAAAGCTAATAAAGAGTTTTCCACGAAGCCTGTAGACGCTGACCCAGCATGGCATATTATGAGGCGTCCACCTTTTCCTATCGGCACCTTCGAGCACGAAGCTTCAGAATCATCAGTCCATGTTTTCGGCACAGAATGGTTGGAATTTAGCCAAGTTTCGTCCAAAAATATTACATTATCCCAGTTTATAATTTGTTTAACTTCGCGCAGGAATGTTAGTCGCTGCATAATTATGTCATGTCGCTCCATAACAATTTTTCGTTTGTCAACTTTTTTGTATCTGAAGCCAATTCCTGTTATTACCGTTCTCAACGACTCTATGCTTCCCTTATACAGCCCGGCATCTTTTAAAGTTGCACATAACTTTGCCAATGTTGGAAATTCGCCTCTTGTAAAATACCCGTATATATGATTTCTAATAGCATGACTATCGAATTCATCGATGCCTGTCACAGGTTTATTTCTTTTTCGTTTTTTCGGTGTGTGAAGTACGTTACTGTCACTCCCCGAAGGCCCATATTTTTCACTTAATATTTTGCCAACGGTGCGGCTACCAATACCGAGAGCTTCACCGACGCGATCCCGAACTTGTGTAACTGGCAGTAGAAGTCCACCATTTTGAGATTCACGCTCAAAATACTCGTGTAATTTCACCACCAATTCACGAGCCTGGCTGTTCAAAGTACGTCCTCTTTTCGACATTATTAATAAACACTTGCTTAGTTCGGAGTCCAGTATAAATATTGCCAAGGTAAACGGATAAAGAATGATCAGTCCAGAAAAGTAATAGCCAAGTCACAAATTGTAAAACACAAACGAGAAAGCAAGTACGCGCACAGTCAGCTTCCAAGATGGCGAGAGACTGCTGACGCCGAACCGACCGAGCGGACCGCGTGCGCTTGTAGTTGGCAGTGTTGCCAGAAAAAAAAAATTGTAGAGACTTGGACACCTGCGATTTTGCCTATTGACCTAAAAATAATTAAATTAATTTATTTTAGGGTATCTGTGTATTCAGTGCATTATGCGGTCGCGCAGTAACGTCGTTAATTTATAACATCAGGCAACAACATTTTTGTGAATGGGTTCTACATACCTTATTTTTATTAGTTTTAGACGTAGAAATAAGACTTAGAAGAAAAAATTGTAATTGTAAAATCAATGGATGTGCTTGTTAAAAATTTGTTTATTTCTCTGTAATATGCAAACCCATACTATCATACACAAAAATAAATGTAAAAAACACTATCCCTGACTCCATTTACTATTTCGACAGCGTTAGCGCGAGAAACCCCGACTTATTTGGGCGCGAAAATCAAAAATCGACAAATCGCTTTCGACAACTTTTTAAAGAAGCAAATATATTTGATTTATAAATACGTATTTTTGGTGAATGAGTTTTATCTCATATTTTACGATTACATAACTATTTAGTTATGTAATCGTAATATGTGAGATAAATCCCATTCACATGAAAAAATATTTGTTTGGTTGTCAAGTGTAATTTGTAAATAATACATTCGATTTTTCGTATATGTAAACGATTTTTTTGCATACAAGTGTATCCGAAGAGTCGCAACACTACGTGCAGTGACCTAACTACGTAACTTTGTAATGCGGTCAAGAATATAACTATTAGAAATTATTTACTGTGTAAATATGTGTTATTTTGCTTTGTTTGAAAGTTTTCAATTACATTTAGATATTAAGAATTGTACATTTTTAGATACAATAATGAAATCTTTCTAAATTCATGGTTTTATGAAAAAGGTTATCGAAACTGAATAATGTACGTATGAACAAAGTTGTTTCGGTTTGAAAAATATGAAACGTCAAACGGTACCTCTTAGATTTGATGGACTGTAGTAAATATACGATTTTTTTGTCGTGTCTTGCGAATTGTGAACTGCATCCCACCTTATATTATTCAGGACACATACCTTGGACCTATATCGCGAGATAAACTGGGCCCTAACGCACAGATTTTCTAAAATAATATATGCTTGGTGAATTTAAATTCGTCCGAAGCACCCAGTGCTATCCTCAAAACTCAAAAGGCAAGAAACAAGCACATTTCAGATCCCAGATATATTATTATGTACTGAGATAAACCAATATTTCTAATGCTTTTTTTTCAGGGAGCTATGGAGTAAAATATATAGTGGCAACGACATAGACTATATTGCCATCAAAGCTGAAGGCTCCATGAGTGCAGACTCGGAACGCTGTAAATATGAATACAGGTATTGACTCAATATTTTATTTCACTGTCCCTGTGCTATGTACCATTTTCTTTAATTTTCATTTCCATTTAAAAACCTTGAAAATGAATATCTGGTCATTTTGTGGTCGAATTTCGCGAGAAGGTAAATGAAGGGTAGAACGGCCCCTAACCAGATAGACCGATGACCTGAAAAAGGTGGCTGGGACGGACTGGATGCGGAAGGTGGAAGATCAACGAGAGGCCTATGGACAGCAGTGGGTTTATTGATTGATTGATTGGTCCAATTTCGACTTCGTAATCGTTCGTCGATTGTAATTAATCCTGGGCTAATTTCTTGAAGATAATCCTGCATAAAATCCTGTTTCGGTAACACTTATTTCTACAACACGAAGTTTTAATAATTTTCTGTTACAGAGTGGTGCAATGCAAGAATGGAATAGAGATTGATATGCGCGGCAGGTGTAGTGCAGGTCAAAAGGTTCTGGCTTGCCTCATTATAAGATTAGCTCTCGCAGAAACGTTTAGCTCAAGGTATGTATTTTTATTTTTCTCTATTTAGAGTACTAGTTAATCCCTCCCGTACTCGAAGAAGTAAGTTCACGTCGGTAGTGTAATGGCTAGGATTCAAACTCGGAACCTCTCAACGGTAAAGCCGTATCTTTAACTATGAAACTACTGACGCTTACCTATTTTAACCGACACTCGTATAGGTATGTAGGCGATCCTCAATTCGGATGTTTATATTATTAAACTAGCTTTTGCCCGCGACTCCGCCTGCGTGGATGTCGGTTATCGCGACCAAACATAGCGTATGTCCTTTCTCAAGGTCTAATCTACCCCTATACCAAATTTCATCAAAATCGGTTCAGTGGTTTAGGCGTGAAAGACGGACAAACAGACACACGCACACTTTCACATTTATAATATTATAGTATGGATTCATCATCATCCTTGCAGTGGCATCCGCGGCCTTACCTCAGAGTTCGCCTTTTCCAGTCCAACCGCGACACGGCTGAACTTTTATTATATATTTTATTTTTTTATTTATTCTTTTTGCACAAATATAAAATAAATACTCAAAAGCGGACTTAATGCCGTGGGCATTTTCTAACAGTCAACCTTAGGGTGATGCAGAGATTTGTCGAGGTAGGTGCTCGTGAACTTCGGTATTTTCTGTGAAGCGACTTCCACCCGACCTCCACAATCTATTGGCAATTGGCAGTATTGCAGGTAGACGACTGGTCTAACTTATAAACTTGATTACATATTATCTTATGCTTTTGGATAAGATTTATATAGTATTAGTAGTGCAAAGAGAGAAAGAGAATTCTTCGTGCTATCTCTTTTTCTCTCTGCACAGTCAAGCTAATTGTCCATTCACATTGTTTTAGATTCGGAGTCCTAGCTTTAGATGAGCCTACGACCAATTTGGATCAAGAGAACATCAAGAGTCTCTGTATGGCTCTAGGCGAAATTGTACAGGAACGAATGTTCCAGAAGAACTTTATGTTTATCATCATTACACACGACAGGGAATTTATCGAGGCTCTAGGGCAGATCGATAAAGTCACCCACTATTATGAAGTATCGAGAAACGAAGATGGCAAGTCTAGAATTAAGAAACTTAGATTTACATAGTGTTGAAGAGTAACCATTCCTGTAATTTCTATATTTTTATGTTATTAGTCGTAAGAAGGCTGTGCCTTAAATTCTTTACTAAGAAGTAATCATCACTTTCTTTTTATAGTAAAACAAAATAAATACTATCTTCATATTTTATGTGGTTTATTTTAAATAATATATTAATATAATACTTCTATAATTGATTATTCATATAACAATGACAAGAGTCAATAAATCTATTCAGGGGTGACTCCATTCTGAGTGACATCGAGTTTCAAACACAGTTGTAACGTGAGAAGACAGTGGATTACAATACGCGCCACACAACTTTGCGCCTATAAACTTGGCAAAATATTCAAGGTTGCGCAGGAACCGTCGCGTACAAAAGTACTTATTAATATACTGTTTGCATGCAATATTGATTAACGATTAGGTAGTGTAGTATACAATAAACCTCCTCAGTAGCTTAGTCATTCTCATCTAATTTAATTATATTGAATATGAATCTATTAAGGTAGCAAACAAATTAATCAAATAATTTACCTGGAGTTATTTCCAGTACACAGATGTTTTGAATATATACCGATAGATAGTGCTGCAATACACCGGGTCGGGTATTGTACAGAACTATCGATCGTCACAGAAAATAGATAAAATCAATCTTTGCAGCGTACATAAAACTATTCACCTTTTAATATATAATAGATAGATTATATTGACCTATTTAAGGCAAATGCTTAAAGTAATTACATTACAATAAGAATTTATCGTTTTTATAATTATTATTATTATATTAAGCGTATACCTTGTGAGTCATCTGAATCTATGTCCATGAAAAAAACGCTTTCTATGCCGGTGTTTCATTGACTGGTCAAGGTAACTCGTCTGTTTCAGATTCAGATTATTCACTTTCTTCCGACTTATCACCACAGCTAGTATTATAAATTGTTCGGTGAGAGTGTCTAGGTATTATAGGATCAGAAGGCCTGTACAGCGTCTCCACTTTTACCTTTCGCTAAAAGGCTGCCCTTTCGATGTGCTCCATTTGGTCACATTTATCCCGCACTAGCTCCATGACACGAGTAATATTAAAGGTGTCATTATGTTGTGATGCCACATATATCCTTTAATTGCCGCACAAGCCATTAGTATTGGGTTTAAATATGGGTGGTACGGCGGCAAGTGTAGCACGGTGTGCCCACTGCCCTTCTTCTTCACTTCCATCCCTCCTTCTTTATTTCTGACAATGAGCTAATAAAACTTCGGTTTCAATATTTTCTCATCGAATGCGATTCTCTTGATGACAACCATTCGATAATTTCTCGGTTTTTAAAATTACAATTTAGCGCCAGTTGTTATTCCTTATTAAGGATAAGAGGCATTGTCAAGAACCATCACCGGCTGTGGTGGTGAATTCGTGGTAGTCGCTGGACTTTGTACCAGACTCGGATCCAGCATGTACCAGAACAATTCGTTGTCCTTTTGTATGGATTGTTTTATGCCCTGATTTGACCCATCCGATCATACTTTGGATTTGGAATGCACTGCCTGTATATATGATTCATCCGTGAAGATAATAAGACGACGCTCTGGCCGAAATTTGGTTATTTCATTTGACTTTTCAATGAAAATCTTCCTCGGTCTTGCACCATCCTAAACCCATTTGTTTTAAATGCGTCTCAGGCTGATATTCGACCCCTGGAAGTTAATATCTGCCTGAAGTTGTAGGCGGAGTTTATTAAGTGGGTAGTTCCTTATTAGTGATTTGGAAGTTATGGATACACCGTTTAATCCAACTCGCATCAAAGTCATCAGTATTCGTAACTTCACTCTGTTTCGACAGTTTTACAGGCTCACGTTGTTTACCTTCTTTTAGAATGTTCTGTATAGTTCGAACAGACACACCCGTAGCTTCCGCAGTTTGTTTCAATTGACATAATTTGCTTTTCGCTCCTTGTAGCAATTCCGCTTTCGAATAGTTAGTTATACACATTAAAAACTATTTTTCTAGCCTACTTTTTTAAACATGTATTTCTCCTTGGTATTGTCCAAAACATCGTACAAAAAAAAACCAAATTAAACAAATAACAATATTAACGAAAACTATTAACAATTATGTTCACGACAGTACGTTAGTGTGACAGTGGCGAAATTACCGAACGCGTCAGAGCGGGATGCACGACTAAACATGCAGGTGCATCCCGTCGCCGGACCGGCCGGCCACGGCATTGCTGCGCTTTTAGCGCGATGTTCACAGAAGCAAATTTTTTTGGCGCTTATTGTACACTTGGTTAACATAGAAAAGAGAAATGGAGTAAAATTAGAGTTACCTAGACCAACATAAATGTCTCGGTTTTCACGAACGCGGGTAGTTATGAAACGGTTTGTCACTCAGAATAAGGAGCCAGTATCATGATATCGGAGCAGTACGAATCGTGTTTGCACGTCAGTAATATTGACTGTCTACTCTCTGTCTATAAAAAAACATCACTAGTTAACACTAATACCTGTTACACAATTCAATGGTTCACAAACATTACTTTGATCTATTTGCAAAATATTACTCTCTTGTAGAACAGTCAAAGTAACTCCCAATAGTTCTGCAATCTGCGTTGAAGGAAACGATTGTGATAGGCATTTCGCTATGTAAGGCACTAGATCTTCAGTGAAACAAATGCACAAAGATACAAAATTCTGCCTTTCAATTTCAGTGAAACTCTGCTGTTCACGATAATAGAATGCCAATAGCACTTGAATCGCTTTACTGAAGGATTCCCTGAAGGTGTTGTATACCTCTTTCACCATACTCAGAGGGGCAGTAACTCTCATTGAATTCAGTACTGTTAACATTCCATTGCAGTACTCGGCTAAAGGATAGTAATCCAATAAATTTTCTGGTGGCCCAGTAGATATGCTCTCGTTAATCGGACGTGGGACATTTTTTATACTGGGCACTTTATATGACCGCATCTGATGTTCGAATTGAGTATCAGCTTTGTCCAAGCCGCTATGAAATTGAGTACTTATTTTATTTCTGAACAAAGGCGTGAGTACACATCTCATGTCAGCGCCCACCCTTCCGAAAGATAAACATAGATACATGCACTGATTCAAGAGAGACTCGAAACTGGCTTCGTCTTCTTTTGATAAGTCTTGGTTTAAGATTTGTGCTAGTATTTCCACCTAAAAGCAGACAAATTATATCTAATCAATATCCTCAATGTAAATGTTTTAATAAAGTACTCAAAAAGGTCAGAAACAAACGTTTTTTGGGCCACAAACCAGAGGGAGCGGGATGGAGCTGTTGCCGGCAACTAGTTAAATCAGCCTTTCAATTAACTGCCTAGGCTGTTAACTACACGGCTGGCTAATGCTAAGGCTAAGGCCATTCGTAAGATGGGGCACCACCCCGAAATAAGACAGAAAATTACCTACATACATAAGTACATACGTACATACATACATATACTCACACCTGTAAATCCGCGAGGGGATAGGTAGTATTCACAGAAACATAGTGATAAGTTCTAGGTTCATTGAGAAAGTTACGCAATCCGACTTGGATAAGTTCGGTTAGGACTCGTGGTAATTTTTTTACAACCATGTAGAAAAACAAGTCATTTTTAAAGCTGTTAATTAAATGGCTAGGTTAGTAATTAAACGTCATCGATCCAAGCTACTTGCCTAACCATTTACTGAAATGGCTGAACACCATTCAGGCCGCTAATTAAATGGCGCCGTTCAGTAAAGAGCCTAGGCGATTAATTGTACGGCTGATTGATCTAGTTGGCGGCGACAGAGCTATATGGGATGTGTAGATCCATCTCTCTTTTCCTGATGATGGAAGTGGTAGGCCCACTAGAACTCTTTCGCGTGTGATCTTTACTAGTTATTGTATTATTGATCTTCACCTTTAATTTCAACCAGCATGACAAAGCACTTGTGCCACTCAGTTCATCATCATTGATCTTAGATTCTTGGGAATCTGATAAAAATATGGATTTGTGTTGGGTCAACACATTGAATAGGTGAATCCTGTGTAGCTCCACAATTCTTCGGAGTAACTTTTCTGAGGCTGGAATATAAATATAAAAAATTCATACATAAAAGTCTTCCACATCTCTTAAATGGTTGAAATTCTATTTAGACTCATTAGACCCAGTAGGTGGCGCTATATTTAAGAATTTGCGATTTAAATTATAGGGTAATTTATTTTTTTTCAAAATTGAAAGCGGCGCGTCTTAGCTCAAGACTTTTTGTGGAGATAAACCCTATGCCCTGCAGATTTACTATTTTTCTGAGACTCTTTCTAGCAACAGCTTAAATCACATTCAAAGCTAAATTAGATGGCCTTAGTACATCTATCCAATTTTGAAGAATGTTCTGTCCAATTTAAAACTGTAAAATAAAAATATTACTGTAATTACTGGATACAGGCACTATCTTACTAGAAAGAGCGCGCATAGTGAGGAAGTACCTCTCTCTGGAGCCCTGACCACCGGTAGCTTGGTCCCCGTAGTCGATGCCGGTGGGGTACTATTTTTATATTTTTAAATATATATTTTTTTTTAGAATATATTAAAAAAATGCAATCTGTATGTTTGTAAATGAATAAAGGTAATAATCATTTTATATACATACTTTCAGTATTCTCAGCATCCTCTAAGGCTTTTTCAAACCATGCATTTCTTGCTTTTAGGAAGTGTAAGTGTAGACCATCGGCAGCTGATGCATTATTTTTTATATTACTGGTATATAAAGAGCTTTCATCGTCATCGGTAGATTTATACACAGTATTTGCTCTACGGAGATATCCTAAAATCTAGATAGTGCATTCATATAAGTGAACAACATTTTCAGCTTAAGAAAGAACTCATACTCCATTTAGTTAAGAACATAAATACACGTAAACAACCGTGATATCTTTTTAATGTTTTAGTTAAAAACTTAAGTTTTTTATTATTATTCTGTTTAGAAACTCAATACAAAGACATAAAACTAAAATCGAACCATTTTTCGTCAGTCAGATAGTTAGACCAGTTAATATAATTTGTGTTTTAACAAAAAAAAAACCTACAACATTGATAGTAGATAAGTACAGCCAACAAAGGAGATACAGTTGCACTTCACTAGATACATAGTATAAAAAAATGCTTTCTCTGTCTCTATATCCCTTTGTATGCTTAAATCTTTAAAACTACGCAACGGATTTTGATGCGATTTTTAAATAGATAGAGCGACTCAAGAGCAAGGTTTATATGTATAATACATGTTTAATATAGTAGAGGGTGCAGCGGGAACGGGATCTGAAGCCACGCGAGCTGAAAAATAATGGCGGTACGAAGTTCGCCGGGTCAGCTAGTTTTCATATAAAGTTGTATGTAAAGGTGCAACTGCATCTCCTTTTTCGACTGTACCTAATCATGTGCAGTATAGTTATGTGTTTATCTGCCAGCTAAGTGGTATAAAAATGTACTGTTACTCACTTGTAAGCACTGAGGTAGAGGTAAATCGTAACGCAACTGGTTAAATAAATGGTATAGTGTTTCAAACCACAGAGTCATTATCTCCGAAGTTGTGTTCTGTGAAGAATAGAAAGTAAATGTTAATATAAAATGGAATTTTCCTAATAATAATATAGTAATTTAATTGCAATTAATATTTATAATCTGTGGAGTGCTGCACAATACGACGGAGTATATGGCCTACAATAGCACAGATTCAACGCCTGTCCGTATAGGCGACAACACCGTCGCCGTCGAGCGTACGGACCACTTCAGATAGCTCGGATCTGTGCTTGATGCGTCCGCGACATCGATCGTGATATCAACGCCCGTATTTCAGCGGCTTGGGCGAAATGGCGCGAGGTAACGGGAGTCATTTGTGATCCTAAAATGCCGGTCAAGCTAAAAGGTCAGGTCTATAAGACCATCATCAGACCGGTCCTAACGTACGGCAGTGAGGCGTGGCCGTTGCTGGAGCGACACCGGCAGTTGCTACATGTCACGGAGATGAATATGTTACGGTGGATGTGTGGCGTTACACGAAACGACCGTGTTCGGAACGCACACATCCGCGGCAACTCGACATAGCTGACAAGCTGCAGGAAAGTCGCCTTCGGTGGTATGGCCATGTCATGCGACGCCCGGCAGGATACGTGGGAAATAAATGCCTCAACATGACGTTGCCTGACGCCAGAAGTAGGGGACGACCCAGAAGTAGGGGAAGAAAAGGATTATTGAAAAATATTGTGATGAGAGTGGTGCACAATATTTTTCAATAATCCTTTTCTTTTCAATGAAAAAAATCATGCCAAACTTGGTTTACAAGTTATCAATATGTGGATTAAAGGCCAAGATGCCCTCAGAGCTCAGGGTCCGCCTTCCAGCTCTTCCTCCTCCATTACGCACGATTTTACAATAGGTAGTCACTATACCTGTACAATTGGTATCGCTGAGTATCTTTTAGATAGATTACGGACAAATGTGAAAATGTCCAAAGCACTTTCATAGTCTTCAGCATTTAGAGCTTCTCGCATTAAAGATGGTAACTCCAAGAGCTCCAATAATTTGTCACTTTGGTTCCGAATAGTGCTGTAGCGACTGCAAAACAAAAAAGTTATTTCATTTAAGATTTCCGTATATAACATTCAGTCATTAACTTGTGCAGGAATAAGATGGATCATCGTTTTACTTTTGACTTTATTAAATTATAATACTCTTTTCTTGTAGTACAATGGTCATAAATACAGGCAGCCTTTGTGGCGTAGCGATAGGAAACGTGGCCGCTACGTAGGAGATGTGGGTACAATCCCCGCTCAATGCAAATACATATTTGTATGCATAAATGTGCATTGGTCTGGTCGTGCCTTGGAGAGAATGTTGCCGTTGGGTTTTGGAGTTCATATGGCAGTTCGCGGAATGTAACTGTAACTGGAATTAACTGAAGCGGCGAGTCTCCTGGCCGGATCGCCACCGTGGATCCTGGAAGCGAGGACCCTTTCGGCACTGTATCGGTTCCGAAGGGAGGCGCGGGAACGGGGATTCGATCCCGAGCCCGAAGAAATTCGAGCCGAGAAATCCCGGCTCCACAGGGCCATGGTGACCGAGTGGGAGCTACGACTTGAGCAACCACGCGCAGGGCACGCCGTGATTGCGGCGGTAAGACCCATCTTGGGGGAGTGGCTAGAGAGGCCACACGGTGGCCTGTCGTACCGTCAGACGGAGGTCATTACCGGACACGGTAACTTCGGGCGGTACCTGCATCTGATGGGCGTAGACCCAACGCCCGAGTGCCATCACTGCGACGCAAGCGTGGACTCGGGGCTGCACACCCTCACCGAGTGTCCGGCGTTCGAAACACCGAGGCGGGAGCTTGTGACCGTCCTGGGGTGAGAGTGCTCACGCTCTCCACCCTGCTCGCGGCGATGGTCCGCTGCGAGGATGCATGGGCGGCCAGCGCCTTCTGCGAGCAGGTCATGTTCGTGAAAGAGACAGCAGAGCGGGCGCGGCGCAGCGAGAGAGACTCGCGGTCATCGCTGCCCACGTTCGAAGGCGGCTCGGGCGTCGGAGGGCGCAGACCGACCTCCACCCCCCATGAGCGCGGGCCTGAGGGTGACGGGTGGAGCCGCTCGTCACCCTAGCAGAAGCAGGCCACGGCGGCGGCGCGCATCGAAGGACGGCATCCCAAGGAGGGCCAGACCAAGAGGAATGGCCCTAGGTCAGCCAGGGTGCGAGGGACATGTCGCGAGATAACCTCACCTTCGGCCAAGCACATCGACCCACAGACGGCGTGCGGTTTGAGTCCGACACAACCGTGAGGATTTCCCGCACGTAATAAAAAAATGGAATTAACGCTAGGATGAAGAAGAAGAAGGAGAATAGTCATGAATACTGTTATTTATACTTTTTTCTGGCAAAAAAAAAACACATTCAGAACATATTATTTTGTTAATATTGTTCCATAGCATTCTTCTTTATATGCAATTGTGATCTTGGGCTAATCCCGATGCCAAGCCAATACTTACATTTCTGTTCTTACTACAGTATATTCTTCTAGAAGCATGAAGTCTGAGAATGTACCCAGTAGACAGAAACGGGTTTATGTACAGCCAAAAAATGTAGTTGATGTAATGAGGGTTGAGTAAAGCAGGGATTTTTTTCTTTAAAGTAACTTACATAACAGTAATTCTAAATATATCTAACCTTTTTTCCTTAACAATGTTACCAGCAACTTGAGAAAACTTTTCACATTCTTGCAAAAAGTTTGGTGTGTTATCTAAGAAGAATGTGAGTGACTCTTTGGATTTGGCCAGGTCATTTATGATTGTATGTGAAATCTCAGCAGTTTCTACAAATGTTTTGTAGTTGGTAAAGGCCAATTCTTGAGTCTGTTCTGTTAACTGTTTCATCTCCTCTGTTAATCTTTCAGGCTCCTTCCGAATAAATTCCCAATTTTGAGAGCCCACTTTTTTAATGTAATCTGTGACATCACTGAAATACTCGGCATTTTCTGTAAATATTTTTTTAGATAGAAGTTAACAAGCAGACTAACGGTCTACACTATTATTGACTAGTTACTATATTATTGACCTGTCTTCTTCATAGTAGATCAAGGAGACAGATCAATAACAACATAGGAAGAGATTAGATACTATATAATTATTGTTGAAATAAAACAATATTGTTTCCAATCGGTACATCAACGGAAAACAAGGGATAGGTTATATTTTACCTTCTGTGGAGTCAGGGAAAAGCAGCTGACATAAATCTTTTAATTCTTGGGCCATTTCAACACTTCAAACTGTTTCTTGATCAATCTATTAGGTAGTTCACTTTGAAAAAGAGAATCGAGAAGTTGACTTGGCAAAGATTCATTATTTGTCAACAGTTGTCAAGTCAAAGTCAAGACAGATTGTCAACACTGCTTTTTTTTGAAGATTTTATGGCCAGGTAACGAGACCTTTAAGCCACATCTTCATTTTTAAATAAATATATATATCTTTATTTTTTGATGATGATGATAATGGATTGATGATATTAATGACGACGATGATGATGATGATGATGATGATGACGATCATTGAGATGATTACTGCCTCAGTAAAGTTGTGGGCCTTTACTAGAAGCTCCCTAGGGAGATTTGGCTCGAACACGAAAAGTCACAATTCACTGTAATATGCCATTTTCCAACACTGTGTGCGTTTTCCAAGACGTTATGACTAAAAATCCACCATTTTTACACATAAAATCTCGAACTGATAACAATTTCGGAAAAAAAATGCACAACGATGTGCCACTCTTCGTTTTCCCGCCAAAACCTGTCAAGACTGCACTACAGAGTGCACAAAGTAATATAATACAAAATACTATATCTACTATGCTGTCTATCGACTCGGTCGGTAGACAGCAAATCTATCGCGCATGTACTTGGTTGCCACCGCGCTTAGCGACCAGTTTGATTCTGACTACGATTCTCAAACTTTTTTTTTCTTCGTCCTTTAACCCTTTCATTTAATAAAAATGTTTACTTGCAAACGTTGTGAAGTGCAAAACAATGAAGGCGTTACTTGTTCCCTATGTGCGGGCAAGTTTGATTTCACCTGCGCAGGAATAACTGAGGGAGGTTGGAAGAAACTCGGCGACCGTAGGTCTACGTGGAAATGTAGTACCTGCAAGACATTGGCTGTAGCTAGTCCAAGGACCGGTTCCCAGAAGAGCACATCGGTCGACACGGAGACGATTCTGGCTGAACTTAAACGGTTATCGACTCAAATGGAAGTGTTGCCGTTCCTGGTGGAGAGTGTGAAAGGAATACAGGCCGAATTAACGGAATTAAAAGTGTTGAAAGCCGAAATATCTGATATAAAAACATCAATGGACTTCGTGCATAATATTGTGGATACTTTGACCAACAGGATTACCAGTGTGGAACAGGACGTCGAATCGTTAAAGAAGCACAAGGCTGAGATATCAACTTTACGAGAGCGAATTGGGACTCTTGAGTTACAGCAGCGTGAGAGCGAGCAGAGAGCACGCATGAATAACATTGAAATCAAAGGAGTTCCGATTTCAAATTCCGAAAATCTGTTTGAAGTTATCGAAAAAATAGGATATACTATTAACTGCCATATTCCTAAGGAACAGATTAACTATATAGCAAGAGTACCTATGCGTAACAATAAAGTTGACAAAAAAATTATTTGTTCGATCCATAACAGCTATATTAAAAATAACTTTGTCGCTGCTGCTAAAAAGCTTAAAACACTCAGTGCTACGGATATTGGCTTGCAAGGCGTGAACAGGATTTATGTCAATGATCATCTCACGTTGCATAATAAAACTCTTTTAAACAAGACCAAGTTGCGTGCCAAAGAACGTGGTTTCGAACATGTATGGGTCAAGAGTTGTAAAATATTTATAAGAAAAAACATCACCTCCCCAATGTTGCTGATCGGAACGGAGCAAGACTTAAAAAAGTATTTAAACTAGTATATATATCGATTCGACATTCTGGTACGTACGCGCAATGCATCTGTGTAGGAATGTTGAGAAACATTGTCATTTTGTACCTACCTGCTACCCGCTATTCATTAAACCTGAGTTCTTTTGTTCGCTTATCTCTCGGATTGTCCCAGCACAATATTTGCTTATTTAATTGTAAACACTATAGACACTTGCCTAAAGTGCATAATTTTTCGCTCATACATATAAACTTGCTTTTAAAAAGTGTTTATTTTTACTTTGAAATGTTTGCTTGCATTGTTTCTAAAATCATTATACCTACATTATACTTATTTCTTACATTGCTGTACCTCTTTATACTAACGTATCGGCCCTCACTGTTTAATAATAATGTTTCTTTTAATCTTGTTGCATATGTCTTGTGCGGCTTACAACACTTTAATGCTAAACTTTGTATGCTTTATAATGGCACCAATTAGCATTTACTATCAAAATGTTCAGGGGCTACGTACGAAAACTAGTGTATTTTATAGGAATGTGTGCATTAATAGCTTTGATGTCATTTGCATAACCGAAACATGGCTCACAGAGGGTATCTCAGACAGCGAACTATTTGATGACAGGTATCTTGTCTGGAGACGGGATCGGAATTATGCCGAAACAGCTCAAGAACTGGGTGGAGGTGTGTTAATCGCGGTCAAGCGTGAACTTGTGGCTGACGCTCGCGGTGAATGGTGTTCCACGGCCGAGGACCTTTGGGTTACTCTGACATTAAGTGGCGGCAAACCGAGAGTAACTTTCAGATTACATATATGCGTAGTATACGTGTGCTCCCAGAATCGTGGTAATTCGTTATTAGTACAGTTGCGTAATTTTTCTGATGATTTACTGGGTACTATCATGCGTCACACGTCGGATACATTTATTATTGTGGGAGATTTTAATCAACCCCTTATAAAATGGCTTGATGCTGAGGATGGTTGTTCTCTGTATCCTTCCAACGTGCATGGTGACTTCCAGACAAATTTTATAGATACCTTAACTAGTTGTAATCTACTTCAGTACAACCGCTACCTTAACAGTAACAACAGAATGTTAGACTTGGTACTATCTAACAATGTAGTGGAAGTTACCTGCTCCGATGACCCACTGGTGGAAGAGAACACTCATCATAGAGCCTTATGCGTAGACGCTGACTTCGCTCAGTTTCATAGCCTGCCGGCTCGCTCTCATGTTCGGTTATTATACCACTTAGCGAACTTTGAAGCAATTGAGGAACACTTGAGGGGTGTGGACTGGCGGTGTGAACTGAATCGTGGGTCGGTAGATGACGCCGTTGCTTATTTCTATGATATATTGCGTTCATTAATTAACACTCATGTACCAACCAAAACGGTCGTTCCTAATTCTAGGTTTCCTACATGGTACAAAATACCTTTAATAAAAATGATCAGAGAAAAGGCCAAATTCCATTCCAAATATAAAAAGTACGGGAATGTTAGCGATTATCAATCGTTCATAACACTACGGCAACGAGTCAAAATGCTAGAAAAGGAAATGTTCGATGATTATATGCACAGAATTGAGTCAGATATACACAAAAATCCTAAAGCCTTCTGGAGGTATGTTAAATCAAAAAAACTTTCCAATTCCTATCCGTCGGTCATGCAATTCGATCAACGCACTTCGAGTGATGGTGTAGAGATATGTGACATGTTCTGTGAGTATTTTTGTTCCAACTTTCAGCCGACGCCTGGCTCATCATCATCAACAGATAATGCGTCAAACCATACCAAGGATGGTACGAACACTGTTCAGGATATTCCCTCTGTTGAAGTACACCCCGATGAAGTACACAATCTATTAAAACACATAAATGTTACCAAATCGGCAGGTCCAGACGGTATATCACCAATTGTTATAACTCGCTGCGCCGATAGCCTCACATTACCACTGTCGATCATTTTCAGACGGTCTTTGGACACTGGGGTTGTACCGAGGGTCTGGAAATCGGCATACATAACACCTATCCACAAAAAAGGCTCGAAAACTTGCGTTGAGAACTATAGGCCGATTTCCAAATTGTGTGTCTTTGCAAAGGTCCTTGAAAGAATAGTATACAAGCAGGTGTATTCCGCGCTGAGACGCACCTTTACTGAACTTCAGCATGGCTTCGTGGTGGGTCGATCTACGGCATCTAATTTGGTGTTAGTTAGTGACTTCCTATCGGACTGTATGGCACAGGGGACCCAGGCTGATGTGGTATACACTGACTACAGTAAATGTTTTGATCGAATCAACCACTCCAGACTTCTGCAGCGGCTGCTATCGAGTGGTATTAGAGGCAACCTCTACCGGTGGTTCGCTTCTTATATAGAGAATAGGTGCCAGATAGTTGTTTTAAATGGTTATTCCTCTAGAGCAATGCCAGTTCCTTCGGGAGTTCCCCAGGGTTCACTCCTTGGTCCACTCTTGTTCAATATATTTATTAATGACATCACCTCTATTTTCCTCCATGCAAAAATTCTTATGTATGCGGACGATATGAAGATAATGAAGAAAATTGACAGTATTACCGATTCACTCCTCCTCCAAGACGACCTAGATAGGTTTCAAAATTATTGCAGTATTAATAAGCTTGATTTGAACGTCTCCAAATGCTTTGTATGCTCGTACACCCGCAAACATCATCCATACATTCACACCTACAAACTATTGGATGCATCAATATCTAGAGTGGACTCGATCAGGGACCTTGGGGTAACATTTGACTCGCAGCTCCTGTTTGATGCACACATCGACAACATAACTAAGAAGGCATCTCAAGCCCTTGGGTTTATTTTCCGAACCTCTGCTGATTTCAACAATATAAAAACTATTAAAATACTATACTGTTCTTTCGTGCGTAGCCACCTCGAATATGACTCGGAAGTTTGGAACCCACACCAAATAACCTACGTCAGTCGCTTAGAGGGCATTCAAAGAAAATTCTTAAGATATGTTCAGTATCGCTCTCGCACATATCTACCGTCTTACCTTGCACGATGCAAGAAATTTCATATACTTCCTCTCTATTAGAGAAGAAAAATTGCTGATTTGGTATTCCTATTTAAAATTATGAATGGGACCATCGACGCACCTGAACTGGTGAGCAAAGTGGCACTTCGCATACCTTGTGCATTCCTGCGCAGGTTCAATCTGCTGGATGTACCCGCGGTTACGACAGCATACAGGCAGAACTCTTACCTGTTAAGAGCATGCCGAACATACAATACGATGTGTCGGGATGTCGATATCGATGTATTCCATACAAGTGTTAACAGGCTCAAAAGAACTTTGTGTGATGCTTTTTTCACTGGGTGTTGATGTTGATTAATTTTACTTTTGTTTAATTCATTGGTTTTGTTTACCGACTTTACAGAAATTTGTCTCTAATTAATTTATCTACTGGTGAAAACTTTTAATTGGCCTTGTGCATGTTATTTTCTCTAATGTATTTGTGTATCTAGCTGTAAGTTTTCAAGAGAAATAAAATAAAATAAAAATAAAATAAAACTATGTATAATACGGACTCACTGATTGACGACGAATGAAATGGGGATGCCGACGGAAAACTAATTGTAGATGGCAGCAGGGGCGAAATGACCAAACAACTAGAACAAACTTATAGGGGACAGATTTGAAGAGACTTTTTTTTTGTTCTCTATCGTGTTTTTTTGGTATTTTTATGATCTGGACTTGCTTTACTATGTATTCAACTTGGAATATGCCACAACTCAAAGCAGAATTGCGGGAAAGAGGTGCAACTTTAACTGAAAGAAAGCTAACCTCATCGAAAAGTAATGTTTAAATTTTACTATCTTTTCAAAAAACATGTTAAATATTTAACTCTTAATGCAACAAAAAACACTGTATCTATCCTAAAACACTGTATCTATCCAACTATTATGGGTTGGAATTGTTCCTTTTTTAGGTATCTGCGTTGCTGTAGCTGTCCTGAAAAAAGCGACTCTTATTTTAGTTTAGTTCAACGCTTTGTCTATTCGGTTTGGCCACCGAACTAAAAATAGTGCATGCATTTTTAGTCAAGGTCACACGACTAAATTTAATAAACCCTTTTTAATCTGTGAATTCAATGAACGAATGACAACGTCCTTAGAGAAGGAAAGTAGGCCGTCTACGCTGTAAATTATGGTAAATTACTACAATCACAATAAGAAGTTGTCGAAGTGTGAGAGAGACAACTTAACTTCTTGTCAAAAAACATGTGTTCAAACGTGGCCGTAAATTAAACCTCTGAAAAAGTAAACAAACCAAAACAACCAACTTGGCGGCATGGTTATGGGAATATTACGTGAAAAATGGAAAAATAAATAAATCCTCTTCGCTTAATTTAGGGTGATATTCAAGTATCTCCAACAGGAACTTGGCCGCTGATGACGGGCCCTTAAAGAATTTTCTAAATTTGCGGTCGGCCATCTCAAACGGATTTGATGCATCCCTCGACCGAAGCAACCTGGCCCGTTTTCCCGATTTCTGTAAAACAAATAAATTTCTAACCATAAAATAAATTTCAAACCCCAACCTTCATGAAAATTGTTAATTTTTCAATAATTTTTATTGTTTAAAGTTTATTTATTTACACAATTTTTACATATATTACAGATGCATTGGCAAAAATTAAATTAAAATAATAAAGTTACTATATATACACAATACTAAATAAAATAAAAAAAACTAAAACAAAAAGTTAAAATGCGTCGTGGAATTCATCCGTATCGCATGCCTCTTGTGGTAGCGTTCCCAGAAGACTAGCAGCATTGCTACGTCGTATGGCAATACTCAATCTCTGACATGAAAAGAGGCCAGCCTTCTGGTCACGAGAAGCGTCGACCATACGTTTCGCAATCTCCCTGAAGAGATTGCGGGCGCTCGGAACCCAAGGCCCAAACGTTTCGTCTCCAAACGGCACAAATTCATAATCTCCAATAAGATTGGAGTATTTGCGCAGCTTAACAGCCTCTGCAACTGCTTCTCCACAATGGCATTGATGCGGAGTTTTTATTGCTAGGTCAGTTTTTAACAAATAAACATATATTTAGTTGATAAATTTTCTTATTTACCTTTCTTGTTCCTCGAAAAAAGCAGCCACAAAGTATTCGTTCATTTTTCTGTAATTTAAAAATTTCAACCAGCAGAACAAGGTTTAGTTTAGTTTAATCGCGACCAAAAATATGGCCACTAAAATAAGTCGGATTTTAGTTTGACAGGAATAAAATTTTGCGTTACCGAATAGCAAAATGGAGATTTTCACTAAATTTAATTCGACTAAACTAAAAATAGTTTAGTCCTGTCAAATTAAGTTAGTTGGTGTTTTCCCGAATAAGAAACCGCAATTTGACGTGACTAAACTAATTATAGTTTAGTTTAGTCGGAATTTTGCCAAACCGAATCGACGTCAATGGTGTTAATTCGGCATGTCCACCCGATTAAACTAAACTAAACTAAAAAAATTCTTATTTTAGTTTAGTTCAACGCTTTGTCTATTCGGTTTGGCCACCGAACTAAAAATAGTGCATGCATTTTTAGTCAAGGTCACACGGCTAAATTGAATAAACCCTTTTTAATCTGTGAATTCAATGAACGAATGACAACGTCCTTAGAGAAAGAAAGTAGGCCGTCTACGCTGTAAATTATGGTAAATTAGTACAATCACAATAAGAAGTTGTTGAAGTGTGAGAGAGACAACTTAACTTCTTGTCAAAAAAACATGTGTTCAAACGTGACCGTAAATTAAACCTCTGAAAAAGTAAACAAACCAAAACAACAAACTTGGCGGCATTGTAATGGGAATATTACGTGAAAAGAGGAAAAATAAATAAGTATGTCACAATCACAAAAAAATCCTCTTCGCTTAATCTAGGGTGATTTTCAAGTATCTCCAACAGGAACTTGGTCGCTGATGACGGGCCCTTAAAGAATTTTCTAAATTTGCGGTCGGCCATCTCAAACGGATTTGATGCATCCCTCGACCGAAGCAACCTGGCCCGTTTTCCCGATTTCTGTAAAACAAATAAATATTTAACCTTAAAATAAATTTCAAACCCAACCTTTATGATAATTGTTAATTTTTCAATTATTTTTATTGTTACACAATATTTACATATATTACAGATGTATTGGCGAAAATTAAATTAATAAAGTTACTATATATACACAATACTAAATATAATAAAAAAAATAAAACTAAAAGTTAAAATGCGTCGTGGAATTCATCCGCATCGCATGCCTCTTGTGGTAGCGTTCCCAGAAGACTAGCAGCATTGCCACGTTGTATGGCAATACTTAATCTCTGACCTGAAAAGAGGCCAGGCTTCTGGTCACGAGAAGCGTCAACCATACGTTTCGCAATATCCCTGAAGAGATTGCGAGCGCTCGGACCCCAAGGCCCAAACGTTTCGACTCCAAACGGCACACATTCATAATCTCCAATAAGATTGGAGTATTTGCGCCGCTTAACAGCCTCTGCAGAAGCTGCAGCGGCACCGGCACAGCCAGCCGTGCCAGGTATATGGGTAGGGGCAATGGTGTCGACGCATGTTGCGTCCCACACCAGAGTCCTACCCATTTTCCAAGGCATTATTGACATACCGTCCAGTCTCTTGCCATCGTCGCGCGCCACACCGTTTGGTTCAAGCACAGCTGGCACACCAGCAATGACAAGAGCATGGCGGATTATGTCGTTGAGGCTGGCGTGCCGTGGAATTCGCCCCGCGATCCTGCAGCATGACAGGCCATGGTGTCCGAGTCGGTCAACTGCTTCTCCACAATGGCATTGATGCGAATTTTTTTTACTGCCAGGTCAGTTTTGAACAAATAAACAAATATTTAGTTGATAAATTTTCTTATTTACCTTTCTTGCTCCTCGAAAAAAGCAGCCACAACGCATACGTTCATTTTTCTGTAATTTAAAAATTTCAACCAGCACAAACAATCAGCAGAACAAGGTTTAGTTTAGTTTAATCGCGACCAAAAATATGGCCACTAAAATAAGTCGGATTTTAGTTTGACAGGAATAAAATTTTGCCTTACCGAATAGCAAAATGGAGGATTTCACTAAATTGAATTCGACTAAACTAAAAATAGTTTAGTCCTGTCAAATTAAGTTAGTTGGTGTTTTCCCGAATAAGAAACCGCAATTTGACGTGACTAAACTAATTATAGTTTAGTTTAGTCGGAATTTTGCCAACCCGAATCGACACCAATAACTAATATATAAAGCCCCAGAAAATTACCGATTTCCGAGTTATTTTTACGATGTTTGGCAGTGGTGTTAATTCGGCATGTCCACCCGACTAAACTAAACTAAACTAAAAATTATCTTATTTTAGTTTAGTTCAACGCTGTGTCTATTCGGTTTGGCCACCGAACTAAAAATAGTGCATGCATTTTTAGTCAAGGTCACACGACTAAATTGAATAAACCCTTTTTAATCTGTGAATTCAATGAACGAATGACAACGTCCTTGTTGTTGAAGTGTGAGAGAGACAACTTAACTTCTTGTCAAAAAACGTGTTCAAATTCAAACGTGACCGTAAATTAAACCTCTGAAAAAATAAACAAACCAAAACAACAAACTTGGCGGCATGGTAATGGGAATATTACGTGAAAAGAGGAAAAATAAACAATGTATGTGTATGTGTGTGTATGTCACAATCACAAAAAAATCCTCTTCGCTTAATTTAAGGTGATTTTCAAGTATCTCTAACAGGAACTTGGCCGCTGATGACCCTAAAGATTTTTTTTAAATTTACGGTCGGCCATCTCAAACGGATTTGATGCATCCTTCGACCGAAGCAACCTGGCCCGTTCTTCCCGATTTCTGTAAAACAAATAAATTTCTAACCTTAAAATAAATTTCAAACCCAACCTTTATGATAATAGTTAATTTTTCAATTATTTTTATTGTTACACAATTTTTACATATATTACAGATGTATTGGCAAATATTAAATTAAATTAATAAAGTTACTATAGGTATATACACAATACTAAATATAATAAAAAAACTAAAACTAAAAGTTAAAATGCGTCGTGGAATTCATCCGCATCGCATGCCTCTTTTGGTAGCGTTCCCAGAAGACTAGCAGCATTGCCACGTTGTATGGCAATACTTAATCTCTGACCTGAAATGAGGCCAGCCTTCTGGTCACGAGAAGCGTCAGCCATACATTTCGCAATCTCCCTGAAGAGATTGCGGGCGCTCGGACCCCAAGGCCCAAACGTTTCGACTCCAAACGGCACACATTCATAATCTCCAATAAGATTGGAGTATTTGCGCCGCTTAACAGCCGCTGCAGAAGCTGCAGCGGCACCGGCACAGCTAGCAGTGCCAGTTATATGGGTAGGGGCAATGGTGTCGACGCATGTTGCGTCCCACACCAGAGTCCTACCCATTTTCCAAGGCATTATTGGCATACCATCCAGTCTCTTGCCATCGTCGCGCGCCAAACCGTTTGGTTCAAGCACAGCTGGCATACCAGACTGAGCACGGCGGATTATGTCGTTGAGGCTGGCGTGCCGTGGAATTCGCCCCGCGATCCTGCAGCATGACAGGCCATGGTGTCCGAGTCGGTCAACTGCTTCTCCACAATGACATTGATGCGTAATTTTTTACTGCTAGGTCAGTTTTGAACAAATAAACACATATTTAGTTGATAAATTTTCTTATTTACCTTTCTTGCTCCTCGAAAAAAGTAGCCTCAACGCATACGTTCATTTTTCTGTAATTTAAAAATTTCAACCAGCACAAACAATCAGCAGAACAAGGTTCAGTTTAGTTTAATCGCGACCAAAAATATGGCCACTAAAATAAGTCGGATTTTAGTTTGACAGGAATAAAATTTTGCCTTACCGAATAGCAAAATGGAGGATTTCACTAAATTGAATTCGACTAAACTAAAAATAGTTTAGTCCTGTCAAATTAAGTTAGTTGGTGTTTTCCCGAATAAGAAACCGCAATTTGACGTGACTAAACTAATTATAGTTTAGTTTAGTCGGAATTTTGCCAACCCGAATCGACACCAGTGAATACAGTGAAAAGTATTGACTTTTTATCTCTGTAGGTTCATTAGAACTCGTTTTGAGAACTATTATTATGTAATAATTATAAATTTCACTCAGCTAGTCAAATTTGGTGGGAAACCGTTATAAATTGGCAGTTCAGTTAACTACGCCATTTTTGTATTTATTTCTACGTGAATAAGGTCTAAATTTCTGTGAAGTATTTGTTGCAGATGTTTTGAACAAGGTCACGATATGTTTATGTTATGTTATTATAAACATCTTGAGACTATTTATTTATTTTTTATTATTATTTTGGACTATTAGAATAAATAATTTGTTTGCATTATTATTCATTTTTTATGGCTTGACGGCATCCGCATTGGAAATCACATTGACCGCTTTTATATTATGAACGACAAGGTTAGGTTTTATCGTCGTATAATGTAGAGTTGTATAATGACAGCATTTTATAAAAGCTGCATTTGTGAATTTTGAGATTATCCACGGCAATACCGTGGATGTTTTAATGTAAGGTTGCCTGCCGAGAAATATAAAAGCGATTCACGTAGAGACTTCACTTCACTGCGCGCAACGATAATAATCAAATAATCATTACAAAACATTAATTAATCACAGCGAGAATCCTAGACTGTTTGGAACGCGGTCTTTTACCTACCCAATCGAGTGGCGAAAAGTAAAAAGAAGTCTATTCAAGTCTATTGTTGTCTATGGTACGGTTGGAAATGGAAGATAGCCATTTGTCTGATAACCAAACAATAGAAAATATTTGCCTAATGAGTGCTATTTAATACCTAAAAACCACGAATCTATAAATCTTCAACAATATCCAGGTTAGTACTTTCATAAAACTGAGAGTGACTTTGGTTATATTATTGTTTTCATCGATGATGAACTATCGATAAGTTTTATGATTGCGTCATGTAAACGTATAGATATGTAAAATAGCTGTGATTATATTACAGCGTATGAGGTTTTCTTTATAGATGTTATAATTATTGATAATTTAATCAAAAGTGTCCGGTGATAAGACTGTTTTTCTTAGCCTAACCTTCTTTTTGACAGGATAACCTAATCCGTTTTTTTTAACATCTTTGATGCAAGTTGACACCATTTTTGTTTCGGCTTTCAGTCTTTATTATTAGCATTTCCTCTGTAAGAGCAAGTGTTGTACAAAACTAGGTGTAAGAATATTGAACATTTTTATCACAGATATGTATTAGAAACTAGATAGTTGATAAGGTTATGTTGATGTTTTGGTTGAAGGATGTTTTATGTTAATATACTCACTAATCTCAGGTTTATAGGAATGAACTATTTATGGTATATTTTTTTTAAACCAAACTCTTTGCATGTTAATTGAGTGTGTTTCTGTTAATTAGTGCCAATTTCATTTTTAGTGATTATTGGAGTTAATTGGAAATGGATTGAAATTAAATTTTTATAGTAAAGATGGATGGAGAAGGAGTCGACTTCAACCTCCATTGGGAGGAGGAAGTTGTAGTCAAGGTACATAAAAAATTTGCTTTAGATATTGCAAAACCTATTAGGATATTGTAGTATTTCATTTTTTTTATATTTTTTTTTTTATTTTCTAACATTGCATTGATGTAAATCAAAAGTTCATAGTTTTTAATTCATTTTATTAATATATAAAACTCATTGGAATCAAAATTTTACTTCATAAAATATGCAGACACTTACATGATATAAATCTTTTTTATGCTAATTGATGACTATAATATGCTAATCAAATATCTTTTTAGCATGATCCACATGAAGTTGTGACAGAAGAAGTAATATCTGGTCTAGAGAATGTACCAAGTAGCTCATATTCCAACATGGTAAGCTATAAAAGAATTATACATACATATAAATAACTTAATATACATAAAATATGTTACTAATTCTTATTTCAAATATGGCAGTTTACGATAGCAAAGCAAATTTATTCCAAAGCTCAAGAAGAGGATATTATAGCAAGTACAGACCAAATGGCTGCAGAGAACTTGATGTACTTAGCACAAGATGTGGTAGGCGGGTATACAGAGACAGCTGAACTAGCTGACGATCCAAATGTGGAGTGTGTTACAGAAGAAGTTATTACAGATGACTGGGTCATCCCTGGAGGACAAGAGAGGTAGTAGGCCTATGTATTACAATTAAATTATTTCTTCATTTTTTAACATGTGTTATACATTCATTCATGATCATGGAAAATATTTAATCAATAGTCATCAATTTTGGTTAAAAACTAACAGCAATTGGAAAAAATTATCAAATATCTTTAATTATTTAGGTCAGAAAGTAAGACCTAAAACATTAAAATCAATGCTTTTATGTTTAGAGCCAGATTTACAAGGCTAGTAAATGCATACGAGAAAAGATTCTGCAAATAAAGCACACGGAAACTCTATTTAGCACACTCAGTAATTACGATGTCTGTTAATAAATTGTATTGGCAAGCATTATAGAGAATGTGTGTGGGCAAACTTCAACATATTACTATTAGCCGATGTATAAATTATTCTTGTTTATTTCAGAGTGGAAGTGCCTATGGACCATTTGACACATCCACTGTTAGATGTAAAAGAAGAGAATGATCTTGATGTGCCTCTACCAACTGATCAAGTAAGTGCTAATTATGTGTGTGCTTATAAGCTGCATGCACCACCGAAGGGATGGCCCTGGGTCAGGCGGGATGCGAGGGATATGTTGAAGACAACCTCACCTTCAGTCTAGCACAACGACCCACAGATAACCTAAATGACAGAATCAAAAATCCCTACAGATTAGTTTTTTACCAACTGCAGTACTTGACTTCGTGACGGACATATTTTATTTGTTGAATTGTAGGTGTGGATCCAATTCGAAAGAATACATAAATATTCTTCATTTTTTTTAATGGTGCGACACAAAATACATATACTCATGACTGCAAATCCCCAAAGAGAAGGGATAAAGGTGTATCAACACCCACATTTTGCCAACTATGATTTTCAGCTCCACATAATAGGGGATGAGCCTATTACCAACGTCCAGTAGGCAGTTAATCATGACCTACTACTACTAGTAGTAAGTAGTAGTCATGGCCTGTATGTTTACTGTCGAATGGAGAACAGCCCTATCCCTTAGTTGCCTTCTACGACACCCACAGGACAATATGGGCCTTATTCTACTCCACGGGGCACGAACACAGCACAAAAAAATATTGATGCCAAAATTTACAACTCTTAGCTTCAGCCCCTTCAGTCTGCTATAGATAAACCACTGATATTTACTGTATTTTTCTAGGATGAATACACAGCAATGCGACCGTGGCCATGTGACTTCTGTTCACGGCGGTTTCGCAAGAAAGCTGCCCTTATGAATCACATGGTGGCCCACCAGAACGACAGGCCCCACGCCTGCAACCTCTGTGGTGTGCGATACGTACGCAAATGTGATCTCATGAACCATCTCAAAGTGCATGCATTTGTACCGGATAACCCTGATTCCATAGACTATGGTGAGTATTCAAAATTAACCCTCGAATTTCCAAATACACTTTATTTTTAGAGGTCTATACCCAAAGGGTAAAAACGAAATCTTATTATTAAAACTCCACTGTCTTGTCTTCTGTCTATATCTTATGAACTGTGGTAGCTAGACTATTGAAATCACAGATAACGAATACTAAAAACAAAAATATTTACCTACCATACAACAAACGCGAACATAAGAGGTGCTAAAAATGGTAAAGAACACTTCGTGCGCTCGTCCGACTCGCACTTGACCAGTTTTTAGTGTTTTACGCTAAAATCTCCAAACACAACATATTATTAGATTTACCAAGCTAGAACTGAATTCATTTTTCTATTCCACAGAACTCTTAGACAATAATCAAGTTGTAAAACCAAAGAAGAAACGAGGTCGACGAAAAAAGAATCCTGAGCCAGTAGAGGTAAGCTTAATTGAATTTATATCTATATTGCATGTTTGATGATGTTCGCTCTGAAATGGTTTACCAACAGTCGATTGGTCCATGAACCGTTGGTCAACATTATCTTTAAACTATAAACTTTTCTCTCTCTCTCGCTCACTGACGTACCGTTGAGCGTTGAGAAAGCTGTACAATCCGACTTAGATAGGTTAGGTTAGAAGGCTTCGCTACGCTCCGCTCCCGCATTAGGCCTTCGTAGTTTTTTTTTATGACCATGCAGAATAAATCCATTTTCATAACTATTTCATTAAATGGCTAGTTCAACTTGGTAGTCCAACGGTCGTATCCCTAGGCTATTTTTGCTTGTACAGATTACTTAACGCTCACTGACGTAGCATTCTGTTGGGGAACAGTCCATGGGCCAATTGTTCTTTGGGTGAAAAGTTATTGGTCAAAACATTTTGTTGGTTAAGCATTCACTGACGTAGAGTAATGCTGGCGAAACGTTCGTGGATGAGAAGTCCATTGAACGAAAAGTTTATGGTTTAAAGATAATGTTGCCCAACGGTTCATGGACCAATCGACTTTTGGTAAATCGTTATAGAGTTGATGTTGTTTGTAATGTGTGAACTTAAAAATTACTACACTATTTTCAACTTGACATCTACTAAGAAGGAACACACTTACAAACTTCTCTTCAACCAATCTAATGAGTAGTCTTGGTCACACAACAGATTGTTCCACTATTTAGTGATCGAATCGTAACAAGAGACACAAGTACGACAAGGGTACTAACATCATTGTTTTGCAAATTTACCCCGGTCATATCACTACTAATCAATTATACAGATTTTTTTATTTATAGAATGGTGTATGGGAGAACATGACGTCAGCGCGCACGCAGCAGTGGTCGCGCCGGGCGCGCTCTCCCCCCAAGCCGCCTGCCTCGCCACCTTCACCCCCCTCCGAGCCTTCGCCCCCCTCCCCACCGCCACCCCCCACGGACCCTTCCAGGCCATTCGTGTGCAGGCATTGTGGCATCGGATTCGCTAGGGAGAAAGCGTTGCAATCGCACGCCAGGGTATGTACAGTTTGAAGTTTGATTGAATCATGTACCATATGTGCCCACTATGATACTTAGATTGCCTGTAAGAGTTAGATTGAAATACCAGACTTATAACTACCTGGTTTCTTATAAATAAAAATAAATGCAAATCCCGAGAACGACCCTTATTTATGTTCTTTCGTAAGTTTTGTATGAAGCCCACGGAAGGGTTTAATAAATAAATATTCCTGTGGGTCACCAGAACGGTAACATAATTCCAGGCGACATTGACATCAGCTCATAATTGGGTACTTCATTTTGGCTCAACTTATACGTTGTGCCTCGCGCACAAACTACACCGTGTTTCTAAAATCTTACAATATGAATATAACCTTTAAAGTAAAAGAGTCACGGGCCCAACCACATCACAAGCTAAAATATAATTTCATTCTACACAGTGATTACTCCACAATTCATGTCTATAAACCGAAAGTAGTATTCATTTTAAATCATCTTGTCACTTGTAAATCAGTATAACCTCTACTGTTAATCCAGCACAAATCTCACAATGTTTCTGCGCAGGTGCACGGCGGGGACTCCCCGATAGAGTGCGGCACGTGCGGCGAGCTGTGCTGGTCCCGCGAGGCGCTGAGCTCGCACACGCAGCAGCGCCACCCGCACCTGCCGCCCAAGACCGAGGTGCAGCACCAGGACTATGATGACACCGACTCGGGTGAGTGGCAGACTCGCGGATCTCGCTCGTTGTCAATGGAACTTATTTGTTCTTTATAGTGAGTGAGACTATTTTCCTCACACTCATGCTAGTGTTACACATGCGGAATTTTAAAACCCATACTATATTATAATATGCTTGCATATGGGCAAGCATATTATAATGTAGTATGGGTTTTAATATGCATTGCACATATAGTTGGATTTATTTTTTGCACGATTTACAGTGCAGGCCCAAAAAACCGTAACAAGTATAGTTGCATTGCAGGTGCTGTTTGTTCACGGTAAATAATGTAAAAATGTCATATTGTCAAATGTCAATACGTGAGAAGGTTTAAAGGTATCACAAATCAGACTGACAGACCAATTTTAACACAGGTTGATTGTAAGATGTTGTTCTGTTGCATTGTGAACCATATTGTTGCAATCTTAAGGGTAAATATAAACTCTGAGTCTGAGTTCTAGACACAAAATAATACAATAACAAATATAAATACATTTGATATACAAAAGCGAGGTTAACTCAGTATTGAGTATTCTCCCAGCAAACCTTTTGAGGTATAGAGGAAAAAGAGCTACAAAAGGGTAAAAAAGGTGTAAAATTCACAGTAACAGATATTATGTAATTTTTTATTTAGCCTATGAGGGCAAACACCGCTTAATTCTATGTAATGATCACCAGATGACGACATGGAGTTCCGTCTGTCACCTCTGTCGCACGGCGGCAGCGCCGGGCCGGAGCGAGCCGTGTACGACACGATTCGAGGCCCGGAGCTCTTCTGCCAGGACTGCGGGGTCGCCTTCCAAAGGGCTGACTTACTGAGGAGACACGTCGCTGCAGCACACAGGTAATCATATCATATAAGAATCTTCCTTGAATAGACTTTAACTTGCCTTCTAAGTATGGGCCATATCTTGGAAATCAAACTGCGAATCAATCAAAAAATGTCTTTATAAAGATTAAAAAAGACAGTGCTAAACATCATTGGTTTTTTAAAAATGATTTAAAATAGTAGGCTGATATCAGCTTTTCAGACGACTGCCATGTTGACGCGCTTGTCGTGACGTCAATGTTCACAACAAAAATGACATTATGTCGTGGATAGCTGCAAGAGTGTTTCGGATTGTAAACTATTAAATTTTGTGTTTTACTTCAACTGAATAATGCAACAGCTTTTGCCCGCGGATCCGCTCGCGTTGATGTCGGTTATCGAGACTAAACATAGCCTATGTCCTTTCTCAAGGTCTAATCTACCTGTATACCAAATTCCATCAAAATTGATTCAGTAGTTTAGGCGTGAAAGCGTAACATACAGACAGACAGACAGAGTTACTTTCACATTTTTATAAGATTAGTATGGATATATGTAAATCTAAAATAAAAGACTGCATTAAAAAATAATGCGTGGTATTTGAATCATATGCATTATTCTCTATTCCTTTAATTTAATTCTCTATTGAACGCGATAGTTTAGAAGTTATCACTTCAAAGAACTCCTAGTCCTATTAGGTACTGCGCTCGTGCGCCCGAAGCTGGCTAATATAACCGATGGCCTAAATAAACCGATGGCGGTGATCCGTAAGCAAATAAACATATAAAACTTCATATTCTTCAACTCTGTGTTCAGTAGTACAGCTACAACTGCTCACGACAAGGCTGCCCTTAGTATACCCAACACAGATATTCAACAATTTCATATGATCACTGTACAGTAAACCAGGTTATGTATCTGTCTCGCTCACTCCAGTTACAAGCGACACGACAGCACGAGCACGTGGGGCTCGCACACGTGCGACACGTGCGGCGAGAGCTTCAGCGACGCGCTGCAGCTGCTGGCGCACGCCGAGGGCCACGCCGAGAGGCACCGCGCGCCTGCCCTAGCTTCGCCCGCGCCCAGGTATACATAACACAAGTACACATCCACTTACGCACTGGTGGTAGAAATTTGATGGCACAAATTTGTCACAAATTTCGGCTCGGCCGGGTGGGTACCACCGTGCACGATTGCGAAAAACCCTCCATAGTTCCAATCTTGGTTGGATTGCGTTCAGGGGTCAGCAAGTGCCTAGCCGGGCAGGAGGATTGTGGTCGCAGCACTAGTGGGATCGGTGAATGTCACGCGGTGCTGCGACGACAATCCTCTGTGGTGAGGCCCTCAAGCTGAGTGCCGCCATTGGTAAAATGGTACGTGAATGTAATGGTGACCCTCTATCCTGAGACTTTGCCTTCGGCTTACCATCAGCCGAGGTGAAGTGAAATGGACGTGTCCTAAATAAAAAAAAACCGCATACGCGCACACATATGCACAGACGTACGCTCTCTCACAATCACCTTCTCTCTCTCACACACGCACACCCACCCCCACACACACGCACCCCCACACACCCACACCCCCACACACAAACACATACTCACTCTCTCTTACACACGAACACACACACACACTCGCACGCACGCACGCACGCGCACTCTCACACGCACGCACTCACTCACATACACATGCACCACTTGATTGGAACTTTATGTGACACACTGCTGTGTGTGTTGTGGGCGGGTAGTTATACTTATTAATAAATCCTTTACTATCACAGGTTAAAGAGGACGGCTAGAGGGCGAAATAATACGTCGATATCGAGCAGTTCAAGGCAATTTCCTTGCAGAGTTTGCGGTGAGTATCTTAGTAGTGGGTACGTATGGGCATTAGTCAAAGACTTACAGAAGGTACTTGTCTTCGGTTCGTAATGAAATTGAAACCACTTAGTTTATGTATTTTATGACAGGCAAAGTATTCGGGTCTCGAAGTTCTCAGCAAATCCACATACGAATACACACGGGCGAGCGGCCGTACGCGTGTCGCTTTTGTTGGAAGGCGTTCGCCGATGGAGGCACGTTGCGGAAGCATGAACGCATACATACAGGTATTATTTACATTATAAGCCCTAACGACACCATTAATTGAATCTGTACTCTAAGTTTGACCTTTGGGCGTCTAGCGAACCTCACTTGCTAGTCAGTGCATCTATTAATTGGCCCTGGCCTAGCGTTGGGTCTCAGGTTTGGGAGGTCATGTGCTTCTGAAAAGCTGATATGTTGGCACAAATCGAGACCGGTGAGTTAACCCTGAGCTTGGAAGTGCAAACTGGGATATCACTGTGAGGATGATGATGTTCTGAAGTACTGATCACCCAGTGTAATATTGAGAGTTCTCTGAGAATCCTTCTTGTGCACACCAGATTCCCCCCCCCCCCCCCTCCCCTCTCCCACACAGGCCAATCTTACTAAACACCTGCGGTTTGAGTCTGACATAAACACCTCATCAATCCATGTGTGCTCGGAAGCCCTCTCGGCTTCCGCGTGCACAAAAATCGGTATGGTAAATTTGTCGTTTATTACAATTATATTGTATAGACTATTGATGCGATATCCGCACCCAAAAATAACAACAAATCTTTATGTATTATTACTTCACTGGAGTATTTTTTTTTGTACTTAGTGTTTACGCCATATTTGTAAGCCGCCATGTTCCTGCATGCCGTGTCTATATAATATTACGTCATTGGTATTAACCAATCATAATGGTCTCTAGGTGAAAAGCCGTACGCTTGCGCGGTGTGCCCGCGAGCGTTCAACCAACGCGTAGTACTGCGCGAACACGTGAGGTCACATCACTCCGCGCCCGACAAGCGAGCTAATGGTACGTAATATAAGTTTATTCTTCATACAGATGGACCGATGAACTGAAAAAGGTGGCTGGGACGGACTGGATGCGGAAGACGGAGAATCGTACGAAATGGCGCACATTGGTAGAGGTCTATGTCCAGCAGTGGACTACAGTGGGCTAATTGATTGATTGATTGACATACACTATCCTCATAAACATACATACTTACATTATATTAATGCCTTTACTCCCGGGCATACGGGGTATAGGGAATATGCATGTTTTGTTTTTATAATTTTAAATTAGTACTTATATCATTATATAAATATAAAAAAGAAACAGTGCCAAACATACAACATTGGTTTTTAAAATAGTAGGCTGATAACAGCTTTTCAAACGACTGCCATGTTGGCGCGCTTGTCGTGACGTCGATGTACATGACAGCTATAAAACTACATGCCGTGAATAGTTGCAAAAGTGTTTTGGATTGTATAATATTAATATTTTGTGTTTTACTTCAATATAATAATGCCACTGGACAATTATCCACAACAAATAGACACCAGACGACACAAACTGATATTTTTTACTATGGGATATGATGTCAAAGTACACTCCCAGTCGTAACGCCATTGGTCGGAACTATGTACCTACCAATAGCATTACGTTTTAAGTAATTTGAATTTCCCTCTCAACTTATGCACTTAAATCGTAATTAAATTAGAAAGTAGTAATTTGTACGTAAATATAAAAGAAAAGACTACATGTAAAAAAATGTGCGGTATTTGAATCACATGCATATTCCCTATTACCCACGAAGAGGTAGAAAACGGTATTGACATTCACAATTTTCAAAAATGATGTGTTTCTGTTACTATAATAATAATAAACACAAAATAAAATGTGAACGGGGAGGGGAAGGCAAACCTAAGGGGGGCTAGATAGTACTAGAGCCCCCTTCGTGCGCGAGTCCGACTCGCACTTGGCTGGGTTTTCTTTTCTAATTATATTACCAATGGAATAAAAAAGGTGACAGAGAATATAATTATACCAATGTCAACCGCTTGTCAATTCAATTCAATTCAATTTCAATTCAATTTATTTATTTAATAATCGTTGTACAGTAATTTACATGTTTTCTTAATCTAGTGTGCGTTAGTACATCGTGCATGTAGGGTAATCTTAGATATGTAAAATATATTTATGCTCAGTTAGGTGTCTTACATAGCTTTTATCTATGTTAGGGATAATCTAAGTTATGCCTGAACTAGGTAGTCCTGTGCTTCAGGCGTCATGTGCAGATAAATAATAATCCTATAATACAATTACAAATACAATAACAATTATAATTACTTTGAATAATATAAAGCCAAAGTTGTTACTACTGTTAACTAAAGTAATATCTTAAATATGCAACTTATCATTAATTATACCTATTTTAACACAGACAACAACTTTATAAGGGGTTAAACTAAAAGCTTTTGAATTATGATTTTAACAAACAAAAAATCTTTTGGAATCAAGAAGATAAAATTGGGTATTTGACTGACCAGTCAAATTAGTTACTTTTTTCTAAACGTCAAAACGGTAATTTATAAGGAAAATTGTATGAAAACTATATTTGTGACGTCATAATATTTAATAGTCAAATCATATACTATTAAACGTTGGATGGATGATTAAAAATAAATAAGAACGAAAAAATAAGAACCGACGCAACTGTTTTCACTCTTTTACCATTATTAATTTAATAAGTCCAGCTAAATAATTTATTTTAACTACAGGAAAGTACCCAATTGTTATTATTATATTTCGCTTGTACAGGCGGTCCCGCTTACTGCTGTGTGGTGTGCAGCCGGACGTTGCATTCTAGTGCCGAACTAGTCCAACATTTGATCCAACATTGCGATGCCAATACTGCTCTGAAGAGACAACCACAGGTAAGGACTTTACTAGCTTTTTTTTATATACCACTTAGATGGCAGACAAGCACACGGCCCAGCTGGTAGGAAGCGGTTACCGTGGCCTATGGACGTATGCAACACCAGGGGCATCACAATCGTATTACCGACCCTGTAGAAACCTTCGAATACCCTTCTTGAAGAACCCCATATTGTAATCGCTTGGGAAAACCACGACAGGAAGTTCATAAAATTGGTTTTTGATTTGTGAACTTGAACGACACACGGCACAGGCGTTGATGAGTTGTTAAGAAACTGGCCACAAGAATATTATTATAACTAAATAAATATTCTATGACATTCTACACAAGGCTGTTTAGATCCAAAGCATAGTTTAACTGGTATGTTATATACTCATGCATTTTTTAATTTCAGACCGGACCACGAAAATACAAACGCCGACGGAAATTGAAAACCGACCAGTCGCCTCCGTCAGCGCGCGAGTGGGCGCATTCGCCCTCCCCTCCCCCCGCGTCGCGCTCCCCCTCGCCCCTGTCGGAGCTGGAAGCCCCCGCCACGCCCCCCTCGCCCCCTTCCCCCGCGTCGACACGTCGCCGCCGCCGCCGCGCCTCGCCCCCGCCTCGCCCACGTATGATACATACAGAAGAACGCCCCCGTACTCGTAGAGGCGAAGGGGGCGTTGGCCGGGGACGAGGTCGTCAGCGCCGCCCGCCACGCCGCCCCGCGGATGATTTACGAGCCATACGCACTCGAGACACCACAATCAGACGAGACCACGTTGACCCCGAGCCAGAATTAGGCGCCCCCTTCAAGTGTGAGATGTGTTCGCTAGAATTCCCGCGTCGCGATGATTTACTGTTACATGTCCCGGTACATATCTGACGGCCCCGTGATATTAAAAAATCGCACGCCGCGTAGAGACCAGTGGCGAAGGATGAAAGGGAAGCCGGTGATAAAAACAATGTGACTGGTAAGCCTGCAAGAATCGGGTTAAAGAGACCTCTCACCACTGTCGCACACTGTGCATCACAATGTATCATCGCCTTTGACGCTTTGAATCGAGCATCGACTATAAAGTAAGCATATAATCGATTATTGTTCAAGTCAAGTGCGGATCGATAGTCAATCGGACTCTAGGTATGGCGGGAATACTTACGCGTAGATCGTACTCTGTGTATAGATGAACTGTGTTGATAACCGCTAGAAATTCTAAATCCTAAATGTTAATAATGCGACTATGAATATGAAGAATATGAATGTTTTATGTACAGTATCTGTGCATTTGTACTTTGTTAAATGGTTTTGTACAATAGCTGAATGTTATTTTTATCCCTAGGGCGCCAGGCGCCACTCAGTAATTCGGAATCATTAAATCTAAAGGTAGGTTCGAGAGACGCTATTAGCTCTATTATTGACTTTCTCGAACATATCCTAAATAAATATCTCGTAACATTCGTTCATGGCTGTTTTCCTATTTATAAATATATTTCATAAAATATGTAGACGCTAAATCACTCTGTAGCACTTATTTTAATATTATTGGTATATTGTCACTTTCAAAATATTATTTCTAATACCCTCACACTTGCCTGGATTTCACCAGTGATGATTTGTTCAAATAAATTGAGTTATCACGTTAAATCCATGAATTTATGCACGGCCTTACCAATATCCTTAAGGCTCAAGCTGGCCTCACCTGTAAGTCTGTGTACCAGTGAAACAACGTCAGAGTCTCTAATGCAGGCTTTCTGTCAAGTTTGGGAGGTCAGCGACAATCACGTCCAGAACAGCTGGCATACCAATAAAAAAAACAATAAGTCAAGCTCGGGCACCAAAGTTGAAATTTTTGGGCGCAACTGGGCAATTGCTATGAATGATAATGACGTGATGAAATGTGCTAACGCAGTTTAGTTAACCTTAATCGCGGTTCCGTTTATTGGTGAAATCCAGCCGTAAAGTGTGGTGCTGGTAGACTTGAGCACTCACTTGTAACAGAACATACACTATTTTCAAATTTCTCAAACTGAACAACGAACCGAGCCAAGCATAGAGCCAAACATAGCCGCGAACGTTTTCATGATCTTTCTAACGAACTCTCTAGTTGATGCAAGTTTATTGTCTTTCCGGGAGAATGCTCGTCAGAACGCTCGATAGAATGTTCGCTGAAACGCTCTCGTTAATGTTACTGTAATGTAACATTCGCAAGTATGTTCATTGGAAGTGAATTCTCAAGTTTATCAGCACCTTTAGATGACGATTAGAGGTAATTTATAAGCTAGAATGCTGTGCAAATGTATCGCTTACCTTTATATAGTAATGAATATGTAACTGTTTTCTAAACACTACCAAGGCGTGTCGAGACATTGTTGTATTATACTAATTGACTGATTTATTGATTAGTTGAATGTAAATTTATTATTATTCTAGTGTAAAATGATGTACATAAAATATGTATGTAACAGTAATTTGTGACAGTTTAACATTTTTCATTGTTTAGTACAAATGCTATATGTTTTGGGGGCTTCTACGGTTTTAATCTATATATTGTGATATAGATATTATAGAAACTACTTATGCATAAATTGTGCCATGAGATGGTGAATGGTTTTCAATCAGAAAACAAGTAATAACGTTTGGGTTTATCTTAATAACACGTTAGCTGTCTATTATACCGTTGATAGCACATGTCACATGGGCCCATACACTGACCCTCTTTTACCTCAATCAGCCCCTCTAGACAAGTGGCAATTCGCTAGCCGGCGTTTGGTGGAATAGAATGACGAATGTATGGGATTTGACGTAAATGACAGTCGTTAGCGCATGTCAAATACGTCAAATCCTATACATTCGTCATTCTATTCCATCAAACGCCTGCTAGCGCAGGTCATAATTTGAATCAGTGATATAGCTTGCCCTAATCCCTCGTCAGGAGTTTTCAACAGAAAAAAAGTTTCGCGTTCAATGGAATACTTGTTAAATACTTATACCATGACCGCGTTAATTCCCGTTAACATTATTGTACATCTCAATAGAATTGAGTTATATAATCTATCATTTCAATAGAAGATATGGGTATGTAAACAGTTAACGTGTTCAGCATTAAATTCATCCTAAATCTATTTTAATATTTCATAATCATTTTGTTGGCCTTTCGTTTTTTCGATGTGCTAGTGTTAAAATAATATTGTGCAATACATTCCCCAAAATGCATGGTAGTCTGTATGCATATATAAAATTTATGTAAGAATATTTGCTCTTTGTTTAGAATGAGGATCATTAAATTGTACATATACTGAATAAAATGTTTATGTACTTTGAAAGACAATTTTGTTAAACTTATATTATATTAGTCAATCTCCACTGAAAGAGCAACGGCCGTCAGCGGCTTTTGGGGCGGAACGTTGCAAACTATTTTGAATCGTATCTACTGAAGAAGAAAAAGATTATAGCCATTTGAAGGTAATGGAGGCGCAGGGCGGCGATACGAGATGTTGCGGCGCAGGGTGGCGGGCGGAGCCTTCTCGCAATCTTCTCGAAACAAACTCTGGCCGCCGCCGACTGTTGCTGTTTCAGTGGGGATTGATCCTAACTGAGACCTCGTACAATTGCGGGGAGGTAGGACGAGAACAGGGACTACGTGAGGTGTGGGCGGGGGGTTTTGAAATAGATGTGTCTACCGCCCGTACCTCACGCGGTCCCGTTCTCGTCCGCGTCTCCTCTACCTTGGAAGAGCGGCACGGCTTTTCCATTGCCCAGGTTGCACCGAATTCCCCTACCGGGCACACCCCTCACCCGAATACTCAAAAATTACACTTAGGAGTAACCGAAATAACTAGTATTTCAGTGAACCCCTCCAGCTGAGCTTACTTAACCATTTCGAATTTTATCTAAAGTAAAAGCACCAATGGAGGACACTGACCCAATAGACACGTGCGAAAAAAAATCTTTGTGCAAAAAAATAACGAAATGACTATTTAGATATGTTCAAAAATACACAACTCAGTCGTAAGAGAATAATTCAATGGGAGCCAGTTTTTCGTTAAGCCAGCCACCGTGGCGTAGCGGTAGTGATCGCGGCCGCTACGCAGGAGGCGCGGGTTCGATCCCCGCTCAGTGCAAATATTAGTATGCTTGACTATGGGTATTTGTATTGGTCTGATCGTGCTTCGGAGAGCACGTTAAGCCGTCGGTCCTGGTTGTCATACAAACATCTATGGCAGTCGTTACGGGTAGTTGGAGCCCTCAAAAATCCAACAACTGGTCTAGCTGCAATGCTTCGATATCGCTTTTGGGTTGTAGAGGTGATATGGCAGTCGCTTCACGGAAAAAATATCGAAGTTTAGCCAAATCCGCAGCTAGACTGATAAAAAGCGGACCCTAGACTCCAAGTTGGAAAGCTTCGGATGAAGAAGAAGAAGATTATCACTAATTTTAGTACGGATTTTATAAATTTGTGAGTTGTTAATCCAACAGAGAAGATTTGGCTATTTTCTTTTTACGACCAGCCGCCTGCTTACCGTCATCCCTTGTTGGGAATACTATTGTTGGTAGTTAACTGCCATTACCACCACTTACAGCTTCAACTTTGGTTTTATGAAATGGATGGCGGCAGGTTACGGCAACTAAGTGTGACTCGCGAATGCCCGTTCGACTTATGGTAAAAATCTACAAGAGCATGATCCGACCTGCCGTCCTGTATAAATCTGAGAGTTGGCTAGTAAAGATGATGGATGAAAGACGGCTGCATGTAGCCGAGATGCAAATGTTGAGATGGATGTGTGGTGTGACAAGAATGGATTAGGAATGAGTATATTCCAGGAAGTTTGAAAGTAGCACCAATTACAGAAAAGTTACCTACTAGGAAATCGACAGTCCTGGTTCGAACATGTAAGGCGTAGGGGTAAAAGTAATGTCGTAAGGAAGGCATTACCTTTGGAAGTGGATGGCGACAAGGGCAGTGGAAGACCTAAAAGGAGGTGGATGGACTGTGTGAAATGGAAGAAGGGAGTAAATGTTGAGATGAAGAAGAACACATGTTATGCCGACCCCAATAAGGGCAGGAGGATGATAATGATGATGATGATGTAAACCCAAGTAGACATTGCCGTATTTTTATGGCTAGATTTTCTATCAGTTTTAAACACAGAACAGATTTACTGTTCCGTGGTTTTAAATGATTGGCCACTATTGGTACATACGACCCAGTGTATAATAATTTTATTTATAGTAAAAGTATATACAACAGTTAAAATGTCTAAATGTTACGGTAACAATGAAAAAAGGATATATCGACCTAAAGTGTTCGCCAATGGTGCTTTTACCTTATACCTAATTTTGTTGCTCTGCCCGACACCAGAAATTATTACATCAAAATGTCAATATTGTCAATGTCAATTCTCAATCAAATCAGAGTGAATTCCACTTCGGCGGTGTAGTTAAAATAGTTATATTTTAGGTGTTTTATTACGTACAGTAAGTACTGTATGGTTGGAATAAACTACTTGAAGTAAATAGAAGAGCAGCTGTAATATTGAAGTCTAAAATAAGGTGTTCTTCAGTGTGGGAAATTGTTCTCATAGGGTTATCGCTCTTATCAATCCGACTGAACAAAGTTCGATATGGCTGCTTGGAAGAGAACCAATAATATTAATTTATTGAATGTGCTTACACATAAATATCAACCGCAAGTAACTGCACGAAGAAACTTGAATCTACAAGAGTTTAGCAGTAAGGACTTGTTGAAAAAATATCAGGTTACAATACAAGACTTCCGTATTATAGATACGAAATTAGACTCCAAACCCATATTGGATTTTAAAGCTGACGAATATGTAGTAAAAGCTCAGATATTAGCCGGTGGAAGAGGTAAAGGTCACTTTGATAATGGATTCAAAGGAGGTGTTCATCTCACTAAAAATCGTGATGAGGTCTTAAGTCTAGCACAGAACATGATTGGGAATAAATTAATTACTAAACAGACCCCAAAAGAAGGAATTTTAGTCAATAAAGTGATGGTGGCAGAAAGTGTAAATATTGTCAGAGAAACTTACTTTAGTATTGTAATGGAAAGGACATTCAATGGTCCTGCCATAGTTGCATCACCTGCCGGTGGCATGGACATTGAGGCGGTGGCAGAAAAGACTCCTCATTTATTGAAAACGGTTCCAATTGATATACATGAAGGAGTCACAGATAAAATTGCTATCGAGGTGGCTGATTTTCTGGAGTTCAAAGGACCTTTGAGGCAAAAATGTGCTGATGAGATAAAAAAGTTGTGGTCATTATTTTTAAAGGTATGTGTCAAAAATCTGGTCTGAAAAATGTTTTTAAATATACTAGATATAATTTTTTTTCAGTCAACTGCTTTCACTTAGGAAACTCACATCTTAATTTGAAACATACATACTTGCATTGTACTCAGTATAACATCCTTAATTTAATTATTTTTCAAAATATACTCCAAATGGTTTATTATAAGGATATGTTAATAAACAACAATAATATTGAATCAAAACTAATATTTATTAATTTGTTTGCTTAGATGTTAGACCCATTAGCAAGTACCATGTTAACAAATGCTAACAGCTTTTAATATACTGAAGATTAGTTAGAGAATATATATTAATTTCCTGAACTGACTGATGTTGTGTTATTATAGGTAGATGCAACACAATTGGAAATAAATCCTTTGGTTGAAACCGACGATGGCAGAGTAGTTTCTGTAGATGCTAAGATAAATTTTGATGACTGTGCAAAGTTCAGACAAGAAGAGATATTTGCTCTAGATGATATATCAGAAACAGACCCCAATGAAGTAAGTGGTTACTTATTAGATATATTTTTAGTGAAGTTAAAACACAAAAATACATTACTGGTAAGAGTTTTACAGAGGACCTATTTATTTCTTTAAATATGACTTCAAGCAGACAAATAGAGGAGTGTTTACTTGGTTCATTATATCATAAAAAATGCAGAGCGAGCGCGGCGCAATGAGCGAGAGTCTCGCTGACAGTGCTGCACGCGCTCGAAGGCGGCTCGGGCGTCGGAGGGCGCAGACCGACCTGCGCCCACCCATGAGCGCGGGCCTGAGGGTGACGGGTGGAGCCGCCAGTCACCCTAGCAGAAACAGGCCACGGCGCGGCGCGTATCGAAGAACGATGCGCGCCACCCCACACCGGGGACTAGTCGAGGACCGCGAGGTCCCCCCTCCCGAGGAGGGCCAGACCGAGAGGGATGGCCCTGGGTCAGCCGGGGTGCAAGGGATATGTCGCATGACAACCTAGCACTACGACCCACAGACAGCTCCGGAGAGGTCCCCCTATCCATGGGGATTTCCCGCACGTAAAAATATAAAACATCATAAAAGACTTCTACTTTATAATATACAAAAACATCATCATCATCATCATCATCATCATCATCATCATCATCATCATCATCATCATCATCATCATCATCATCGTCATCATCGCCATCGTCATCTTTCCTAGTAAGCCAAAAAATTTAAAGCCATACATGCAACCTCTTGGTTGCTTTTTTGTTTGCTGAGCTTTGAAAGCGGTAACTCGGCAACGCGGCAATCAGAAATTTTCGCGAGTACCTCTTGTAGACGTTGCAAAAACTGGTTTTATTAAAGTAGTAATATAGTTGACGCAAATACTAGTAATATGTGGTCCAACCCAGCTGATTAGTAAAATCGTAACCTTTAAAAAAACAAGCAAGCAATCTTAATTGGTATTTATGTATTTGAACTATGCATATGATAATCGAGGTTATCAATTTAATCATACCGCGTCACATGCATCTTATCATTTACAACGGTATTTTTCTGCTAATAACAGCAAAAAAACGCAATTTAGAAAACTGGGCTGCCATCCGTCTGGGTTTTCCCCAGGTTTGCCCTAGTTTAGAAAGCGTCCAGGTCGGACTCTTTTTGCAGTCCGGGTAAAACCCACACTGCAATAAAAATCCAGAATGCTGCAATTTCATGGAAGTACGAGCTTCATCTCTCCTTCATCGCGAATGTCTCGCATAACAGATTGCCACAGGGTCTTTACGCAGGCTCTGATAGGGTGACTTCCAGGCTGTTTTGGACTGGCTGTCGCTTGTCGTGGGCTGTACGGGCCGAGACTTCACTCCGGGCCCGCTTCGCTGTCTTCTTCTGGAGCATTACCTGATGCTGATCAAGTAATGCTCGAGATTGATCCGACCGGCTGTCAAGCCCAGATATTTCATCAGGGGCTTTATGCCGTGTCAGACCGGTTCCTTCCGGTGGCGTACGCCGAGTCTCCACATAGCCTTGTTTTGTGCAGTGCAGTGCCGCCGGATCCGCTTCACGATAAGGCCACCGCGGTCCTGGCCTGCATACAGCACCGCTCGCCGTCACTAGCTTTTCAGTATACAGCGGCACCGTCCGCAAGTTCACCACCACTCAGTCATATCCGATGTTCATCACTGCGGAAGACAGTACGACATCTCTCACCGATCGTGGTCGGTCGCACTTGGGTAGACGACGGCTCTCTCCCGTCAGGCCCCGGGGCAGCATACTCGGCCTTCGCACCACCAGCTCTAGTTCCACAAAAGTGATCGTCTATATCCAGGCTGGTCGCCAAAGGCGACCGAGGTGGCGGAGTTATTTGTGGCATCTGAGCATTCCAGACGCGCGGCGACGTAATCGTCGGAAGGGGGGAAGGGGGGATTGTAATTTGGATGCTGTATACGAGAGAAAAAAAAATTCTCCTGTCCGTGATAATTGCTCAAGTCCGGGGTTTTCACGCTTTTGGTCCGGGTTTACGAATTTTGCTTATGGCAGCCCTATAAATGACCGGACCACTATTCTTTGGACTGAACTCCAAATTTCCTTTAGGTAGGGTGAAGTCAATTTGACGGTCCATATTTTTTTTTTAAAATTGTGGATTGTTGATTCTGAAGATGATGTATGAACAAGTTTGTTAAAAGTATTCTGGAATTTCTTAAAAAAATACGATGGCTTTTGCCGCGTCCGCGTTGCGTGTTATCAAACAATTTTCATAGACTGCTTAGTCAGGAGTCAGAACACGCGGTAACTGAACGAATACAATACGGTAGGGGAGGCGTCGAAATTCGGTAGTAACTCGAGCGTGTTAGATTAAGGAGGTTAGTTACAAATTAAAAGAACCTCCAGCCAGTAAGAGACTTTAATATGGGTGGGTCACAGAACAGATAAAAATGTTAGAAGTGTGATAGGACCACAGAACAGAAAAAACTATTAGAAGTGTGATAGGACAGATTCAATAGCGGAACCAATGTCGCCAAACTCACACATACAACCAGATAATAATACGTTGCACTACTAGTAAACAATTGTTTTGATTGGTCGTATATCTTTAACACCAAACTAGCCTAAAATATGCACGTTGCAAAACGAAAACATACCTTATTCAATCGTTTTAGTGATTACTTTTATATAGATAAAGAAAGGAATTTACGACGTTTTGTATCTGGATCAAACTTGCTTCTCACTCTAACTCTATTCCGAAAAAGTTCAACTACTCCCCAACAGATGTCCGTTTATTTCAAGAATGTTATTTAAAACCTTAAGCGTTAGGAATACGGTTGATAATACTTTGAAGTATTATCTCTCTCACTCTAACTCCTTAATATTAACGCTAGACCGGTGACATAAAATTTTGGCAATATCGATAGATTTGAAATTTGTTTTCGTAATGTCAAAGGATTCCAAACGCTGTTAGTAATTATAATCTAAGAGTACTAAAAAAGAGGGATTTTATAGCTTGTTGAACTGTTTTTTATTAACGATTAAAATGTATGAAGACGTCAAACTACGTATGTACCTATTTAATTGAAATAAAACAAGTGTCCATTTATAGTAGATATTTTATGTAACTGTTGCAAAATAAAAACGTTTTCACACTATCCGGCGCATCCGATATCCGATATTAGTGTCGGCTCCGATATCGAAGGAAATAAAATAAAGTAGAAAAAGATGTTGAAAATAATTGCTAGGATATTTTTTCTTTTTTTCATCCAGTCTGTGCGATCGAGCAAATGGCCGAATCGGACCGATTTTATTGAATATATGTGGAAACGCGTCAGACACCCAATATCAGAAAATGTGAAATCGTTATACTTAAAATACAAGTGCGAGTATTTTACAGTATCAGACGGGTGTTTTAAGACCATATTACGAGCAGTTTCATACACTACTTTGAAATAATTAATTTAATTTGCATAAAATGAGAAAACGTAGAGCACCAAAATCTATTTGCTAATCGCGTATGCATGTTGCGCCGCGTTCACAAACTAGAAAATATCCAGCTGGAGTTGTTCAATTCGGAAGTTTATATTTTTGTATGTTTGTACGCGCATAGCTTCGTCATGTGTAGACGAATTTGCAAAATTCCTTCTTTGTTCGAAAGAAGACTATTCCGGAATGATACCATTTTATTTTTTGTAAAGATCCGATGAAGGGTTTCAGAGAGAGACCACGAAACACTTCAATATTAGATGCTCTCGACAGGTTGCAGCGACGTACAGTCCGCATTATCGGAAATCCTGAGGTCACGAGTACCCTCGAGCCTTTGCAGCTGCGTAGAGATGTTGCTTCCTTGGCAGTATTTTACCGTCTCTACCATGGAGAATGTTCTGAAGAGCTATTCCAATTAGTCCCACCCTCTCCTTTCCTATACAGGACGACACGTGCAGGACTTAGATGTCACCCGCATACGGTGCAGAACATTCCTTCAAGAACCAAGAAGTTCGGTGACTCTTTCCTTTGTCGCACAATTAAGACCTGGAATTCCTTGCCAGCTCACGTGTTTCCCTCTTCCTACAGTCCCGGGTCCTGTAAGCGGGGCGTGAAAAAGCATCTGATGAGGCCGTCAAGCTGAGTGCCACCATTGTTAACATGGCACGTGTGTATAATGGTGGCCCTCTCTCCTGAGACTTTGCCTTCAGCTTACCATCAGGCAAGGTAAAGTCAAATTGACGTGTCCTATATAAAAAAAAAATAACTTTTAAACTCTCGCGTTCCATGATATATAATTTAGAAAACGGGAATTAACGCGATCATGGTATAGGTACTTACATACCTTTGATTGCCTAACGTTTCGACCAGGTTACACCGGCCGTGGTCACAGGCTGACTGAGGTATATAAGTACCTATACCATGATCGCGTTAATTCCCGTTTTCTAAATTATAAAAAAAAATAAACCAGGAAATCAGCAGTAATTGCTGCAAACGCATATTATTGCTATGTCTATGCCACTACACATCATAACATCACGCCCGTATCCTTTGAATGGGTATGCAGAAGTGTTCAGAATGTTCCGTGATATAAAAAAAACAATAAAACCATTTGACAAAAGTTTATAAATATTTCTAAAAAAAAGTAGATATCGATAAAGTTTGACTACATCACTAAATGAATAGCGAAGAAAGTTCTAGAATAAATAAGTATGACATGTCTATTGTGTGTAATCAAAAACAAGCTTTATTGATATGTGGTAAGGTTGATTTTTTATTTTATTTTATTTCTTTGCATTTCAATAAGATTAGTTATAAATTCTGCTATATCCTGACTTATTGATGGTATAAAACGCCTCCATTTCGAATATTTATGCTCCTACTATCATCGGTGCACTACAAAATGACCCAGTAAGGCATATTTCTATTAAATAGTATTAAATAACACACGGTCCAAAACTGTCAAATGCACGTGATGACAGATACGACTGAAGGTTGAAATTGTAAGAGCTTGCAAATCTCCGCATATCAATGACACGCGTGCCACGCCTACTTCACACTTCCATCGTTTTTTCTGTTCCGTGGATAGGACAGATTTTATAGCGGAACCAATGTCGCCAAACTCACACATACAACCAGATAATAATACGTTGCACTACTAGTAAACAATTGTTTCGATTGGTCATATAATAGTATCTTTAACACCAAATTAGCCTAATTTATGCACACTGCAGAACGAAAACATACCTTATTGATTGGCATTAGTGATAACTTTAATATAGATAAAAAAAAGGAATTTACGACGTTTTATATCTGAATCAAACTTTCTTCTCACTCTTACTCTATTACGAAAAAGTTCAACTACTCCCCAACAGATGTCCATTTATTTTAAGAATGTTATTTAAAGACTTAATAATTATAAATACGGTTGATATTACTTTAAAGTATTATCTCTCTCACTCTAACTCTCTTACATTAACGCTAGAGCGACGACACAAAATTTTGGCAATATCGATAGAATTGACAAAGGATTCCAAACGCTGTTAGTAATTATAATCTAAGAGTACTAAAAAAGAGGTATTTTATAGCTTTACGTACAGAAGTTGAACTGTTTTTTATTTACGATTAAAAAGGTATGAACACCTGAAACTACGTATGTACCTATTTAATTGAAATAAAACAAGTGTCCATTTATAGCGGATATTTTATGTAACTGTTGCATAATAAAAGCGTTTTCACACTATCCGGTGCCTCCGATATCCGATATTAGTGTCGGCTCCGATATCGAAGGAAATAAAATAAAGTAGAAAAAGAACTCGATACTATGTTGAAAATAATTGAAGAGGTGAGTGGATGAAGGACGTAACTAACAATTTCTAAATATCGAGATAATCGGCTTCAAAGTTTGAACATTTCATTTGCAATTATTATGTTTTCTTATTATTTATGTCGTAATATTATGGGGTCAAATTATAGTTATTGCCCATATTTACTATCGGAGATGCATAAACATACAAATAAGTGGATGGAAATTTATTTATTTGAAAAACTGTGTATATACTTTCTTCATCCATTGACAATGTAATAGAAATTACGAATTTTAACAACTTAATCTTGGGCAACGAGGTTATGTTATCAATATTGATATTCAGGTTTCCAAATTTTTATATGGTTTTTAACATTATCTTACGTTTTCTCAGAAATAAACTACATAGTAAGTTGGTACTTTATTTTCTTCCAACTTTAATGTCTACTGCCAAACCTTTTCAACATATCATCACCATCTCAGAGTTGAATACCGGTCACACAGTCAAGACAGTCATTCATCATTATCTTTACATTAGTCCTGGTCGCATCCGAGGCTTTCACCCCGGAGTCCGTGATCTGCTTTCCGGCTTTTACTTTTCAACTTTACACGGTCTTGGGCACCTACGGTGTGAGACTATTGGCACGCATATCATCCTCCATGACGTAAAGTCAGCACTTTTTGGGTCTACCCTCTTACCGGGGCTTGGTGCTGGTGGTATGGCTAAACGTAGCCAAGCCAACATGACAAGGCTGCCCCGGATGCGTGACTTCCTCACGCTATGCTTAGGTGTACTCAATACATCCACCGTAGCATATTCATCTCCGTAATACGCAGCTCCTGCTTGTGTTGCCCTAGAAAAGGCCATGCTTCGCAGCCGTGTAAGCGGACAGTTTCTTGGGGTCACAAATTCCACTTGTTAACTCACGCCGCTTGACCCATATAGCAGGAATGCATGCGTTGACGCCAAGTCATCACGTGTGCGGTCGGGTGTAGGATCTGTGGAGTACGCCATATACTCGGTCTCGCCACATTTAACTTCGGGCGGGGAGCAAGCGCCGCCTTTTATCACAGATCTCATCAAACTACCCCTGACCAATCCACCAGTGCGAAACAAACAGCATAAATGAGCAGCCGCGGAGTCTCTGATGCTGTTCGACAGAACGATTAATACTGGGTTTAACAGAAACAGACATCCTTTCCTTGGTGAGCACTACGGCAGTCATTTTTTTGTACATATGTCATACGACACCCAAGTGGTTTAATTAGCCAGATAGTTAAGGAGCAACTCGGAAGGTTTCCGAGCGGAGTCGATTTCAATTTAGAGTGGAATTGGTTTGGAGTCGGTTCGGAGTTGCAGATAGTGAAGTGGAGTAAAAAGGGAGTTGGAGTGGAGTCGCTTGGGAACCGGAGTGAAGTCGGTTCGGAGTTGAAGTAAAGTCGGTTTGGAGTTGGTATGAAGTCGGTGTGAAGTCTGAATTTCGAAGCGGCGGGAGTCGGTTTAGAGTTGGAGCGAAGTCGGTTTGCAACCTGTGTGGACTCGGATTAGAGCCGGAATGGTATCCATTTGGAGTGAGTTGGAGTTGGAGGGAGGTGGAGTTGAATCGGTTGGGAGTTGGAATAAGTTTGGTGTTTGTGTGGGAGTGGAGTTGGAAGGAGTCGGAGTAGAGTAGGAGGGAGGTGGATTGAATTCGGCTTGGAGTCAAAATGGAGTCACCTTGAAACTGAAGCGGAGTCGGTTTAGAGCTGGAGTGGAGTCGATTTGGAGTTGGAAGGAGTCCGAGTGGAGTTGGGAAGGACTCAGAGTGGATTCAGTTTTTGTGTCGGTTCGGAGTTGGAATGAAGGTGGTTTAGAGTTGCAGAGTCGGCTTAGAGCCGGAGTGGAGTCGGTTTGTAGTTGGAGTTGGAGGGAGTCGGGGTGGAGTCTGAATGAAGTCGATACGAAGTCAGAGCGAAATCAGATTGGATTCTTTTATATTTGACATGCAATGCGTAAACACATGCGCGATGTTGGCTGCTGATGCGCAACATGACATATCTTCAACGATTGATCATTCGTGGACTTACAAAATTTTTCCACTGCTGCACGTCTTTGTTGTGCGAGAATTTGGCACAACATGGTACGTAACAATATTGCCTTATGGCTATTCGGTTTCAAGGAGGGCATTAAAAGCTGAGACCATTTACTGTATAGACACAACTTCGTAAGAAAATTCGTCAAAAAAACTGTGTGGAAAATCAGTTTTGCGTGAGTTAGCTAATGTCAATATTGTTCTTTAATCTGATAATGTGTGCACGTCATGGCATGTATGTATGACACCGTTTTGTCACACTTGTGGCGTCCATAGAGTTGGTATAATAGTCTCAGATTGAAAGATTCCATCTGGTATAAAAACTAGATATTGAGCTAATATATTTTGACATTAATCTGTACACCATAATGCGCCTTTTTGTACTGTCATGTATAACGGTAACAAACAGTTGCTCATTGTGGTTAGTGAAGTAGTGATTTTTCAGAGTAGCTACTAAGTTTTTTGTTATATACAGCCAGTCTAGTAGAATACATAGAAGAGCAGCAAATAAAGCATCGTGGCAGTGCATTTTCCTGCACATAACCCCTTCTTCCATGGAAGAAATACGTTTAATTGACCAATTTCAAGTGGAAGAAGGTGTTAAGTCACATACCGCCTTCATCCATGACACTTGCTTTTTTGTTGCAGTTATGTCCTTCATCTTCTGGTTTTTTTGAAACTGAGCTTAAATAGCGGGGTTTTTTGGTCTAATATAGTTTATATACACCTATAACCGTCATTTAATGCAAAAAATAAAAAATCTCAAAAATGTTAGTTACGCCCTTCATCCACTCACGTCTTTAATTGCAAGGATTTTTTTTCTGTTTTTCTTCAATTCTGTGCGTTCGAGCAAATGGCCGAATCAGACCGATTCTTTTGAATATATATGTGAAAACAGCACATGGTGACGGCTATCGGCGTCAGACACCCAATATCAGAATATGTGAAATCGCTCTAAGGATACTTAAAATACGAGTGCGAGTATTTTACAATATGAGACGGGTGTTTTAAGACCATGTTACGAGCAGTGTCATACACTACTTTGAAATAATTAATTTAATTTGCATAAAATGAGAAAAACGTAGAGCACCAAAATCTATTTGCTGATCTCGTATGCATGTTGCGCCGCGTCCACAAACTAGAAAATATCCAGCTGGAGTTGTTCAATTCGGAAGTTTATATTATTATATGAATGTACGCGCGCATAGCTTCGTCATGTGTAGACCAATTTGCAAAATTCCTTCTTTGTTCGAAAGAAGACTATTCCGAAATGACCCCATTTAATTTTTGTAAAGATCCGATAAAAGGTTTAAGAGAGAAACCACGAAACTCTTCAATAATACCAGGAAATCAGCAGTAATTGCTGGAAACGCATATTATTGCTATGTCTATGCGACCACACATCATAACATCACGCCCTTATCCTTTGAATGGGTGTGCAGAAGTGTTCAAAATGTTCCGTGATATTAAAAAAAAAAACAATAAAACTATTTGACAAAAGCTTATAAATGTTTCTAAAAAAGTATATATCGATAAAGTTTGACTACATCACTAAATGAATAGCTAAGAAAGTTCTAGAATAAATAAGAATGCCATGTCTATTGTGTGTTATCAAAAACAAGCTTTATTGATATGTGGTAAGGTTGATTTTTTTATTATTTTATTTCTTTGCATATTAATAAGATTTGTTATAAATTCTGCTATATCCTGACTTATCGATGGTAAAAAACAACTCCATTTCGAATATTTATGCTCCTACTATCCTCTGTGCACTGCAAAATGGTCCAGTAAGGCCTATTTCTATTAAATAGTATTAAATAACACACGATGCAAAACTGTCACATACACGTGATGACAGATACGACTGAAGGTTGAAATTGTAAGGTCTTGCAAATCTCCGCATAAGAATGACACGCGTGCCACGCCTACTTCACACTGCCACCGTTTTTTTCTGTTCCGTGCGGTGGGTGCGCAAAAAAAAAAAAATGTTCAGCAAATTAACACGTACGCGTCAGATTAAGATGCGGTAGCTTAGTTACTAACTAACAAGTGTCCATTTTGAAAAACTGGCGATTTAAGCGTAACCTAAGGGCGTAGGAAGGTTGCAAAGTTGCAAAAAACTGTCTGTATATACTCGGACGCGGTCGACTTTTTATTCCTATTTTAGAGTTAAATATGAATAACTGACAAACATTCAATTAGACAAAAAAAAATACAAAACGGTAATTAAGATGTATGATATACGTATTTATTTATTATGATTTTATGTAGACGCTTCCCCCACCACTCAAAGTAGAAACATTATATACTATTATTCTTTCTATCATCTACTCTAGCAATTCTAATAGGTTTCGGCGACGCTCGAGTAACTACATCTTTAGCAGCGTCGCCTCCTCCACTGCGTGGCGTAATCACAACATATTAAATAGGTCATGAAGGCCATCCGCTACCTCACATTATGCGATACACTGTCACGCATGCCATGACACAGCGTACAACTCGTATGTATATTTATTTGCACGACGTAGGTATATTACGATGATGTATATTAGCAGAAAATGTATGAGGCAGCGGACAGAGTGTTCGTGTATGGTGCGGTGGTGTTGCATGAAATGATCTTATATTGAAATTAGGTCAATAAAATCCCTTCACGTCGAGTGGGGTTCCAGTCAGTAGCGTGTCTATTCGACCCCGGTACCTCTTGTATGTATGTATGTATTATATTTTAGAGAGAAGCTGCAGCCAACAATCTTGTGTATATCGACCTGGATGGAAGCGTCGGATGCATGGTAAACGGCGCAGGCTTGGCAATGGCGACCCTGGACATCATCAATCTAAACGGAGGCAAACCTGCAAATTTCTTAGACCTCGGTGGTGGGGTCGGTCAAAAACAAGTCACAATTGCTATGAAAATATTAGAATCTGACCCAAAAGTTAAAGCAATTTTCGTCAATGTCTTTGCTGGTAAGTTAAATAAATAAGAAGTAGGTAAGTGGTGGGTAATTGTAATATTCGCGTAAAATTACAAATGCCTTTTTTTATTATAACGCGTAAGATCATACGGTTCGTAATTGAATGTATGCATTGTCTGTACTATTAATAATAAACAAAATAAAGAATAAATTCCGTAATATTTAAAAACTATTCTGACCACATACGTATGTGTATCGTACGTATTCTGTGAGCATCACCAAAAGTCAGTCTACCTAAATTAAGACAGGAGCGCCCACCTTAACCTTTCTACCTAATCTATCTAAATTGGACTATTATTAGAAGAATGTTTGGAGTTACACAATATAACAACCAGAATTTCTTTTGACAAATTACCGTTTAGGTACATAATTATATTATTAAAACAAAATATCAATGCTTGTTTACAGGTATAATAAACTGTGCTACCATAGCGAAAGGTATAATTGACGCCCTCAAAGAAAACCCATCGAAGCATCCAATCGTTATCAGACTAGTAGGCACCAACTCTGAAGAAGCTAGAAGACTTCTAGTCGAATCTAAACTACCACTACAGATGATTAATGACATTGATGAAGCTGCGAAGGTAGCTGTGAATTTTGCAAAATAGTGTCAATTTCTATCAATTGACAAATTATTGGTGCTCTTTTTTATGATAAATATGACATAGCTGGATATTTTATAAATGGAGCAACACTAACGAGTAAACCTATAGAATCGTGTATAGCGGGCAACTATTCCTTTTATCTAGAGGTACTTACCAGAGTGTATGAGTGTAAATTTTATCAGTGTTGCATGTTATAGTGGTGACTGCGGCACGTCCAATATTACTTAGGTTATAAATATGTTATGTATGAAATAAATTGTTGTTATCAAATATCAATCTTGTTTATAAATAAATTCAAAATATAATAGTACTTGAATTGATTTATTATGTATCACAAGGTACCATTTTTTCAGCCGCTCACTAGGCTAGGCGTTCGCACGGCTAGGGTTGCCAGATGGAAAAATCAAAAGTTCGGAGAAAAAGCTTGAGTTCCATTAAAACATTTTAAGATATTATATTACAGGTTCAGAAATTGAGCGAAAAAAGCTACTTCGTTTTCAAAAGTCGTGATTACTGATTACCATTTTTGTCAATAACTGCTGTCGCGTTGCACGTCGAATACCCAAATAATGCCCTATCCTACCCTAACTAGACTCTACTTAAAGTTTGCGGACACAGGACGCGCTGCTTAGCGTTTCGCCACGACCACGGCCACGCCACGGCCAAGCGACTATCAGAGCCGGATACGGATAGGAGTTAAAATGTTTACAAGTACTAAACGACCACGGTATAGCTGTACATTCACAGATATTTTAAAAGAAAAATTTCCGAATACGAAAGAGGGGTGAGAACCTACCGAAGTCTTTTATTCCATATGTAACAATTATTTTTCAATTCAGTTCAAGGAAGCTGGCGATATTGAATAAAAAATAAGATAGTGCTACGCCCGGCGCTTGGCAACTTCAATATATGGCCAAATTCCCATAGGAGTGAGCGAGAGAGCACTATAGAAAGAGACAGCATGCCTTGACGTCACTGTTCTAGAAGGAATCGAATGAATAGAACGAGACGTCAGACTAGAAAGAGACACTAGACCCAATAAAACCTTCCAGAACGTTCCTGTCTTTTTCAGAACTTTTGCTACTCGACCGCCCCCGATATAAAAGGCGAGCTAACAGCCTCCGCTCAGTTAGTCTAAGACTAGTATTCGAAGCGATCACAGCGATAAAGTGTGCGAAGCGATACAGTGCGATTATACAAGTGACTGTGTATTGTGTAAGAAAGAGTTTTCGAATTTCTACGCGCTTTACTGTAATTTAAATGCAGCTGAATAAAATCTGTCTTAAACGGTTGTCTTCGCATTTTCTATTTAAACCGACCCCCACGCTCATAACAATATTTAAAAAATTTACTTATAAGTTGTATCATTTTAAAAATCCTAAGATTTCATGTGATTTGCAAATTCCGGCCGCCATCCTAAGATGAGTCCAAAAATACGGCGATCTCAGGACAAACCCAGAGATCTGGTAACCGTAACTCCGGCTGACCTTAAGCCATCTACGTGTTTGAGAGGGCCCCTTGGATGAGGAACCAGTGTCCCTATCCTGGCCCCGGAATAAGTGATATTTCTCGAAGGTAAATTTTATTTTTAGGTGTATAAATGTACCTATTCTTATCACCAGCATAGTGGCGTCCGTCGTGTCCCGATTACATCCGAGGGCTGTACGGAACTTGAAGTCCTCTAGCCGGCTTTTCCTTGTGCACTTCTTACAGTCTTTAATTAACTTCCCCGGTAGCCGTGTCACAGAGTCATCTACGACCTTAAGTTAGTACTTTTTAGGTATACCTCTCCTACGAATTAAGACTAAGTCTGGCGGTGACCGCAAAACTTGGAAGCACCGCAAGGTTTTAGTTTATGAGGTTAATTGGTAAAAAACGAAAATCAAATAAGATCGCAAAACGTGAATCAAGTCAGGCGGGACTCGACCCGCGAGTTTTTTCTTACGTGGTTAATGCTCTGACCACAAAGCTATGCAAAAAACGAAAATGATAAATTCACCTGCGCTGCGTTTTGCGGGTCCCAGCAACTACTAAACGTAAATTTTGTGATGATTTGTCAAATGTCAACTGTCATTAGTCATTCAATTGTCAATTTATCCAGCTAAACTGCAAGATTTTCTTTTTATTACTGTTTGGCAATAAAAAGATTTATGTTTTTACTTAAAAAGTCGTAGTATTAAATTCTTAAGCAGTACGATACTATATGATTCTCGAGTTCATTACAAATACGTAATTTCTGGTGTCTGTTAATACCACAGACTACCATTCGCATGAAGGTTGTTGAGTTCTAGTTTGTTAAAATATATAAAATATTATCAAAACGGCGGGGCGAAGCAACATGCGTCGAGCCCGAGATGGGTACAGTTATCAACCAGTGCCTCGCGTGGCAACCGAAGATGCGCTGGAATATGAAAACGAACGGATGGCTGAAGAACTTAGTGGAAAAATTACATCATTAAAAGATATATCGATAGAGTTGGGCAATGAAGTGCGATATCAAGAGAAATTGATACGTGGACTAGATGACGACGTCGATAGAAGTTCAGGTTTTTTGGGCAAAACAATGGGCAGAGTTCTAAGACTGGGCAAGGGAAATCACAACTACTATATTTTTTACTTATTCCTTTTTTCAATATTTGTGTTCTTTTTACTTTATATAATATTAAAATTTAGGTGATCTACTTACCTCATTGTGTTGCATACACAAAGCTATTCATTCCTGTATTTATTGTCACCATTATTCCCATGTAAATAAAGATCTTTATTAAAACTTGTTTTGTTGTGTTTGAATATAATATCATATCAGTATAAATACATTGACTTGGTACTTGCACTGCAAGGTATAGTTAAACCATAATTATACAGGGTGTGAACATTGTATTCAGTCAATATTTCATAATTTGTTTAAGTATTGCAAAATTTTAGATTGAATTTATCAGTATCACTCAAATCCAAAACTTAAAAAATATATATATTTTTAAATTATCTATTGTTGATATCTTTTGCATTTGCTAACTATACTATCAAAGCATTGAAGCAATTTGATACATAAAATATATTAAAAAATATGAACTGCCTAAAATACAATATTACAAGTATGTCCTTGGTTCATTAACTATCATAATGTTTTTTTCTGCCAAAACTAAGTTTTGAACAAACCACTTAAATTCAATAAAAATATAGATGACTAAAATGATAGGCAACAGTAGCAAAGGGTACAGCACAATTCATGCTGGCTTGTTCTGCAACAGGAAACCGGGGTAGAGATGTTTTCATTCATAATCCTTTTTGCCTTTTGAAAGTTTTCGCCCTTCACCACGGGTAGAGAGAGTTCTCTTAGGTAGATTGATAAAGATTCTGTTGATTTAATGGTAATAGGTTTTAGTGTGTTGTCCAAATGTTGGATAACAGAATTTTAGTAAGACAGCAGTTTTATGTAATTTCCTTGGAATAAATACTGATAATATGATTTTTTGAATCAGGGATTTTTTTCTAAGTTTTGATTCCGCAACAAGCGGAAGCAACTACCTACATATGAATTTCAGGGGATAAAGGATACACAACAAAGGAAATAAATCATCAATATTTTATTGATATAATATGGAAAAGTATTTGGTAAATAAATAAAAAAAGGAAATGTATTTACAATGAGTTTTCAGTTATACTATATACAAAAAAGTTCTTGTAATGTGTTATAATAATCTTCACTCGCATCCGTTTTAGACACAGATATGTACAGTCTGCAAGCAGACTTTAATAGCACAGAACAATTCTGAGCAGTGTCCAAGAGTAGTGCTACAACACCACATGCATTCTGTAAATTGTTAGTATCACAATAAGCACTTAAATTATCCAAAATTATTGTTGAAGGCATATTTTTCCAATCAGGCAAAGTAGCAATGGTTTCAATCAGTGAATCTAAACTCATCACATACAGAAAGGTTATCATTTTCATGTAATGTTTGTTTATCGAATTCAATTCTTGGGACAATTGGGGTAATTCATCTAACTCCTCGTGAACTACATACAGTACCCTGCCATGTTTAGCACCTAATAATGCTTCTTCAAAAAGCATTTTGCGCGCTGTGTTCAAGTCATTAAAATAAATAGAGCAAGTTATGTTCTGCATTGTATGTGTTGCTTGAAGATGTGGATGATTTAATTGATTTCTCACAGAAAGAAATGCTTCCGGTTCAGTCAAAATGACACATTATTGTGACGAATTGTTTAAAGAGACATCAGCAATATTCAGTGTGAATTGGATTTGGAGTCATCAATTTTTTATAATTGTTAAAGAGTACCTTATAGCTCTGTCAGTTGAGTTCAAAGCATAGATTATTATGTATATGGTATAGCATAGATATAGTATATCCATAGATTGGTAATGTCAACTAGCGGACGAGACTAAAATTGAATTGTCTATATGTGCACGTAATGTCAATGTGTGCGTCAAAAATGTTGCTCCTGATCTTTTATCGATATCGATGAAATTTCTCGGCAGTGATATATTTTTAGAAAGTCTATCATCCTTTTTGCCTGCGGTGCCGCGGCTATCGCTAGGTTGATGATGACGAAATGAAATAACACCCAGACTCGGAACAAGAAATCCCAAACATTACCACCGATATTCGAAATTATCAGAACATAATGTAACAATATTCGAGGGAAAGAGATATTATCAAAAATGTGTATAAGAAGAAAAGATCAAGAAAATAATAAGAGTACAAATTTAAAAATGGTTTATTAATCATCGGAATGTATCTTCTACATACCACCTATGTTAGTGTTCTACGCAGTGGTTTAATTTTTACCTTGAATTCAAATGCAATATGTTTTTTGTGTTAGCAGAAAGGTTTATACACTATTTAATAACTATTAAAATTTATGTTATATTTCTTGTAGAGGAATGTAAGATCTACTTCTAATTTTATTATTGATTTTGGGTGTATACAGACCCTACTTAAGACTTTCGGGGCCCAAGCCAACCTTACTTGCTAGCTGGTACACCTGCTGAACAACGGACGCCATTCTGGTGCAGGCTATAAGGTCAGACGGCAGTCGCTTCCGTAATGGCTAAATAAGAAACTTAATAAAAAATGCAGACCCCGGCTTCAAAGCTGGGCTATTGGAAATACTTAAGCATAACTATTCCTTACTGGTATAGATATGGTTGGAACAGAACCATGTAGTAACCTCCTCCTCTGTTTACCAATTGCTGAAAGGCAGTTTTCATTGAAGTGTTTACTGCATATAGCAGAATATTTATGTGGAGACCAATTTGGTCTATTTAACATGCGAAGCCATTTGTCTCTGACATCAGGTTTTACAGGAAATCTGCATATAAATTATTTGTTACAATATCAAACAGTCAACAATCAATTAGACTTAGAATCATGCATACAATCGATACTATTATAATATTCTAAATGGCGCAGTACTATTATAGTTACGAGCATGGGGGTCGGTTTAAATAGAAAATGCGAGCACAACCGTTGAAAACAGATTTTATTCAGCTGCACTTAAATTAATACATTACACTAAGTTCACAAGAAACAAAATTTTCAACCTTCAGCTATCACAATCACATTCGATACAACGAAATAATGTCGCGATCACATCCCTACAAGGTGAGGTTATAATTATCCTGATTTTCTGTATTAATTATATCTTAAAAAGGACACTTTCATTTATTCCATTTCATTTCAGTGATTTGCATATTGTTTTTTTTATTATATATACACCAAAACTGCCACATTTATGTATTTTTTTTGAAGAAACGATGATTGTAAACAAACATTTATCTTACTGATGAAATGAATAATTTTGGGTATTATTCTTCTTTGATGAATCACAACCTGGTACTGCACATAAACGCATCATAAAATGTTGTTGGTTTTACTGCTATGACTTTGAATTACTTATATAATCATAAAATAGTTTAAGCGTTCACTCAATAGTCCCCTATTTCCCAATAACAAATACATGTTTGGTCTCGCTGACAGCATCGTTTACTCTCTCTTTCTAACACATAAAATTACTATTAGATGCCGGAGCTCTCTTTCACTCCTATTGCCAATCTATGGAAAAGAAAAATACTAAATCTATGGTTCAAAGAGTATGTAAACCTAACGGTTGAGTTGATCATTTGATTTGATTAACATTTGATTTGACAACTCCTCAACTTGGTAGAATTTTACCATGAATTTTACTTAGATCATCATATACTCTATATACTCTTTGGTATCATCTATGACTTAACCAGACTCAAGCTATAATTATAAATTTTTACTACAGAGGGTAGAGTAAAGAAAATCATCTCATATGGGAGAAAGAGAAAAGAAAAGTTGAAAAAGTGTCCAGCTGTACGCGCTAAATAATAGTCCAAAAACCTTCCACAATGGCGCTGGTGGAGGCACAGGGTATGGTATGAATGTAGCAATGGGTCTACTATACATAATAATCTATGGCAATGGGGATTGGGGATGCTGACCCAAAACTAATTGTAGATGGCAGCGCAGCAGCATAATGACCAAACAAAACCACTGTCACACCGCTGACATTGCACAAAATGTTGTTAAATTTTAGACCTTATAGCAGAGTGTTATAGTAAAAAAGAGTTTATAACATTTTTCTTTCACTCTAAAGATTGTCATTTAATTTTAGGCTTTAATAGCACTGTTTATTCTGTCCTGTCAAGCGTGGCAAAAACTTTAAAAAAAAAAAGCACTTGACGTCATCGTGACGTTGTCTTAAGGAAATGTTATAGGGAACGCATGTAATCAAACTTCTTCATACAAAAGTAGAACGTAAGCACATTGAAATTGAGTCTAAAGCCGCGTGGGGAGGTCCGGTGACCGGTCACCGCTTGGGGTTTGACGGAATTGCGCGAAAATAAGCCCCGGTGACCGGTCACCGCTTGGGGATATAATGGCACATCGCGTTTGAACTGACGACGTAACTATATAATGGCATGATTGTGGAATACAATTGATGAGCATTAAAACAACATTATTATATCAATAATCAATGAATGTTATAATTTTGTGCCAAACTAAGTGTCAAATAACTTGGTAAACAATATTTTTCTAAATCTATACTGCGCTATTACAAGGTTATGTCAGCGCTTTATATTTGTAGTGCTGTGCTAACAATAACAGGCAATAATAGTATCGTAATCTGTTCTTATACAGTTATACTTTATATAATAATACGTTTTGTATTTCTTTTTAAGGATTTGAAAATAATGGGCCATAAGATAACTTTTATTAAATATAAAAATAAAACTACGACCAAACCGAACGCGCGAAAGAAAGTAGCATTTTTATATTTAGGTTGAAAATGGTAACCCACAAATGACTACCACGAGGAAATGAATGCCACTACATTTGAAGAGTGGTTCCAGAACGTGCTTTTGCCCCGCCTACCAGAGCCTCGGTTCAAATACAGAAACCACATACCTAAGCTAATAAAAAAATTTGGTTGCCTGTAAAGTCGGTATACAGGCGAAAGTTTTACGTGACAACGACTTTGAGTGGTAAAATAATTTTAATGTGAATATTCATTCGTATAGTAGGAAGAAGGATGAAATAATAGTAACAATTTAAAACATTTATTTATACAAAGAATTATATTTAAAACATTAATTTATACAAAGAATCTCGCACTGAATTTCATATTAACAAAATTTTATTTTTACCTTTACTGTGCTCGAGTGGAAGGGACGCGTGCCTTTCACTTTTTATGTCTGTCTCTCTCGCTCTTAGGCGGGACGCGTGCCTCTCACTCGCTCTCATTGTAAGCGCATAACGCGGAGCGTAACGCAGAGCGTAACGCAGTTTCTTGAAGTGTCGCCCGGCAAACCAATTTATAAGACGTTGTCACGTCAAAAGAAGAAATGGTGACTTGGTTACAAGCAAAAGGCATTGACGCAAATATGCAGATGCTAAAAGCAGATCTAATTAAATTAGTTAAAGAAAATAAAGCGGCAAATGTGCGATACGAAATCGATGAACTGGCTCGGAGTACGGTCATCGCGTTCTAAGAATTCCACCGTATCATTGCCAATATAACGCGATTGAGCTAATCTGGACTCAAATAAAAGGTTACGCCGCCCGCCACAATACTTCCCCGCCATTCAGCACGAAAAAGATGATGACCCTATTAAAAGAAGCCTGCAGGGAAGTCACAAGAGATGACTGGGCAAAGGTAGTTGAGAAGAATAAAAACCTGATTGTGGAATATTTTGACCAAGATATCAGGATTGATTCTGTTATTATAATAATATAAATAAACATGTAGTCGAGTCTGATTAATATTCTGTACGCACATTCAATTCAATGTACTTTATTGCATGGAAATACAGATTGTAACTTTATAACAAAGAATAAATAAAACAATTTTATTACATTAATATTATTTTTTTGGTTTCCACTTAAATAACTAAAATATTAATTTTAAATGATTCTGCCTATTTAAATCGAAAATAGTCTTAAAAATAACGCGGCGGTTCATTTGATTAAGAACTCAGTGTTATGTTGTGCCCATCACTAGTCGTGACTAACTGATAGGTGTCAGGAACGCATTCTCTGAACGGCTGAACTTTATTCAAATGCGAAAGTGTGTCTATTGCCTTTTTATTTGTTTGTTTGTGTCTACTTTCATTTCGAAACGGAGCGACCGATGTACATGATTTTTCTTCTATTTATTGAATAAAACAGATACATGAACTACGCGGAGAGAAATATTGAACCGAGTTTGAGCATTCTCTTAATTAATATTAGTTGTTGTTCACAAGTTGTAGCCGAGAGTCTAGAACTTCGTCGGTGTCTAAAGTCCTCCTAGCTAGATGTAATTACAAATCGCCCCCCGAAGCCTACACAACATTTTTTTTCTGGGTCTCTTACCGCCCCCCTTTAGGCCTGCAGCGCCCACAAGGGGGCGTTATCGCCCACTTTGGGAAACGTTGAATTTTACAGTATGGCTGAAGTTGTCACAAATTGACAAGTTCAACTTCTTCAAAATGGTCTCTGCAGCAAATCGCCATAATTTTCCCACGGTTGCCAATGTGAAGTAAAATGTATTATAAAATTATTAATGGCGAGACGCCAAAGTCTAGTGTACCGGAGCCACGTTTGCCTCGCCCAAAGAGTATATAAAAGTTTGCCTCGCCAGTAAATTTGTTTCCGTCCATGTGTCCGCCCCCAATGAGATTCAGGTTTGACAAATCAAATCACAATCACAAATGTCAAAACTGACTAGTGACAATAAAATCGTCACAGCACACTGGGCTATAGTGTTTCCCAAACATTGTTCTGCCATGACCCGGTAATTTTCACACAGCTCCTTCGTGACCCACTGAATACCTACTTTTTAACCCCAGCTAAACTAACAAAGTCGGACATGTCGCCGCCAACTAGCTGTCCAATTAACTGCCTAGACATTAACCTAAACAGCACTATTCAATTAACGGCTTGAATGATATTCAGCCGTTTCGTTTATTACATCATTTAATAACCTGGCTGGCTAATGCTTAGGCCAATCGTAAGATGGGGCACTACCTCGAAATAAGATAAAGTTCTTTTCTTAACCATATTTGGAAGTCACTGATATAAACAATACTATACAAACAATACGTGTATTTTAAAGTTGGATTGTACATGGTTCAAAAACACAAAAGTCTCGCATTGCAATCAAAGACATTTCGACACGATCAACACTCTTCAGAGATAGTTCTATACTGAAAAATTCCTATGCCAATAAAAGGCAAAGATAGAAAGGCACATTATTTGTGAGTACCGGAGCAGTAATAAAGGAGTGTTCGCAACGGCTATATATTAAAATCGTGTTATAACGATACGTTATTTTTAAATCACCTATTATTTTTTACGCTATAATATATTACATCGTTTCGTATCAACGATGCGTTTTATTTATTATCGCCGTAAAGCAAGCCGCGCTGCTCGCTGATAAACGTTAGGTACCTATGAAATAAGCGATGGACTTAAGAATAACAATATGTTCGAGCTGCTGTTCGACTGATTAGCGGACAGTATTTATTTAATGAAGGGTTTATTTAATTGTAGTCCCACTTAAGTTTTTAATTGTACTATAAATACTAAATAGTATACACTAGTACCATATTAATAACTAACTAACTAACTAACACTAAACTAACTTTTAATTAAGGTGTAAAAAAAATATCGACTCGCTTATGCCGTAATCGCTCACAACACGAATACACGATGATCGCTTAATCCGTCATTCAAGTTCAAGCTTGTAACGCGCACTGATTTTATTCAAAATGAAACGAACAGAGCAACCTAATAAATAATCTAACGTATAATACGAACAAATATATTTGGCATAAATATTCATTACTTTAGTAAAACAATATATTCATTTCACACTGGTTTAAATATAGTTCATATGGAGTTGTTTTAGAGCATAATTTGGGATGTGACTTGTGACAAAAGTTTTATACGGCAAAGATAACGAGTCGCGTGAGACGTGACGTCACCGTCAGTGGCGTCAGTGTCGTCGCGTCATCTCGTCGTCGTGGCATGCAATGGTCTAATAAAAATAACGTTAAAAAATATAACGCTTGCCTGAAGTAATAAATAATAGGCAGTTTGATTATTTATTAATATTAGATTACTTTTTCAGCTATGTAATATAACGAACACCAAATAATAAATGTCAATAAATTCGGTTGATACCCATACATTATATTATTTGAAGTCTATTAAATTACGGGCATAAAGATGACGGGGTGCAACTCAACGGGCATTTACGGGAATTCAAAGCTTACGAATCCGCGGACACGGACAGCGGACTGCAACAATTAATTTACTTTACAACTTACATTACTTTCGGAGTCACCAAATAGTGTCTCCGTTCAAAAATTAGATTTTATTGTACCTTAAATTTGAAATTTACGATGAATTGTAACTATAAAGACCATGTATTGTAAACTAGTCTCAAGCCGCGGAGAATCTTAACATCGACTTCTCATTTTACTAGTGCCACGATGCTGACGGTGCCATCTAGGTACAATTTTGTCAGCAAGATATTGAAATGACAGTTGGCATAATGAGTGTTACCATGTAATATGAGGTAGAATTTGGTTAATGTGGTAATTTTGACTTTCAGATTACGACATCTTCGGACGTTGGCAGTTTCTGATGTTTTTAGGTGTCCATAGCCAAATGGTAAAAAACGGAACTCTTATGGATTCGTCATGTTTGTCTGTCTGTCCGTCTGTATGTCATAGCCACTTTTTTCGGAACTATAAGAACTACGCTGTTGAAACTTGGCAAGTAGGTGTTTTTTGTGAAACGCATCAAGATTTTCATACAAAAAAGCAAAAAAAAAAACAATAAATTTTGGGGGTACCCCCATACTTAGAACTGATAATCAATTTTTTCTTTTTCATCAAACCCATACGTTATCTATGGATAGGTCTTCAAAAATGATATTAAGGTTTCTAATTTTTTTTTCGTGATATATAAGCACCTCCCTTAGGCAACTCCAGAGCAAGGCGTTGAACGATGTCCAGGGACACCGACAATAACACCTCGCCCGGGCAACCGATTCCCTCGCCAGAGTCCACCCGCGCATGTTGGCATCTGGCTCTGGTGGAAGCTTATTTGGCCATCCGCCAAGTCTGGCCCCAGTATGGAGAGGTCCTCCTCGTAGGGCTCGGAGCAGGAAACCAGCAACTAACGGTGGGGTCTCCAGCAGTTCGCTACGAACCGCGGGTTTTGTCCGCTTTATTTCCGTCACTTCGATGGCATTCCAACTCGGTGCGACATACTTATTCATTCGATTAGATCCACGCATCGGGAGACCAGGGAATTCAATCTAATCCCTACCACAGAGGTTAGAACATGAATAACGCGATTTTCGTAATGATTACTTGTGTTTGTCACCTATCTCTTCCTAAACGGCTGGACCCATTTAGATGAAATTTTATAAGTATGTAAAAAGTATCTTAGCATGTTTATCCGCATTCTAGATTCCATAACACAAGCTAGTTAAGCTATGCTTACCATGGGTCTAGATAGATAGCGTTGTGTTAAATGTTCTGGAATATAATGTGTAGTCAAGTGCAAGTAACTTTATTTAGTATGCGTTGCGCTTCACTAAAGGGTTCCGGTTCCGTTCCGTCAACGAATAGTGAAACATTATTGCTGTATAATAATATGCTCTTTGTGTGCGTGGCGCGGTAGCAGCAAAAGGAAGTGAGATTGCTGCATGTGTGGTTATTTTTTTAATAATATTGTCGGGCTTTTCTTTTAGAGTCAATCTCCACTGAAAGAGCAGCGGCGCAAAGCGGTTTTTTGAGGCAAAATATTCCAAACCATTTTAAATGTTACCTACGGAAGAAAATCCCTGAAATCTTAAAAAAGGCAAGCCTTAGTATAACACGTCCATACAATTCTAGTGACCCTACTTATGGTAATTAAACCAATATTATGTTTTATTTATTTTTGCTAGATTTCGTATATTGACACATGAGTAATTAAATGAAACAAATTGTATTAAATGATATTTTATTATATTTATAATATACTATAATGCTACAAATATGAAATTAAAATAAAGAAACCTATACTAAACTCATCACAATTGCTAAGTGCGTTTACTAACCTGTATTTTTTTCAATGATATATTATTATTATCTATATAGAATCATGAATCATGAGATATTGTACGGAGTTATTTGCAAGGCAACCTATATGATGTTACAAAGAAATGCAAATGCAACCACAAATATACATATATATATATAATGAATGTCTTATTTCAGATTTCATTGCAGCAAAATTGACTAAGTTAAACACATAAAATAAATATAGACAAATGATTCTAAAAATATTCCGGTTGCGTAATCGCACATGTCTGTTATTAAATATTAACCGGTAATTCTTACTCGGTCCTGGGTTCGTGGCCGAAAATAACTTGGGCAAGAGCTTTTGGCCTCAAAATTACATAAATCATTAAACATAATATCTGCATAAACGAAATCGAAAAAGAACCTGTAGAACATCAGTACATAAGTACAGAACCCTCCTTGGTAGTCGGGTAAAAAAACAGTAGCAATAAATAAAATATAATAAATTAAGTTTATAATATAACCCATGATAGGGTTGCCTGTAAGAGATTGCCACAGAGTGACAAGGCCGCCATCCGTACGTCCAACATAAGTTTTATATCTCATGCTGTATTTTTACATCCTTGGTGTACAATAAAGACGTTACATTATTATTATACTTATTTACTAGCTGTCGCCTGCGGCTCCGCCCGCGTGGATGTCGGTTATCGCGAATCGGGGTATGAAAAATAGATGTTGGCCGATTCTCAGACCTACCCGATATGCCCACAAAATTTCATGAGAATCGGTCGAGCCGTTTCGGAGGAGTTTGGCAACGAAAACTGTGACACGAGAATTTTATATATTAGAGATAAGGATTTGTAAGTAAGGCTGTATGCATGTCCATATTAAGATTTCGTCATGAAATTGCAATAAGTAATATTAATGCTTTTAAAGAATGTAAAAACACTAATGTATTTACATAAAATGTTAAGTTGGCATGTGTACAAAATCTCAGATAGTTCTGCATAGATTGAGCTCTAATTTAAATTTTATATCGAACCTGCTACCTTATATCTGTGCTTTTGTGATGGTTCTTAGAAAAATTTAATCAGTGATGGGATTGGATGAATGAATATATTCAGGCCTATACTAATTCTAAAAATATACAATCACAGTAAAAATTAATAGTTTTATTTATTCTCATCACATAGGGTGAACATAATTATCTTGCAGAATATGTTACAAACAAATTATTCTAAATGTAAGTTTAACATATGTTTTCATTGGCTCAACAATAATAATCTGAAATTCGATTAAATACAATACATGTAGAATATGTGGCCATTTTCTTTCAATTATGGAAAAAAGTATTGCTGGACATTATAAAATATACACTACAAAGGCAGCCTTATTTTGGCCTGAGATCTCTAAACCTAGTCTACATCTAAAAATGAGTCGTATATACCTAACAAAAGGGATAGGCCGGCAGTCAATAAAATTATGCACAATAATTGTCTTATTTTATTTATGTATTTAGAAAAACGTGAAAGTACATTTTTATAGAAGTAAAAATGAAATGTGCTTAGTAATTTAAGAGTAAACTGTTTTATATTAATTTCAACAATAATATGCACTAAACAGAGTTATCACGATATCCATACTGATATTATAAAGTGACTGTCTGTCGATCTGTCTGTTACGCTTTCACGGCAAAACCACTGAACTGATTTTGATGAAAATAGACAGATTAGACCTTGGGAAAGGACACAGGCTATGTTTGGCCGCGATAACCGAAATCCACGCGGGCGGAGCCGGGGACACCAGCTAGTACTGAATAAATTTGAGGAAACGTTCAGGAATCCATGGGTTCTTGTTTCTGCCTACGCCGAAGGGAAATAAGAAGGAAAAAGAATCCATTTTAGTTTAACTCACGCAATTATTTTCACTGATGAAATCCGTTCTTGGAGTGAGTTTCACCAACAGGTACCATTCCGTGGTCAGTGAGAATTAAACAATTAATTACATAGGTCATGTAATTGAATAAAACGTGACAACTCACTTTAATTAATTATTACTGCTGAAATTTACTCTTACGCCCGTATTCTTCAGTCACGAATCGGGACCTATTAATATTAAGTACTGATTGTGTTCCAGAACTTGAGTGGAGATTTTATGAAAGCTCAACTAGCTCCACTCATTCTAGAATAAAATCTGTACTTAAAACTAGTTTCAAATTGAGACTCATGGCTAAGCACAGTTTTAGTGGTCTAAGTATGTAATAAAACAAGACTACATTAAAACGTAAAACACTCGTTGCAAATATGCAGTTCCTTCACAACTTGCTCTATTTCAACAATTCTCTATATTTACATTTCACATTCATCAATCACCTTATATCATACACTAATTACATTATGTACAGTACCCAACTTTTGATTTGGTGGTTCGGGAAGAAGAGCGAGTTCGGCTTCATTCGGTTTTGTAAAGCGTTCTTCCTATAGTCAAATTTTAATTCGACGAAGTAATTAATTGATTTATAATTTTTATTAATAGTAAAATCATTCGTTGATTCTACTTAGATTCCATCTAGAATGTTATGAACATAGGTCGGAATTAGGTAGAGTTATTTATGCACTTGCATCGAATTGTTGATATTAATGTGGATCTTTCTGGGATCTTGTTTTCCTTTGTGTGTAAGATTTTCACACTCGGAGATGATGCTGATCAGGAATATAAGAAAAGAAAAATCTGCACTATGTACTGCGATGTCAATAAGGTCGAAAATTACTTGCACTAGTCTTTTTCAAACTGTAGTGCAAACTTCAATTCGTGCTCAGCTTTTAGTGTCATTTCTGTTATCAGGACTGTATTTAGATGCCAAAAAGCGTATTTTATAGATATTTCGAGAAAATTCAACAAACAAACAGTGCAGGTGACTTTCACCCTTAATGACATTGTCATAATTACATGCTTATTCGCATAAATAGATGCCGCTGATCACGAATATAATGAAAAAGAACTCGATACTTTGGGACGTCAATAAGGTCGAAAATAGCTGGCACTACATTTTTCTTTTATTAGTAGGTCAGTCATTGTAAGAAAGTGTAAGCTATTTTGGACCCCATTAATTATATACATTACGAGATTTATGCCCGTTTACACTGAACTTAAGAGTATCTTAACCTGATGCCTAAAGTATATAAGACACTCTTAACAAGAAAATGCATTGCACCAACCCTAAGATACTCCTAAACACGCTAAGTCAATCTTAATTCTTAGGACACCGATTAAGTAAGTCATAACGTTTTAAGAATCTCCTAACCCTATTTTTTGACAGTTGTCAATCAATGTCCGGTACTGTTATGTACTGTTTGGCACATGACATTAAACTAAATAAATAAATAATCTAAATTTATTTATTATTATTTTTAAATAAATTTAAATACAACGTGACTTACGCGACTTGACTGACGAGACGAGATCGTTTTTTTTATTATTATTTATTGGGGCTTGGCACAAAGCCATCAGCCTAAACCTTAAATATCTTCAATACAATATTTTTTCATACGATGACGATGAGTGATGATTTCTGCTTCAGTAAAGTTTACTGAAAGCTCCCCCAGGAGATTTGGAACGAACACGAAATGTCACAATTCACTGTAATATCCCACTTTCCTACGCTTGTGTGAATTGTCCAAGACGTCATGTCTAAAAATTCAACATTTTTACACATAAAACTCGAATTCACACCAATTTCAAAAAATAAAATAATACTGCGATGTGCGCTTTCCCGCGTTCGCGCCAAAATTCCGACGAGATCGTTAAAGAAATCATAGACAATCGCTCAATTATCATAGACATTTGGCTAATTCATTCGTTCATTTACACCTTCATTCGCTTTACTAGGCTTATCTTAAGTTAGGAATGCCCTTTCGTAAATATGTTGGTGCAATTGAAAATAAAGTTAAGATTATCTTAGACTTAGGAGTCACTTTACAAGGATTAACCTAAGTAGAGTTTAGTGCAAACGGGCATTAGACGATTATGCACATAAAATGAATAAAATATTAGTAAAAATTAGTCCTATCGGGGTACGGATGCTTAGTTGTCCACTTTCCTGCCAGTGCCCTGGCACGGCACGATCCGATGTGGATAGACCTTTAGCGTTCCCTTTTCTAATCTGGCCCGCAACAAGATTTAGAACATGGGCTAAGCAATTTTAAAAAACTGATCTGACATTTTTGCAATTGCAACACATTTGTTTTGAAAAATGTTTAGAATTCATTTTACGCACTAGAACAATGGTATATCACAACGAATCATGAATCAATCAATTAATAAATTACGGGACTTTCTACTTTTTTAAATTATACTCGGGATTCGAGGCATATCTACATTTGAAAAAACCAGTATAAGTACATAAATAACTACCTTATTCCGACCTATGGTCATGACAATTAAGGGTGGCGCCATGAGTGAACGAGAAGTTTTCATCACATGAATATGGCGTCATTATTTCACAAAGTGACATTAGCTGCTATCAATTTACTTCGTCTAATTAAAATTCAACTATAACGCACAGTCCATGCCTATATGTAGATTAAACCGAAGTTATAGTATTACTCCTACTAATATTATCAACGTGAATTGGTTTTAAATGTTAGTCACAGTCACTTAATAACGTTCAAATGCCTCAACGGATCTAGCTGATATTTGGCACAGAGATAGATTATTTAGTATGGAACTCTCAATGCCATTAGCCAAATCACAGTATGGGTTGTCAGAATGGCTTCAAAGTCATCATTAGTATTAGTAGTAGTATTTTATAAACAATAACTATATCAAATTGACTGTCCGATGTAAGACGGAGACAACGCTATACCAAACCGAGACAAGCCGGTTTTAGACGAACTCTCACTCTTATTAACGATGTTTCAAATCGAAAGCACAATACTGTACTTACTTAATATAGATATAAAACCATATCAGAGGTAATTAGATATTTACCACCTTCGTTGCCTCGTGCGTATTACATCAAGGGCGCCATCGTGCAGATCGTATGGATATTTATGCACGATTTGTGCAAACTAGCTGCACGATATTACCTCACTGTTTGCACGAAATAGGCGTCATACGCACGATGCAGCGCAGGCCCTTAGAAAAACATATTGATAACTTAAGCCGATGATAGTAGTTCATTTAAATCGATACAACATATTTTATATGCTTTTGCAAATACCTTCGTTACACTTTATTGCGAAGCTACTATACATTACTCTTGAGCTTTACTCGCCTCTGTGATCGATTCGTATTGTTCTTTGTCTAATTCAGTCATAGTTAAGCTGCCGTCGGGCAACATAAGTACCACTCGTCTCGTGCCACCTGTGAAAAAAGCATAAATAATTTATTCCAGTAGGTTAGTGTGGGCGTGGGGTAGTTTGTGTGTTATAATATAGTGTGCGGTGGTCTAGTGTGTTATAATATAGTGCGCGGTGGTGTGGTGCGGTATATTATAGTGTGCAGAGGTGTAGTGATATAATATAGAGTGCAGTGGTGTGGTGTGGTATAATATAGTGTGCGGTGGTGTAGTGTGGTGCAATATAGTGTGCAGTGGTGTAGTGTGGTACAATATAGTGTGCGGTGGTGTAGTGATATAATATAGTGTGCGATGGTGTAGTGTGGTATAATAAAGTGTGCAGTGGTGTGGTATTATATAGTGTGCGGTGGTGTAGTGTGGTGCAATATAGTGTGAGGTGGTGTAGTGTGGTACAATATAGAGCGTGGTGGTGTAATGTGGTAAATAGTATGCGGTGGTGTAGTGTGTACGAATAGTATACGGTGGTGTAGTGTGGTAGAATATGGTAATGTAGTGTGGTAATGAGCGGGTTTTCCATTTGGATCCCCTATTTCAATCTCTCAGGGGATTCAAAAGGAATTGCTGTTCCACTGCGATCCCCAGGGAAACGAAAAGGACTTATTCCACTTGGATCCCTTAACCCTCATTTATCGTAACAAACAAAATTAGAATCATCACTTCCACATGTATTCTTTTTAGTAAAATGATTAAGATAGGATATGATAGGATAAGGTTGGGATAATATGGGATGACATTTTCGATCCCCTGAGGATCGAAGTGGAATAGCAATTCCTTTTGAATCTCTTGAGGGATCAAAATAGGGAATACAAACAGGACATCTGGTAATGAGGGTGGTACAGGGTGCTACTAACATTCTTGAGTCCCAACCCAAGTCAACTTTGTTGGTGAAATTGTTCAACAATGGACATGTAGTGTGAGATGATCTAGTGTGGAGTGAAGTAGTGTAGTGTGGGACGATCTAGTATGAGATGATCTATTATGACGTGGAGTAGCGTAGTGTGTTGTGGGATGATCTAGTGTGCGGTGAAGTAGTATAGTGTCAGATGATTTAATGTGAGATGATTTAGTGTAGGGTGGATTAGTGTCGTGTGAGATGATCTAGTATGGGGTTGAGTAGTGTAGTGTTAGATGATCTAGTGTAGAGTGGACTAGTGTAGTTCGAGTTGATTTAGTGTGGGGTAGTGTAATGTGAGATAATCTGAGTAGTGTAGTGTGGAGTGGACTAGTGTAGTGTGATGGTACTGACCAGGCGAGGGCAGATCAGCCTGCAGTAGCTGCGCGATGACCTGCGTGGCATCCTCGCCGGGCTCGCCCTCCACCTGCACGGCCACCTGCTGCAGCGCCGGCGCCGAGCCGCCCGGCATCAGCTGCGCCAGCTGCGACGGGTCGATGGCCAGGACATCCTACAGGGACAATGAACTCATAGTCAGGTGCGAGACACGTTCGTACGGTTAAGAGAAAGCACTGCCCCGTAGACAAATGGCAGTTCGTTGGCCGGTGTATTGTACGATAGATGGTTGTCTATTTGCTAAACTAGTCTTTAATATTTCTTTCTATTTTGTTTTGACGTACTTACATGCCAATATAATGGTCTATGCAGAATAAATGATTTTTAACAAACTTTCTCATTAACTGGCTCTAATTTCACCGCAATTAGGCACATAATGACACCTGTAATCAAACTGTTGCTTTTTGATTGTTATGGGTGAGTGCGTGAGTATCATTCATACAATTGATTTTTTCTTAAAAAAAAGTTACGATACAAAATGGTCGTGTTCAATAGTACAAAAAAAATTATATACATATTAGTGGCTCATTTCATACAACTTCAGATTTAAATAGATAATTTTAACTTGTATGTATTTCATAAACAAAAGTTTAAATCAATTAACCTTAAGAACTTTTGTTTTCTCTGCAAATACTCTAATTTCGCCATGTAGTCCGCGACAAAAATAGAAAAAAAGAAACCTCAAACAAAACTAGCCGATTGATAGAGAAAATTTTTTTTCTCTATTAATCGGCTAGGTTTGTTCATTTATTACAGTTCAGTTATTCACAACATGTTTTTACTTTTGAAATATAGTTATTTATTAATTAAAATGTCTAATAAAGTAAAATTAATAGTCATGAAGAAAATTATTAATGTAGTACAACATTCGATATATGATGCGATTGATGTGAAGCCCTCAAGGTTGTGTTTAATACCTGAAAACTGCAATGGTTAATATCTATTTTAGTATTATTTTATTCAGAAGAATGTTGTAAAACATCGTATGGTACACGTGTGTATTGATGATTACCGTCCTCGGCTCTCTTAAGACCTTCACCTTACGGCTCGGATCTCAATGGTGCGTCAGCAGCAATCACCAATTTTACAAACTTGTACCATATTGTACTATTTGACTTTGATCTAGAATGACAAATGTATCGAATTTGATATTTATGATATGCATTGACGACTGTCTATGTCAAATCCCATGCATTCGTCATTCTACAGTACGCCAACCAACTAATTGCCGATTGACTTGGGGGCTGGTAATTATTTTTTATCGGGGCCTATGAACGTGTGCAACACCAGAGGAGTCACACTCGTGCTACTGACCCTGTGAGAATAGTTTCTGTGCCATCAGTGCAAAAGACAAAGCAGGACAAGCCTTTGGTCTTCAAACTGACGACAGAAAAACTTTCCAGTGAGCTCTGGCTGCAGTATTCTGTAGGGCGGAGGTACTTCCCTAGTCGATTATTTGTTGTATTAGGGAGTGATATCTAGCTGTCTTACCTGTCCATCTTCTCTAGTTACGTAGACGACATCTCCTTCCCCTTCTACCGCTCCTTCAACGCCCTCTACGGCACCTTCTACGCCCTCGGCTGCCACAAGTAACGTCTGTCCAGCCTCGTTTTCGCCTGCAACCTACACAACAATATAATCTTTGTTTTAGTACCACATCAAACTTCCATATCTTTATAATTCTTATCTATCTATCTATACTATTATATAGTTGTAAATATATAGTTGTACATTGGAGATATAAAAAAGAACTTGAGTTGATACAAGAACTACTGAACGGATTTTGCTGCGGTTGTTTTTTAAAAGGTCTTGGTTAGACTTAAAGTCTTACGTTTGTTAGATCGTAATCGGTTGAGTCGAGCCGGAGATATGACCAATAAACGGAAAACCGACGTCTACGCGGCCGGAAGACTAGCAGAGCTATAGAAAATAAGAGTTACCTGATAGAGCACTCCGTCCTCCCCTCGGATCATGATGGGCGTGTGTCCGGCGTGCAATAGGCCGACCTCTTCGCCGTCATCGCCCACCACGCTGCCTTCTAGAAGTTGTTTCACCGCACTCGCTTCTACTTTCACTTCCGTCTGGACCAATATTATTGTACTAATTAAATGGTGAATTTAGTTGTAACTATGCTTACCTATTAAATATTACTGTTTTTAACGCGTTCTATGGTTATTAGTTTGATGTTAATTTTAGTTTTATTCATGTGTACCATTCACCTAAAGTTCCAACAGTAAATAAGTATAAACTCCTGTCAAAACTCCCAACATTGGGAGAGGCCTATTCCTAGCAGTTGGCTGCGATATGCGTTATCGCAGTTGATTGATTGAAGCTAGAATTAAGTATCGGGTAGTATAGTATACTTTCGGCAAGACATGTCTAGCAAGAGGCTGATTAATTGGAGTAAAAAAACGATGAATAATATGAATGATGTAACTTACGCCGTCTTCGTCAGTGAGCACGGGCAGCGAGGGCTGGGCGCCATCACCCTGCACCAACATGCCGGTAGTGCCGCCCGGGGACATCTCCACCTGATAATCGTGACATTTGTTTCACTAAAATGCTGATTATAAAACACAATGACAACAAAAGTGTAATATGAACAGTAGTAGGTTGTGATCGGTATACGACAATAGACTCACCCCATATTACGTAGGATAAAAGATTGGTGAAATGTGGGTGTTAATTTTCATCAGCCTAATCATCCGGGGATAAAAGCGTGATTATAAGTATGTACGTAGTTGGATGTTGAAATGTATGTATTTGTCCGTCCTTTGTGTCGTTTTTTGGAGCACTGTGCGTGAGTGCGACGTATCACGTACCTTCATGAGCATGGTGGCATGCGGCTGAGGCGGCGGCGTGGGCGCGGGCGGCGGCGTGGGCGGCGGCGAGGGCGTGGGCGGCGGCGTGGGCTCGCCCTCGGCGCGCGCCAGGCGCTTGCCCGACAGCGGGCACAGCGTCAGCTCGCGCTCGGGGCTCGGCGGCGGCAGCGGGCCCAGCGCCGCGGGGAACGGGTCCTCTATGCCGTCCGACGTGTCCGACGACGCGTCCGACTGTCATAAACAGTACGCCATTTACAATGTATATAGAATGATTTGCCTTCTTTCTGTATACCTTAGGTAGACAATTCGGATATGGAACAGTAAAAATTCATATGTAAGAATAGATTTTCAAAAGGAATGTCATGAGAAAGTTCACTCAAATATTGTGCTTTGAAGCTTGTGATAGACTTCTGCAGACATTTGTAATAGAACTGAACATTATTCACCGTTCCCAAATTTGTCATTGCGAAGATTTTAACGATAATACCAGCGAACGTGATGAATAAATAAGGATCAATCGCCGCCGAAAAAGCAGCAGCCGGCAGCGGGTTTTTGAGGTAAAATATAACAAACCGTTTGGAATCTTATCAACGCGAAAAAAAGGTCATAGTCATTTAAAGGCGGAAGGGCCGTCTCTTCTAGCAACAAACTCTGGCCGCCACAGGTCTCTGCTCTTTCAGTAAGGATTGACCCTTAAGGTAGGCGTGATGAGAAAGCTCACTCAAATATAGGTCATAGTCATTTAAAGGCGGAAGGGCCGTCTCTTCTAGCAACAAACTCTGGCTGCCACCAGTCTCTGCTCTTTCAGTAAGGATTGACCCTTAAGGTAGGCGTGATGAGAAAGCTCACTCAAATATAATACTACGAAGCAGGTGATAAACTATGAGCGGATTTATCGCAGATTATTAAATTTGTCGGACCGAACAACAAAACTAAGCTACAGAATTTTTACACCATCCTTTCAGTTAACGATTTAGTGAACAATGCGACAAAATGTTACCTGGTCGAACTCGAAGGCGACGGGCGGCTTGGCGTCCCGGATGCGCACGATGTTGCCGCCGGCCGTGGCCACGGCGTACCCGCCGCGCCCGCGCCCGCGCCCCGCGCCGCCGCGCCGCAGCAGGCTGTCCCCCTGGACAACACGCACCTTCATTGGTAACTTGCTCACTCATTGCTCCATATGAGATATTCTTTATTGTACAACATTCAAGTATTATAAGATAACAATTTATAGTACTTTATGATACTGTTGCATAATAAGGGTTCTTATAACACGAGTGTGATAAGAACCCTTATTATGCAACAGTATCATAAACTACTATTATCTACTCTCATACTATAATACATAAACTAATTTATTTTACAAACAAAACCAAACTTAGTTTAATTTAAATGTAAAATGTTGGCGCCAAGGCGCAAACATCGATTGCGCATGCGTGTTTCTTTTTTTTTCTTCCGAATCGGCGGAAGTAGAGGTTCAGTCCAGATGGAGGTTGTATAGGTGTATCGTTGATTAAAAAGTTATTTGATGATATAGAAGACCTTTATCGTAATAAATTATTTTTTTTTGGCTTGTGATTAATGTTTGTCATAAGAGTTTTGATTTCAATTTTATAACCTTTGTATTATAGTATCAGAGTAGATGAATAATATTTACAAATCATTTTCTGAAGCTTTTGCAGTTAGTTGCGCCGTTTTTTCTCCACCAGAGCCTTGAAAGCGATAGTAAACTTAAAATAAGTAGAATTGTTATTGACGTCAAGAAACAATCGTATTGTTCAAGATTGAGAATGACTGACTGATGACTGATGACTTTAACTTTTCAACTCAACTTTCCAATCTAACTGTGATGCGGCTGAACTTTAATATTTTCGCTAAGCGACTGCCATCTGACCTCCAGAACCAATTGGCGACATCGATGTTTTTCAGTTAAACTGAAAGCTCCAACTACCCGTAATGACTGAAATAGATGTTCGTATGGCAACTGGGACCGACGGCTTAACTGACTCTCCGAGGCACCACCAGACCAATGCAAATACCCATATTCATGTTTACAAATATTTGCACTGAGCGGGGATCGAATCGCCACAAAGACTGTTCTCTGGCTCTAGCTGGCTCACTCCTATCCTACTAATATTCAAACGCGCAAACTATTTAAAAGCGGCGGTCGCTGAAGCAAATGTATTTCTCACCTGTGCAAGCTTCTTATTGAGAATAGTAACTGGTGACTTTCCTTCCCCCTGTCCAGAGGGCCGCTGTATCGTTCGCTGTATGATCTTCTGTCCAGAAGGTGTGATTATGGTCTTTTCAGTCACTTGTTGACCTCCCGAACCGTAAGTCTTTTTAATCTGTAGATATATCGAATATTGAGTATAATGTGCTCATAAGTCATGTTATCTTAGATTATTTACAAACTCTATACATGCAGCCAGTTCATTTCTATTTTGGCCTCCAAATAGGAGGAATAGGGAAATTTGCAGCGTCCCCTGCTGGAAGTAAGGTCATTTCTACACAGCGTAAAAGCTTGCTACTACTTCTAGCAAAAACAATATTGACAGTAGCTTAGTCACACAAAACGTGGTTACACACCACTTTTCACAATGCAAGATGGATCCATAAGTATATATTCTAAGATATAAAATATTTTTTTTTAAATATATATTTTTAAATATACTTTATAAAATACTGAATAAAGCTTTTGCATCTTCATGCACATAAAATCTAGCACAGCTGTAATGTGGGTTCTAGAATGGTAATAGATATTGATGAATGTCTACTAAATACATATCTACCTGTTTTACCTGTGAAGCGACAGGTGTACGTACTGGCGAGGTCTTTTTGGCTTCTTCTAACTTTTTCTGAAATTACAATATCATTATTTTTACTTCATTCATACAAATATAGAAAATATATAATTTTAGAAGTCATCTCTTAGGGTCAATCCTCACTGAAAGAGCACCGTTCGGCGCAGTTCAGAATTTGTGGGTTCGCCTTTTTTCGTAACTGATTTTTCATAACTTTTTTTCTCAATTTGGCAGCACCACTTTTTCATTAATTTTGTCTAGCTGAACCAATATTGATTGAAATAGGATTTGAATTTATGTTTTTTTCAGATGTTTCACTCATAATGTATTGGTAACCGGGTTAATTCAGTAATAAAACAAATAGTCACTGTTCTTTTGCTTTAAAAATAACTCTAATTATTCATAAAGTTATAATACTTGTGCATGACATAGTAATTTTATTGATATTCCTGTTAAACAATTATGACAAGTTTTTTTTTCCTTCATTTTCATAACTGATTACAAAGACAGCTACGAACATGGACAAAATTTTCTCATTTACCTCCACCAGTTACAAAAATAGAAAAAAAATCTTTCAACTGGTTATGACAGTTGGCTACAAAATGGTCAATTTAATTCTTTTTTCGAACTGACTACAAGAAAAAATATGCAAAATCATAGCTGATTATGAAAAATTATTTACGAAAATGGACGTAACCGATTTTTTTACTAGAAATGGTAGCGAAAATGATCACGCATCCTCGCGGCGCCGCGCTCCGTTCTTTTACCTTAATAAGATTCAAAATGTTTCGTAAAAAAAAGCCGTTGGCGGCCGCTGCTTTGTCAGTAGGGATTCACTCTTAGCAACTAAACTTAGGTGTACCTGTTTGGCTGCTAATATTTGTTTCCTTATCACTTCCTGATCTATATTCAGGCCCGGTCCCAATTTTCCGGGCGAATCTATCTTCATAATTCCTGAACTCTTCGACATTATATACACACCTGGTACAAAATGCACACAGTTATAACATGATACCATTAAAGCAAAGCCAGCACTACATCTATCTATTTACAAAAGATTTACAAAAGGTCCTGTAGACAAGTGGTGATTCTTTGGCCTTCGTGTTGTAGAATAGAATTATGATTATGTGGATTGTCACGTTAATAATCATTGTACTTTATTCTACATCTACATTACCTTACCGTTTACCGGGCTATTACCGCAGTAATAGGGTAGTGTCCTGAGTCAACGGATCATACTGCTTTATGTTGTAGTTTTTTCTCAACAAATATGCACAGTAAACTAAGATATTGCCTAACTAAACTGAAACCATAACTTTTCATTATTTTGAATTTCCAAAATAGGTCAAAATATAAATAATCGAAATAAGGCAAAATATATAACATTTTAAATTCCTCATTCAATTTCAAATCAATCTTATTATGCATTGCGCATCTGTAAACGCAACGTGCACTGAAATGAACGCGATAGTTTCTTCCATACATAGAACATTCTTTTCTACAATACGCCGGCCGGCTAACGAATTGTCACTTGTGTAGGTGGGCAATATCACTAAATACCTGTTGTAAGGTTGGGCATATGCTTAGGGTCAACTTTAATGACCCCTTTTATGTTCGGCATGCCCTTCCCACCGAGGCCAAGCGATTTCACGAGCTCTGGGTCCAGAGTGGACTTTGGTGAAGATTGTCCATTCAGCATTTTCTTGTCAGCTGAAATATTTACTTTATTTATATTAGATGTTAAGTACTGGGCCTTGCATTTCTTTAGTTAAACATGCAATTGTTTTGAATTGTTAGTAAATGTTTTTGGGTTTTTTATTATTAATGTTATTAAAATCTAAACTATAAAGCTGAAGAATTCGTTTGTTTAGTTGAACATGCTGATTTCAGGAACAACTGGTTATTTTTGTGTTGAATAGCCCATTGATCGAGCAAGGTTATAGGCTAAATATCATCACGTTTTTTTTCAAGGGAGCAGAGCAGTAATCATAAATGTCAACAAATGCGGCAAATTGCCATGCATTATTTAAAAACCATAAAATATGAGCATATTTCGAAATATGCCACAGCTGAAGCTGGGGCAGGTCAGCTAGTATTTATATGTTATAAATATAAAAAATAAACTCATACCTTTGATGGAGTCAGGGTCGGAATAATCCTCATCTTCACTAGACGGTTCTTTTTTAAATTTCTTAGCAGTTGGTTCCCCGTCCTCGACACCGCACCATGCCTTAACTTGATCAAGTGCGCGTACCTTACTTGTGCGCTGAAGACGCCTGCAATCAATGATAGCATTAGTCGCATTATGTCCAATTCGCTAAATGTCCAGCAGGCTCAAATTGTCCAATTCTCACAACGTCCAATTCTAGCAATGTCCAATTCGCAATTGGTCCTGTTCGTAAAATAGGAGTCGTACTTCATTACGGGAGGCGTTTTTGACGCTTCAGTCTCATATCGTTTAAGTTGCAAAATAACGCCCCGACACAGATAGATATAGGTTAGAAGGGTATATAAAGATATAGGTTTGAAGCAAGAACAAAAAGGAGGCCCGCTTCGCGGGGCTCCGTCGACGTAGCTCAAATGCTTTAGTCGCATTATGTCCAATTCGCAAAATGTCCAGCGGGCTCAAATTGTCCAATTCGAAAATTGTCCAATTCTCACAACATCCAATTCGCAAATTGTCCAATTCTCACTATGTCCAATTCGCAAAAACTGTGTTATTAAACTTATTAAGCATAAATATTGTATATCCTAATGTTTTTATTCATAACATTGATATGCATAAAGTTGTAAAGCATATTGTTTATTTGGCTAATAGTTATTTGGCATAATGATAAATGCCTGCTAACATGGTGCTAGCAAGCTAGCAAGGATCTGGATGCAATCTGGACTTTAGGGCACCCCGACTCGGATAGGTTAGGTTAGAACTAGGTTAGGAAGGTTAGGTTAGGCTTCGGGAACGTTCCCCTTACACCCGGTAGTTTTCATTTAAATGCTTTTGACATTTTGAGACTTGGACAATTTGAAACTGGGACAATTTGAGACTTGGACATTTTGAGACTTGGGCAATTTGAGACTTGGAACATTTTGAGACTTGGACATTTTGCAACCACTTGACATTTTGAAGACTTGGACATTTTGAGACTAAACGCTCGTAATCAAGGAGGGTCCATAATTACGAACTGGATCAATTGCGAAATGGACGAACTGCGAACTGGACCTATTGAGAATTGGACAGTTGGACATTTTGCGAATTGGACATAATGCGACTAAAGGCAATGATAAGGCGCTAATTTCAACTAAAATCTTGCATTTTAACGTAAGAAACATAAATGAGAATATATCGTATGTTCTTTTTCAGACATGTGTAAAACCTAGAATGTCGTCATGGATACCCTTCACCGGCTAACAGAGGTGGTTATCTAAAACTGCAAGACGTCTCGGGTTTCATATGCGTACGTACATGGTGTAGGGTAGCCCAATAACTACCCCAGCTGATGGCTGATGACTATCTAACTTCTGCCATACCAATGACTGTTTAATATTTTCGCATTGTGTCGCACTGCTGCGTTTAGGGTCACCCAACTGAAAGGGCAGCGGCCAGCAGAGGCTTTTTGAGGCAAAATGTTACAAATCATTTTAAATTTTATCTCTGAGAGAATAAGATCATAGTCATTTGAAGGCAAAGGAGGGGCAGCGCGGTGTCGCGCGCCTTCTCGCAATCATTTCTAGTACAAATCTAGCCGCCAGCAGCTGCTCTTTTAGTTGGGATTAACTCATATCGTCCACTTATAGAGCAATGAATAAGTGTGTGAAGTAACAGACTTACCCTGAAGGTGTAACTGCAGGGCTCTCTTTTTTAACGATTTGCTTGACAACCTGTGGCAAAGGTGTGCTCATCTGTTTCACCTATCAAACAAAAAGAAAACATTGTCAAAAACTTAGACTATATACAAACTCTATAAATGCAGTTAATCGATTTAGCAGTCAGTATCTATTGTTGACACACATACATCCCATAAAATGTACACATTGATAGTTTAAAGAAAAATATAGATAGCTTACCCGTTGTGCCACGTGAGCGACAAGCGCGACAACGCGCCGCGATGCGTGACATATTCTTCCATACTATTTACTTGATGTATTCACGCGATATAATGTACGACACAATAAAGAACGACTATTTGATATTTACGCGACGCATTGTGTTGTCGCGTTTGTCGCTCACGTAGAACAATCTTCTTCTTCATCCTAGAGTTAATCCCAGTCGCATCCGAAGCTTTTCAACGTGGAGTCCGCTTTTTACCAGTCTAACTGCGGATTTGGCTAAATTTTGATATTTTCCGTGAAGCGACTGCCATCTGACCTCCACAACTCAAAGGCGATTTGGAAGCTTTGCAGCTAAACCAGTTGTTGGATTTTTGAAGGCTCCAACTATCCGTAACGACTGCCATAGATGTTTGTATGACAAGCGGACAAGCGGAACCGACACGGCTTAACGTGCTCTCCGAGGCACGACCAGACCAATGCAAATACCCATATTTATGCATACAAATATTTGCACTGAGCGGGGATCGAAGCGGCAGCTGCCGCGTTCACTACCGCTACGCGACGAGGCTGGCTGTGACGTAGAACAATACCCTACTTAAACATTTACAAACCCGTTTTTTTTATGAATTTTGCTATGATTACTGTGTCTATATAGTGTATGGGCAATAATATTTGCGTCAGTGGAAATCAATATGAAATATGTATAGAAGTAGTGTGTGTATAGAAGATATTATCTACTAGCTTCTGCCCGCGGCTCCGCTCAAGGTAGGTACCCCTTCAGTTTAGGCGTGAAAGACAGACAAATAGACACATACACACGCACGGACGCACTTACGCGCGCGCGCATATATAATATAAGTATGGATACCTGTACTGGATGCTGCTGTTGTTGCTGCTGAGCCCTGAGCGCCTTCAGCTCCTTCTGTCTCGCAAGTTGTTTCTCAAACGCTTCCAACAAGTGCTTGCATGTTTCCATATTTTCAACAGGCTCCCAGGTGTTTTGTTCGCTAGAGAGAGATATACATATTGTAGATAAGATATCTTTTTCTATACTGCTTTTTTGAAACATGATTATAAATTTGCTTTACTTTTCACTTTTTTGCAATTTAATATGCAATCAATGCATTGTCATTTAAACTCACTGCGGATAGCCCTCCCACTTGAGCAGATACTCGTACTGTTTGCGACGCGGATTGAAGCGCTTGGCGAGAATTTTCTCCACGACATACTCGCCCGCTTCTGTCGCGTCGCCCGCGCGTTCTGTGCGCCGAGCGATGCGCTCTTCCGGCGGCACGCGCTCTTGAGCGTTGCGGACAGACTCGCTCAGTTCCTGTAAATATTACACACGATGTTATATCTCGTGACATATAACGACCTAGGAAAAAGCGGACCCCAGACTCCGATGTGAAAGCATCGGACACGACTGGGATAAACGCTAGGATAATAAAGAAGAAGATATATATCTTGGAACTAAAATGTGCTCTAAACGCGCAGTACACGTTTCTTGGGTGGCTTTAGAGGATAGCACGAGGTGCTATGCTACAGCAGATGAGCATAAATTTACCAAGCATAGGCAATCCGCGTGCGCCAGGGCCTCGTTTGTCTCACGACTTAGGGCCTGTCATACTAGTGGTTTGCGAGCGGTTGCGCAGCGGACATGATGTGGTTGACACGCGGCCGCGACGTCTCCGCTGCTGCGGCATGTTCGCGTCGCATACGCTACGCGCCTGCTCAGCCCCGAAACCGCTCGCAAACCGCTAGTATGATAAGGCCCTTAGGTCTAAGATATAATTATGTGTCCCGCGGTATACCACCATATGGATATGAGAGGTACAGATGAGGCTATAAAATTATGTACTAAAACAGTGACAGACTTTTATATCCATACTTACTAATCCTCCTCAAAATGAAGACCAGGGGACACGAATAAAATGGATCACACAAGAAAGGTAGGCTATTCGCTTGGTTGTGGGGATACCCATTAGAAAATTTTTACGTATATTATGAATGTAGGCAGGCGAGCCATAAAACGAGCACTGGCGACTTGCAAGTTTTTTTGACAGTTTCAAATTATTATTTGTTGTTTACATATAAAATATTACCGTGGGTACATATTATAGAAATAATTTTAAGTAGTAATATTAAAGAAAAAGATATGAGTATATGTATAAATGTAACTCATTAATCAATTAATGGGAAGCTACCTACTTAAATCACAAAACACAAACAAAGCTTAGCTCCATGCAACAATCTTCTTAACTTGAGATTGTTCTATACATGCAATATTCAATTAATTCAGTCTTCCTTTTATTTATAAGCAATCTGCAGCAAGAACGATCAATGAACGCTGGTTTGCAGATTAGAGTATTAATAACATTTATATGTATATAGCATAATATAGTCAGCCACTAGTAAAAAAAAACTACAGTGTGTCTACCACGACGTGTATAAACGCTCGCGTTTTGGGCTGCTGTCCAGAGGGAGAGAGAAGGAGCTATACACTCTATATAGTTCCATCTCTATTCCTCTGAACCACTGCCAAAACAAAATCGTTTATGCATGTGATGGTAAGCTCACAGGTAAGTAATAAAAAAAATCTTGTATGAGTACCTTATTAGATTTGTTAATTTGTGTTATTGGTACTTTATTTTGGACATTCTTCAGCCCCGGACTAGCTTTAACAATATCATCGCTTTCCTCGCCCGAGGGCTGTGTTTCAGAGTCCTCCTGCAATATTGAGTTAGTACTGAGTGTTCTGTAGTAATGGTGTGAACAAATGGTATTATGATCTATCCATAATATAAAGTTACATGTCATTATGAACTGAAATTAGCATATCTGTCGCTAATATTATTACCAGTATGGTATGGATTAGGATTAATCAATAAATCTTTAATTGTACATTCAAGAGAATCTCTAGATGATATAGAAAAAGTTACAGGAAGTTTTGTGTAAAGCTTGTTCCAAATGGTAGGGATTTAAATCAATAGCTCAGCACAGTCGACCAAGAATGTATGGTTGCACCATTACACACAACGTTATATGAAAAAGTGGGACAGTATTTCCATTGTCAACTGTACATAGAGCTACTATGATATTCCAATGTCAACTGTACATAGAGCTACTATGATATTCCATTGTCAACTGTACATAGAGCTACTATGATATTCCATTGTCAACTGTACATAGAGCTACTATGATATTCCATTGTCAACTGTACATAGAGCTACTATGATATTCCATTGTCAACTGTACATAGAGATACTATGATATTCCATTGTCAACTGTACATAGAGATACTATGATATACATGTCGATAGCGGCGACTTTAAAACAACGTGAATATTAGCGTAAAACAGTTTGCCGTGGAAAATGTGGCCACCCTCACGTAAAAGTGGAGTTGCGGATACGAGCCCATGATACCATACCATACCAAGTCAATACCGTGTGGACGGTGCTTTAAACTCCTGTACAGTATAATTACATTTTGTGTAGTAGGGATTTTGCAGAAGTCACTTTATACAATGGATAGGACAACTTAGAGTTATCATATAAACATACTGGTTTTGGCAACTTCCTTGGTCTGCCTCTCTTTTTAGCCTCTGTTTGTACCGGAGTCTGAACAGGAACTAGTTGATCTTCAGTCTTTAACTCCATCTGCGGATAGAATCTTTACTTAGAAACTCAAAACAGCCAAAACTTACTAAACCAATCACCAAATTCTTTATGGAAACAAATAGGTTTGAACAGACACAGTAAAACCTGAATTCACAATGCAATACAAATGTCACCAGTTGATTATCTATTTTTATTAAACAGTGAGTCTTCTTTGACATAATCTCACAAATCCCACAGCCCCCCACAGGGGAGGAATAGGGTAAATGGGTGAAATGACCCACACACATAGACAGATCACCTATCTGGTCAACAGTGTCCCCTAATAGGAGTACTGGGAGTAATTATGACATGATATAAGCATTAATTTTCTGGGCAATTAATATATCAATATAAAAAAACCTTTTTATAGCAAGTGACAGTAGGCCCATTGTACATGTGTCCCTAGCTACATTCTTGAACCTAGCAAAACCACATCATAATCATTAAATAATCTTTATATCTGTCCATCCATCCATGTATGTTATTGTAACAGCATTTGACCAAGTTTACAGGGAAATTATCTATAGTAGCATTTCTTAACCTTATTCAGTACACAGACCCCTAGGAAATAAAAAATAATTTCAGGGACTCCCTAAAAAGACCAATGACAATAATTTTAATACTAAACAAATAACGGTTTCATAAAAAAATATATCAAATAATGTAATGTTGGTGCTGATTTTGATACCAAGTTAGTTATGTTTGGGTTGCTATTTCTCTCCATAGAAAATTGTATTCTGTTTGTAATTTGTTTCTGTAAATGGTTCTTAGATCAGACTGTACAGTCTCAGGGGTCCGCAGACCATAGGTTAAGAAACACTGGTCTATAGAATTGTATACTTACAACTTTAGCATGAGCAAATTTAGACAAGGACTGTACGTTGGATCCGGCAGTGATCCAAGCTGTGCGCTGTGCCTCAGCCATGCGACACCACTGTTGGTACAACTTCCAGCTGTTGTCTGTGTTGACTGTAGATCCATCTCGGACAGATGAACACTTCCATAACAAGAAAGCCCACACTTGGGCTTTACTTTCATTCTACAAGGAAGAAAAGAATAATTTATAGAGATGTTTGGTCTAGCAGTAGTGAGATATCAGATCTACAGAGTTAGACCTTGGTTGCGTTCAAAGCTTACACTTTGCAGCCCGGGGTTTGATCGCCAACACTTTGTTTGCATTTGGCTTTAATAAGTGACTGCCTACAGCACCTCTGTATGGTTACTTCTGGTTTTCAAATAAAATAACTATGAAGGATAAGGTATGCAAATCTTTCAAGCTAAACTTGCCAAGGTACACTGTGCTAACAGTGGAAAGAGAAACATGTATATAGCATTGCCACACTTGGAAGTAGCCAATGGACTGATTTTGATAGGTTTCTGCATTTTTACCCAAGAATATTTAGAGTGCCACATTTTTAAGGTGTCACAGCTTTTTTTCTTTTTTTTATAACGTGTGGAAACCCCCAAATGCTTCACCCCATCGGTGCCGACGATGGGGTGGATGTGTCGGAATCAGACCGACTAAAACCGCACAGTGTGTCCTTCCCAAGTGTCCATTGCTGGGCACCCTGGGTAAGCCCTCGAAAGGATAACCCCAGGGTTACCGGCGGACATTGGCCTATATATAGTGTAGGTTTTAGATAGTGCCATAACAGCCTTTGACCCAATTCCAGATAGGGTCATAGGTTTCTTTCCCAAAGTTTGGCTGAGCAGAGTTTAGCAGTCTAGTTATTTATTGCAACCATTTAGTGCTAAATGCAATGTTTGTGTTTGTAATATGAAATTTGTTTTAATGAACTAAAATGAGAGTTTAAACTTACACTATCTCTTACGGGAGATTTGCCAGTACAGTTATTAGCATCCTTATGCTCCTTGAATTCTTCAACAAAATGGAATGCTGAATGACACTGGCCACATACTAAAACATCCAAAGTAGCCATTTGCTCGTGTGCCTCTAAAAATTAACCAAATGATTAAATTCATACATAAGGCAGGTTATTTTGTGGAATTGGTAATCTGTGGTAATATAATAGTAAGCATTGTACTTTAAATTTAATGATTTTCATAATGATATATAATATAATGTTAAGTACATATAAAGGTAATAGAATGTATCTATTTTATGTAATGTACAGTTCATCATAAGATTGTCTGTAAGAAATCACAGGCTATGAAACCCCCATTGTACTGCTTATATTTTAAAGTATTCGTATGATTCCATATAGTTATTCATATAATGTGAAGTATTGTTGCGGTCAAAGGTTTTCACATGACATGATAGCAAAATAGAAATCAAATGGAGTATCTGATTACCTACTGCTTAGAAGACATGTGACTCAATTTCAACTACTTTGAAGATCTATTATATTAAGACAGTAATATCAGTAAAATTTACAATTTGTATCAACATATTATATGAGACTCAATATACCACATTGTTGCTTCTTAATATGAAATGTATTTTGTTCAATGGGATCAATATTGACAAACTATAAGCAGGTAATAAACGTGCACAAACCTTTAAGAGCAACAGGGTTCTTGGCTAAATCATCCGGGTTTCCCGCCGACACTTCCTCAGACGGCGTCTCACCTTCCTCTACTGAAGTCATTGTGAACTTTTTTCAGTCTAGAATTAAATTTATAAGAGACCTTTTTACTCCGAACACAAAACAAACGGCGTGGACCTTTTATAAGTTTAGTAATGTTGATATTCAGATAACCTTATTGCTTACGAACCGGCATTCCCGCCAACGCATTATATATAGTTTCACATTAAATGTCCAGACTCACGTATTAGTATACGTAGTATTTATGCAATGAAGAAAGCATTTAGAGTAACGGAATATGCTGCAAATTTAATGGTGAGAAAGATATAAAAGTAATCTAAAATTTAAATATTTGAAATCCTATGACACTAATCAGCGTACAGTCAATTACAAATACCAGCAGGACAGCGATAAAATTGAATACAATGATAGGAGTGAAATGGTACATTTATAAATGTATAACATAATAGATTTCATGTATGTCCACATAAATTATCACAAAGACAATGTCACTTACCAAAACAATATTTTTTTATAAAATTTATTAAAACTTCAGAGAGCACAAACGCAAAACGGAACAAATCACATCAACAATCGAATGTTTAATGAATATAAAAAAGCTTTGGCCGACACGCTTGGGATGCCACCTAGTGTTCGCCGACATTTTTTGTTTTCTTTATCTCATGTCAAAGATGTAGCCAATAATAACGTGGCATATTCGAGATATTGACCAATCACAGCGCGGTGTATTACAAGCAGAGCAGAACAGACTTGCTGTTTTATAGGTTGCCCCCATTTATGCCGACAAACGTGATTTGCCAACACATTACGCCGACATCCTTAAATTCTAGTTTTATTTCTGTATTTCAATTGCTGTTATTTGTAACTTTAAGCTAAAAGTGTTTATATTATTGTGATTGCAGTTAATAGCACTGTATGCAACTGTACTAATACAATTTTATTTGGTAGTTTTATGGAAGATTGTAATATTTTTCTGAGCATTTTTCAACTAATTTGAATTATACATGAAGAAATAAGCAGGGACGGTAGGGATGCATTTCTATGAGTATAGCTGCTCTTCATGGGTCTAATTTTGTTAGTTAGGTACCTACCTAGTGATAAAAGGAAATAGTGGAAGGAAAGTAATGGCCCATTCACGTGGGCGCTAATTACGCCGTATAGATCGATATTTACTTATCGATTTGTACGGTACAGCATTTGGTTTTTGTAAAGTATAGGAGCTTCGGGCAGAGCATACGAAAATGCTCGTTGAAGTGCCACCTTGTGTCGATTTTTAGGCCCAGATATTTGATGTGGGCTCACACCGGTACGAGGACCGAACGGATTTTGATCGAGGCATGGGTCAACGGGCGGCGACGAGGACCATTAAAAATACAACACCCACGTCTTCTTCCGCCATCCGCAGACCCAAAGGCTCGATACGTGCGGCCACCTGGAAACGGCCCACAGTGAAATCTTTTCCCCGAGGCCGTGACAAGCAAATGTCACCCAGCCCAGGAGGTAAGTCTCTGCCGAGGACCTAATCATAACAGTTGCTCCACAGCCCCTGTAGCGCCGCCCTGATGCAGCTGAACGGTAGACTATTAAATGCGTTGGCGATGACACACCTCCTCGGCAGCAGCCCTCAATGTAGAAGTGTATCGACTGTTGAACGCCCTGTTCGGAAATCGACCGTCGGGCCCCTCTGTGTTTATGTTTATCCGCACGTACCTATGTTTTAAGAAAGCGTGACTGGTTTTCGACAAAACAACCTCCGTGTTTAGAGTAGCGCCTTGATGCTTTGAATGTAAAGTACGTAATGTACAGTTGACAAAGGAGATACGACTACACCTTTACATACAACTTTATATGAAAAAATGCGACCGTCTCTCCTTGTATCCTCCTGTACGTATCAATTTTTCGACATCATGTTTACTCAGTGAAAGCGCCTGCAGTTTGACGCATAGCCAACGATGCAGTATAAACGAAGACGTAGTAAGTTTTGTAAGGCGTCGTGGACCGTCGTGGTGCTTACTAAATGCTGTAAGCACAGATAACATAATACTACTGTAAGTAACCTTGAAACGTCACTGGGACCAGGGAAGTAATTAAAATGTTTTACCTAAATTATTATTGTTTTTTTTTAAATTATTATAAGCAATAATTATTTATTGCCTGGCCCACATTCAGAATCTCAGAGTGAGTTCCTGTAGATCAGAGAAACCAGTGCTCGGTGCTGCTACCGTCAGAGAGCAGGCTAGCCACTTATCTGTATACGGACGGCACGACCAGGCGCTCCCATAAAAGCTACAGTTCAGTCCGCAGGTTTGAACTGGTTTGGAGATCAGTCTCTCGGCGTGGAATAGGTGGCTGTCCTCCTGGGTACGTCGCAATGTCCATACCAGTGGCAGCAGTTGCTGTGGTGAACATTCTTCACACAACTCCTCCTTCCAGAAACCTCGATCCATCTTTCGCTGCTAGAGACTAGAGTTTGCTTCTAACTATGGACTCAATTTCCCCGCTATTTGAGCTCTCTCTAGTGTTTTACAATATTGTGTTTTTTTTTGAGAATATTAGAACTGAAATTACTAATATTTCCCTGTAACCCCTCCAGCTAAGCTAAATTGCTTGTGTTAGGAGTGAGTTCACATCGGTAGTGTAATAGCCAGGATTCGAATCCGGGACCTTTTGATCGTAAGGCCGACTCTTTAACCACTGAACTACCGACACTTTGTTTACCGAATTTGTTACCCTGACGTCGCTAAAAATTACTCATCAAGTTAAAAAGGAACTTTCTAGCAAAGTTGATTTAGGACGAATCATAACATTTTTGACCTGGGTTTTAATTGGTCAATACCTTGCTATTATTGTACGTAATTGGTCAAAATCGCGTTATATGCACATGGCCAGATAGCACAAAACGCGTTAATTGGTTTGTTTTCGCATCCGTCATTGCGCTGCTCGTGCGCATTGATTGATAAGGCGGGAATGAATACCTTATTCAGTATTCTGCAAATTTTTGTACGGATAGGATGTGTAATAGAAACAAAATGGCGGTCACATATAAAATTAGCGAAATTGTCATCTTGATCTGCACTGTATCGGTGGTAAATTCTGCACCAATTCTTCGCGAACCAAAAACTCTAAATGCGGTGTCAAAAGTTGCTGAATATGTTTTAAATTTAAAAAGACAAGAACATGATGCAACCCCTGGACCTCTTCCTGTGTTTTCTGAGTAAGTTCTCATGTATTTTTGCTTTTTTATGAGAACTGTGTGAGATATATGTTACATACTATCACATTTAATTCAAGACTTAATGAAATATAATTTTAATGAAGTGACAATTTGATCGTTGAACACAGAATTGTATCTTTATTTATTTACTTACGCTAGTCTGAGTATCTGCAATAAGTATTTTCGTAGGCAATGTAGTTTCTCAGTTTCTCGCATCCTATTTAAATTATAATACGAAGGATCTTGTGATGGCTCCTCTCACCAACTTAATAAGTATATTAAATAATAAACAACCTAAATATTTCAGTTCCACGTAATAGAGATTTCGATGCATTATTCTATGACATAAAATGTATTTTCTCGCACATTGACTCATATTTTCCATCGATATTATAATGATTGTGGTCAAATATCGGCCAGTGGACATATTCGGTACAAAACAAAAGGAAATATTATTTCAACTTGATAAGCTATTGTGATAATTAAATTATTTTACTGAGCATTTTTCCTAACTAGAGGTATGGTTACCGATTTACTCTTCGCCAAGTTCATCATCATCGACATTTTGACGTTGTCCTGATTGCAACCGAGGCTAAAATGCCCTCGGAGCTCGGGGTCCGCCTTTCGACTCTTCCACTTCCACTTCACACTCCACTTTATAGGTAATTTTGTGTCTGTTCATAGAACACTGTCGAAAAAAAATGCTTGTTCACTTTCTTTTATGTACTGTTACTTCCTTATTCAAACTTATAATTTCTATTCTTAGTAACTTATATGGCGCTGAGCCCTCACGTGTAACTGCATATACCTACCTAATGTGAAAAGTTAATAGGTGCGTCTTTGTTAGGGTTACCATTTAGGATTTTGAAAAGTCCTGACAAAATGCCGGACATTTTGATAAAAGTCCGGACACTTAGTTGCAATGGCATGGTATTGCTCGGGACATAATATATATCTTGGACCTAATGTGCTCTAAAGGCGCATTACACGTTTCTTATAAAATCTTATAAAAAAAAGGTGTATATTGGGGATAGCAAGGGGTGCTACTGCGGTGGACGAGCTACAAAACAATCTGTGCGCGACTTCATTTATGATATTACATAGTATGTATGTAGTTAGTTTTATTACTCATATACCTCATATTCCATCTAATAAAAAGAAATCCGGACAAATGAAGTAGCCGGACAAAGTCCGGACAAATGTCTAAAAGTCCGGACATAAATAAATAAATAAATAAATTTCCACAACATTTAACACAACGCTATCTAGATCCACGGTAAGCATAGCTTAACTAGCTTGTGTTATGGAATCTAGAATGCGGATAAACATACTTAGATACTTTTTTTTTTGTAAATACATACATATTATACATAGAAACAGCCAGACCAATGCAAATACCCATATTCATGCATACAAATATTTGCACTGAGCGGGGATCGAACCCGCGCCTCCTGCGTAGCGGCCGCGTTCACTACCGCCACGCCACGGAGGCTGTCATGTCCGGATTAATCCGGACGGATGGTAACCCTAGTCTTTGTACACGTGGAAAGTGATTGCGAATCTGGGTCCGACGTCTGTGCAAAGTGCAGTTTCGTATTCACTACTTACTGGGCAGCATTTGACGCGCAACTCGTTACACTCAATAACATTTGCAATGTTGTCGGCTGACGCGCAACATGAAGCACTGGTTGTTGTATAAAAAGCCGCGTGCTACGCTTGCCACGTACCTAACGTTGTGCAACAATGTTTGACAACATGGTACGCAATTATCTTGCGAAGTGGAGACTTGAAGCGATTAAAGCAATTTGTCATTCATATTTCTATTTTGATAAGTTCTGTAGCTTATTTACAAGGTCATACCTAGGTACCTACCGACAAAAATAGTAGCGGACATCGGGTTAAAAAAATATTTGGAAAAAATATTGATAGCGCTGTGTACCTAGTAGGCTCCCGATTAGGGGAATGAGTGCGAATCAGTGAGTCATAGGTAGCTTGTAGGTACCTTGTTGTGTCATGTTTGTTATGTCTGCCAATGTTACCAGTGTGGGTACTGATATTGGGACTTATTTAGTATACATATTGTATTTAACGACGGTTTGTGTGTAATATTAGAAAGTTTCAGATATAGCATTATGAAATAAAACACTACGATAGGTATAACGATAGGAAATAATAAAAAATATTTTCCCCTTTTTGTGTAGTGTAGTCTCCGTAGACTGTAGTAGTGTGCCCAGTATGAGTTTAACAGAAATTGCTGTGATGCTTCAATGTCAGTACATAGTTAAAATCATAATAAAACTTGGAGACTATTCTCACAAGAGTTTTCTACAGTTCCTAGTCATACAACTTCCCATCGCCAAGTGCCACGTCCAGTACCACAGTCAACTGGCTACAAGGTCAAGGTTAGGAATAATTATGCCTTAGGCCGTTTGTCCACCGCCGCCGTCACCGGGACGTCACCGAAAACGAGATGACGGCGCCGATTTAGCGATACATACATTTAATATAGGCCATGTGTCCACCGCACGCCCGTCACCCGAGCGCCGTCATCCCGGCCACCGATGTTTCCAGTAGTTCGGCGTGACTGCTAGAACTCGGCACGGCTTTATGACGGGCCGATGTGCCGGCAATACAAAACACGTTTGTTCTTGTCCATAAACTACCGTCGCACGGCGCCGTTCGCCCGGTTTTTGTTTTGTATATCATAAAATTTGTAAAAAAAATGGCGAAGAAATTCAAATACGATATTTATACATTAATTGAAGTTGTAGAGAGTAAAGACTGTTTGTGGGATAAAACAAAGGATGTGTCCAAAGATAAATTTTGATAAAAAATGCGTGGCGCGAAGTGTGTGTCTTTTTGGAGCCCAGCTTTGAAAATATGGAGCAGAAAAGCAAAGACGAGATTTGTAAGTACACATGTTAATTTTATTATTTAAAATAGATTCTAACTAATAACAACTTTAGATCTTATTCATCTGCCAAGGTAAAGAGCCTTCTGAGCTTACAAAGTAATCAGCAAAGTTATTTCTTATGTCATTAGCGGTACGCCCACCGTGAGGTACATTTCCTGCTCTTGGTACACAAGTCAAGCCATCGTGCACAATAGACATGAAGATATCGTCACTTCTGTAGCCATCTCTTTCACGTACAATATTATGCAAAACGACGCATGCCTTAACAATAGTTTTGCTAAGTTCTTTTTTTACATTTAGAGGACGATGAAATATTCGCCACTTATTGGCCATAATGCCGAATGCACATTCAACATACCTTCGTGCACGACAATGTCGATAGTTATATACCCGTTTTTTCACGTCTAAATGGTTACCGCCAAAAGGACGTAATAAATGTTGAGTAAGTTGGAAAGCTTCATCGCCTACTAAAACATGTGGCATTCTGTTATTTAGAGTTGAGTGCAGTGGTACTGGTGGAGGTATGTTCAACTTGCCTTCAGTGAGCAGTTGATAAAAATTGGTACGGTGGAAAATTCCGGAGTCGCAGTCTTTACCGTATGAACCGATATCAACATTTATGAATCTGTAATCTGAATCTACTATTGCCAGAAGTACAATTGAGAAATATCCTTTGTAATTAAAATTCATTGTGCCAGATTTAGGAAACTTTTCAATCCTTATGTGATTTCCATCGACACAACCAATGCACTTTGGGAAATTAGCTCTTTGTTTAAATCCTTCCGCTATTAATAACCATCGCTCAGAGGTAGGTGCTGCCAAATGTTCATCACTCAAAATAGTCCATATTTGGTGACACACTTGTGTCACTACTCTGCTTATAGTCTTGATACCCAGTTGGTAGGAGTATGACATATCTGTGAAGGTATTTCACTTGCGAGGTATCTGCAATAAAAATTAATAGTTAAATTTTAACACTGGATCAATGGTCTGAAAATAAATGAATTTTAATTTAATTTTATATTATTGTTTCAGTAAGTGCTATCATGAGCAAATGGAGTAACATTCGAGACACATTCATGAAGTCGCTTAAAACAAAGTCGGGACAAGCCCAAAAAAATATACATCTACAGTGATAACCTACAATTTCTTCTCAAGACTTTAACATCCGACGACACTGATTCAAGCATACCATTCCCATCTCAAAATGATTCTGAACATCATCCCGAAAGCCAACAGTCAACAAGTCACCTCGACCAATCAATACCGTCTCCATCTACATCGACTTCTGTATCCACTAAGTCCACGAATCGAACGGGAACAAAAAGGTTAAATACGCTCGATGCAGAAATTTTACAAGCTCTACGAGAAACACCCTCTCAATCTGAATTAGTTGATGACGACCGTGCATTCATGATATCTCTCCTACCAATAGTAAAACAATTGAACGACGATGATAAGTTAGAATTTAGAATCGAAGTTATGCAATTACTTCGCAGATTCAAAAACCGCAGACTTTCGTCGTCGTCCAGCACCATCACTTCAACCAGAGATTATGGTAACTTTCACCAAGCTTTTTCACCCCAGCAATCCCATCAGTATTCACCTCAGCACGGGATCCAACAGTTTTCGCCCCAGCCAGAAACCCCCTATTTTTCATCCGAGCAAGAAAATACTCAGTTTTCATCCGATCAAGAAACCCCACAGTTTTCATCCGAGCATGAAACCCCACAGTTTTCATCCGAACAAGAAATTCCACAGATTTTGACCCAGCAAGATACCCAAGTTGTCATACAATCTATCGCTCAATTAATATCCCAAGATTTTTCTACAATGTAGGTGCATAATTCATCTTACAATAAATATAGACCTATATCACAATACGATTGTACTACTATTAAAATAAATATATTGAAATACATAAAACTAGCACCTCACTTACCTCAACGTCACAGCCAACATTTCAGTTGGTGGTATGCGTGCCCTGTAGTTCGTGTTTTGGAGTGTGATGGCACCTTTTATGTGGTATAGTATATAATCGAACGTAGTCGTGGACATCCTATAGTAGTTATAAAACTTGTGTTCATACTGCCGCAACTTGTCGTGAAGTACATAAAACGCTCCTGTGATGTATCGTTCACGTATTAGCGGATGAATCCAAAATTGTTCGCCTACGCCTTCGAACGTACAAAAGCAGAAGAAGTAATTGTCGTCGGTTGAAACTAGCCATCTTCCTAGTTTGTTTTATTTCTACTAAAAAGGAAAACGCGACTACCACGTACAACAAAGCTCTAGAACTGAGCCACTGATATATCGGCGCGGTGGACACACGATCGCCGTCACGTCTTCTTAAATTCGGCCCGAAATGATCTCGTTCTCGGTGACGTCCCGGTGACGGCGGCGGTGGACAAACGGCCTTTACTATGCGCGCTCTATAGGTAGTTATTTAGGTAAACGTACTTTGATAACTTTATGTATGAATAAATGATTTCTTTATTATAATAAATTTCAATTTACATTTTTAAATTATATGTGAAATAAAATGCTAAATTAATACATTTGAATATTAGATCCCCTCGTCCCCTTGCCTAGACGTGCTCATCAGGCTCAGGCTGGCAGCGTTTCTCCTGTGTTTGGCAAGGGAAACATTCTGTATTAAATATTGGCCCGAACGCGAATCCTCTTCCTCCGTCCGCAGTCGGCACCCTAAATCGGGCAAGAATTTCTTAGCTTCGAGGCCTCCAGGGCGGCCTACGTATTATGTTTGACCAACGCTGCGGATTCGGCCTTAATTTCTTTTTCCCCCAATTTCTCTAAATCTTTATATGAAAAATATTAATTCAATGTTTTTGTCCAGATTACAAGATATGGAGCAAGAAAACATCACTGCTGCAACTACCGAGGCTAAGGCTGAGAGATCTACACTCAAAAAATCAGCACAACACAATGCAAAGTTGGAAAACTACAACAGAACCTCGGCAACGATTGTATTGCTAAGAGTTTTAGTTCTGTCTAAGCCCACACCTACAGTGGCGAAGCTTGAAGATAACACAGCTGTAGAAAGTAGATTTAAATATGTTGTTGACAAAAAATTTGCTGACTTCTTACTATATATACAATCATTTTTTCCCGAATTAGTAGTGCTTTTCTTCATTGTTGTGTTTGTGTGGTTTTTCGAAACTTTGTAAGTACCTGCAAATATATTATCTTTTATATCAATAGTAAAATTATGCCTTTTGGCCCTGTATATTTTAGTATAGACGCGTAAGGGGCTCTACCTAGAACCCCTGCGGTTCTTGGTAATGGTAGAGCCTGCATTGCATAGGGCCTATAGAGCCTATATAGCGTAGGTACAGGTATAATTACATAGTATAGACGTGTAAGGGGCTCTACCAAGAAGCCCTGAGGTTCTTGGTAATGGTAGAGTCCAGAAGCTTCACAGTAAGACTTTAAAGATGCAGATGCTGGCCCGCGATTCTGCTAATTTTATGACATAACAAAACCACTGTCAAACCGCTGACATTACATAAAATATCATTAAATTTTAGACTTTGTGGTTGAGACTTAAAGTCCAAAATTTAAAAAGAAAGAGTTTATAACATTTTTCATTCACTCTACAAGATTGTCATTTAATTTTAGACTTTAACAGTACAACAGTAAAGTCTAAAGTTAAATGGCATTGGTTACAGTGTTTGTGGTACCGCAGTGGTTTTTCTATGAAAGAAACAATAGCAGAATCCCCTGGACTCCGAGGTGAGTTGAATGCGACCGACCGGGACTAACGCAAAGACGATTATGATGTTAATACCTAGGAATTAGGAATTAAGAGGGGTCAAAGTGGTTGGTTCGTGTATATTATAAACGGTACCACTCGCCTTCTGTAGGCCTAACCTTTGCTTGCACACTTCCGCGTGCTTATACCTAAGTACTTGCGGCACGCTATGATGGCCGTTTTGAAATATTAACTAAGTTACGATATTGACCGAGTAAAGTAAAACGGTCTAGTTATCTGTAGTTGAGTTGATAAGGTGGTAACAGCCTTGTTAAAAAGATAGAGAGCAAACAAGCTCTGCCAAGTTCTCTTAGAACTTAACGGCCATCATACCGTGCCGGTAGTGTATATAATATTTTTCTCAAACATGCAATGAAATATTGACATTACGTTCCTCTTAATAGGCTGCGAAGTATGACGTTTCAGGCGCGGCTAGGACCAGAGGCCGGCAATGGAATTTCATACAAACCTTGCAGGCCTAGGCCGGCAAAGTCCTCTTTTTTAATTTCGATTTCACATAAATTTGTGGCAAAGGCATCGACACTCTGCCACTATGCGTATTAAAAAAAAAATATATCTTTAATTTTTTTGTTGTTTATTTCGTTGGCATGTTTGAGAAAAGCACTATACATACCTCGGCGGGATATATGGGGTTGCCTGCCTCAGACCTATCCGGCCTCGCTTCGCTCGGCCGTCTATATGTCTTCGGCCGGCAACCCCTTTCATCCCGGCCTCTGTAGTAATGTACTATTGAATTTGTGTTAACTTTAACACTTTATACAAACGTATTTTTTTCCCAGGTATAACTGCATGTGTGGACGCAGACTTCAAGAAGATGAGAAGATCCCTTTGTCGTAGATCTTCAAACCTACCACGAATAGTAACTACGTCTCATCGCGTCATCGGCCGTGTCCACAGAACTAATACGAGGTACCTACAGTCAACAACAAAAGTGGCTTCTAACCAATTTTAAGAACTAAAGGTGATTGATGACCTCTGTTCTTATACCTTTCGTAACATGGTAAATAAAACGTAGAATAAATTAAATTTATCTTCTATTGATTGTCAATCAAATTTTGTTGTTAACTGTATGCCTCTTATTCCTTACTCTGTATCGGTTAATATCGAAATGTACAGTCAGCAAAGGACATAAGTGTACACCTTTTCATTCAACTTTACCTAAGAGTATGAAAAAAAATATTTGCCAACTGTGCATAGCTTTGCTTCCATTCTCATTCTTTGTACTAGATATTTTGTATAGCAAGATATTTTAAAAAACAAGACATACTTACCTAAGTAGAAAAAATCCTATGCGTAGATTTGTAATTTATTTAAGTAGGTAAGTTTAATTTATAATTTAGAATAATTATGATAATTTGTGACTCAGTCTCTCTGGAGTACTTAATTTTATTTAGTAGTAGTGTAAATATTTATTTATATATTTACATAGTTCACTATTTACGTCACTACTAAATAAAAACACTGAAAATCGATAGATCTAAATGTATGTTTTTTATGTAAGAATGTCTATATGATGTATGTTTTTTTTATGAAATAAGTTAGAATCGATATTTATGCATATAACATGCTAACTATTATTTTATATCGCTATCTAATATGGTAATACCAGAGCAATCTAGCTACGAAAGGCGTTTGCACTTCAATAGTAGGTATTATTATTATGTTGACAGGATCCCAAAGATTGTCCTATATATTGCTTGTCTAATTCCTGCCTATAGGTTAATTTAAATCGAAAAAAGCTAGCATCCAGGACGAGACTTGATCCCGTGACGCGCTTTGTATGTGTACTCTGACTAAATAATGGCCGCTCTGAAAAAATAAAATACTTTCTTTGATCTCTCTACGTGGCTTTTTCAAATTCAAATTCATTTACTTCGTAATGCATATGTTACAGAATCGATTTTATAAATAATATTAGTCCAAGCTTAATATAAGCTTAATGAAGAACATCGGGTAAACTACAATTTAAGTTAATAGGTAATTAGCTCTCAAATACATAAAGCTGACCTTAGAACAAAAAAAACTTGAAAATGAATAATGTTATAGTCTCTGAAAATTACAAAAATAATTACCTGTTGTAAGTACATGATGTAAAAATTTGCATGAAAAGTATACAGTATTTTAAATTTATACTTAATTAAATTAAGCAACTTCTGAGGTTGACTATAAGTAGGTATCTACCATGTTAAAATGATTGTTTTAAATCTTGATATTTATTCCTATTTTGCTACAAAATATACAGCATTCACTCATTTTTTTTAAATTGTGCATTTTTCGCACCCAGACTGATGTAAGTGAGGTTTTAAAATGTGTATTTAATAGTTATCGGGTGTCACAAGTAGGTACCTAAGTATTTTAAAAATAAATAATCTCAATTGAGCATTATAAAATAGGGTAATGTCAATATTATTCTAAAACTTTTCATATAATATTGAATCAGAGTATTGTTAATCTCAAGACATTTTATTATCGATTTAAATAGAAAAATTAATATGTCTAGGTGGGCTTTGAACCCGCGATATTTGACCAACAGGGTAATTAATTTATTTAAACAAAATATTATGTACATTGGAAGCATTACCATATCTTAATTGTATAATATATATCAATATATATATATACTTACATATAATATAAAATATATATAAAAAATATATAACATTAATAAAGTTACTATATAGGTACCTACACACAATACAAAAAAAAACTGAAATTTAAAATACGTCGTGGAATACCACTAAGCTGCCGATTCAATTTTTACTATTCAAATCAATTTGAATTTTGTGCATGAAAAATGTTTAAAAATTAATTCAAAAAGATTTTATTATAAACACAGGTTTAGTAATAGGTACTTAATGATTGGAATTTTAATTGATTGTTATTAGTGTCCAAGTATTCTGTAAGTTATAAGTATCTATAAGTAGTTATTTTAATAAAAAAACTTTAAAACTAAAAATAAATAAATGAATTAACAAGGAGTTTAAAAAATTTGAGGAACTGAAAATATAATATAAGAAAAGTATTTAAATTACTATCTAAAATAAATTATACATAAACATAAACATAAACTCACGCCTTTATCCCCGAAGGAATTATGAGAAATTATGTATAATATGTTTAATTATTCTTTCCCCGGCTGACCCAGTCGCACCCCGGCTGACCCAGTCTGCTGGCGTCATGTGGGTGTTAAAACACCTTTGTTTAGCGATTCGGAGATTCACAGGGGTAAAAAGGTATGAATGTAGATCTAACTGCAGTGACTGCAGGCTGTTTAAAATTAACTTATGCTGTGGCTGTGAACAAAAATTGTTATGAACATCAGGGTATTTGATAAATTTATATTCGGAATACATCTAATTTAAGCAGTATTGTTATGGTGCGTACTGAACCCGAACCATGAACCTTTAACTTGAGTCAATAAGAGTACATAGTTATATTTGCAGTTGGTAGTAAGTTCGACAGCCGTTCAATTTATTGACCTGTTTTAAGAGTTCATGGTAGACCTGCTGATCACGTTTAAGTCCGGTCACTTTTTAATTATGACGTTATTAAAAAAAAAACCACACAGAGGAAAGATAGGGAACGTTCAAATTTCATTTATAATTATATTTTGAAAGATTTCACAAATTTTCAGCTTGTTGTAAATTTATTTAACTTCACCCTTATTTTTTGGTTTAATTTGACCGGACTATTATGGATCGTAATGTAACATTTGCATCAAGCAGATATCGTTAGGCCCCCCGTGGTACAAAAAAATGGTAATTGCTTTAATATTTGTTTCACTGTGAGAAACTACGCTTTGGCATACTTCAACGTCCTTAAGATGATGCCTAAGGAACCTTTTCCTTGCCGTTGCCGATAATGTACACTGGCCCGGCCCTATGTTGCTCGTTTATATCTCCTTTATATTGAGTGCATGAATGCTCGCTGGGCAACATGTTACATTACATCGCGTGTGTACGGTCAGTACGCACTTGTCTATTAGGCTGTTCGCTGCATTGAGCAAGGTGTCCAACGCCGGTAACAAACAGGCCAAACACAGCTTAGCTCTATATACCTATTTGCACAAAACAGAAGCGTCCGCTCAACGCAGTGGATGGTCTAAATACATAAGATAAGATACTTGTAAACATTGTGAACAAATTGAATGTATTAGAATAATTTATCACAAGTTTCGATCATCTTCCAAATTTTACGTGATGTTATTTTAATAAACATTATTGATAAAAGAAAAATATTCGTTTAATTTGCCGAGTAAAACAATACCTAAAAATACAAAATCAGAAAAAACTCTATGCTGTCATTTAGGGCATGAGTACCTACTAAAAATGACAGATAATGCCAAATATTAGGTACCATCAGCATAAGATGGATCTTGACGTACAAACTCAAAATAATTTTAATAATAGGTACCTTGGTTTTCTCCCTTCTTGTTGCCCGATTATTCTACTATTTAGTACACAGCTTTAGTTTTGACAATAATTTGTGACTTCGTAGTCAAGATCGTTCTGACGCTGACTGTACCTATCTCCAATCAGATACAGAAATTATTTCGGAGACCATTCGATCTTGTAAAAATTAAAAAGCATCCGTATTCCAGGTGAGAAAAATGGATGCATATATAGAGGGCGCACAGACGCTTAGATACGTAACCGTAAGATCTCTGGAACAAAGATCTTACATCACATACTTTTATACAAGTTGCAACTTGTATAACATCATTAAAAATACAACTAAGCACAAATGTAGAGTACGGCTGTTTAGAATCTAAACTTAAAACTTGCAGACTTATAACATAAAATTCCATAACATGAATACAACGTAAACGCCTCTTCGTTACTGAAGTCCCCTCCTCAGTCTGACGAAACTCGCAAGCGCTGCGATTGGTGGTCTTTTTATTAACGCGCGATATGCAGCCAATGGCAGGCAGGGTACATGACTCGTGAATAAATTTACACTTCACTAATTTTATGTTGTTCTCGCTTGTTGTATATAGTTCCTACTTACATATCAGTTTACGTTTTTTCATTTATGTAATGAATATACTCTTTTAAATATCTTATCTTATCTTATCTTAAATATGTAAATAGTTACAATACTTTATTCAATACTATTTATTGTGCGTGTGATGATGGGGAAAGAATGCAAGTATCACCATCTCATCCCATCTCATCCAAAGGGTGTTGTAAGAGGAGACTACTAATGGAAAAATACTCAGATGATATCACTGTAAGAGAAGAGAAACTCGAAAAAAAACCCCTATACCAACCCGTCTGGCCAGTGAGGACACAGCAGGCCAAAATCTCAACATTGGGAGAGACCTATGTCCAGCAGCTAATTAATTGGTTGAGATAGGTAAATGGTGTCAATAGTTAATACTATTCATTCATGTTGCACCAAACTACTACCTGCTAGCTAGTACATACATACAAACATACATATAATCACGCCTTTGTCCCCGGAGGGTTAGGCTGAGGTGAATTAACAATAATTAGTACACGTGCTGAATAAAGTACGAGACTCTGACTTTCCTTCAGCTGTTGGCTCAGCCCCGTAAAAGCCATGATCCATACTAATATCACAGTCCTTTTTTTTTTACGTGCGGGCATTCCCCACAGATACCCACCGCTCCGGAGCCGGAGGGGGAGGTTATATCGGACTCGAACCGACTAAACCGCACGCCGTCTCTGGGTCGTAGTGCTAGGCCGAAGGTGAGGTTGTCATGCGACATATTCCTCGCACCCCGGCCACCCCTCTCGGTCTGGCCCTCCTCGGGAGGGAAATATCACAGTCCTAATATTAATATTGTAAATGCGAAAGTATTTTGTCTAAATCGAATTAAAGAGAAAAAATTGAATCGGTCTAGGCGGGGTTTGAACCCGCGATCTTTGCCTTACAAGGGCAATGCTTTGACCACCAAGCTACCAGACCTCGCCCTAACCAATTCAAATTTCTCCGACCGCGGCGAAACGGTCAGCGGGTGATCTTCTGGCGTATTATATGTTAACCATATTTGGGGTGACGCTATGGACAAGCACGGCGAGTCATTGGCAATTAGTCTTGACATCGCCAAAGCTTTCGATATAGTTTGGCACAAATCGCTTCTTTCCAAGCTACCAGCCTTTGGTCTGCCTCCTAGACTGTGCGACTGGGTTGCCGGCTTCTTGCAGGAGCGACGTATTCGCGTCCTTCGTGACGGACGAGCCTCGGAATTCTTGCAGGTAAATGCCGGCGTACCCCAGGGGTCCATCCTATCGCCAAATCTCTTTCTTCTGCATATCAATGACATGCTGTCGACCGGCAGTATTCATTGTTATGCGGATGATAACACCTTGCACGGGGACGTCCTGCGGATAAGCAGATGCGTATAAAAGGCAGCTTCTTGTCACTGAGCTTGACCGGATCCTGAACCACATTTCCCAATGGGGCTCTGAGGGGTTTCCTGTCGAGGTTGGGGGGACAGATAGCGTTGCTGCCGGAAAAGTCGACTTACCAATCGAAAACAATAATTATATCTCGGGCTGCTAAGAGCAAACTCTGGTCTACTTATTGCTATGATCTAGATGTAAATGATGGACGAGATATATTAAGGCTAAGAGCGATTTCAGACCATCGTATTTTTCTGCGCGTATACGGTCGTTTCAGCATACGCGTTTACACGCGCGCTACATTACGCGCTTCAAAAACCGAACTCGCGTAAACGAGCATATTTTGGCGTGATCGCTCGAACCGGTGGTGTCGATTTAGTATCAACATTTATTCTGACGAAGAAACATTACTATTTGCGTTACTTATTCGCCGTCGACTGATCAAGACTGATAATCGGTCACTTTTTACACTTTATCCAGAACTGCGAAGTGATTTTAAACGATTCAGAAATTACTTACGATTACTTACGAGCTTAGAAGCGCGTCAACGTTCGTACAAGTTGAGCGTGTGCCAAAAGGCGCGCCTATACGCGCCTACATGCGCTTCCAAAACCGAGCTCATACGCGCGTAAATAACGCTAGTCTGAAACCGCTCTTAGATATTATTTCAGTTTGTAAAAGGCTTCAATCAATTATACAATATGATATACATAATTATTATCGATCGAAGGTAAAAGGTGTTTCTTTGTATTAAGGCGACTAAGGTGTATTGTGCGGCACATACCAAAATTTAATCTTTTAGCGTGAAACTATGATTACGTATGTGACCGCATACGGCAACTGCAGGCGCACGCAGCATATACGCGTAATTCATTGTGGATTCTCAATGGCGTCTTTTATCCGTATCGGAGCTTAAAAAGTAATGTATATGTCACCGCCAACTATCTTAATCAGCAGTTCAATTAAATGCCTTGGTTCTTAACTGAACGGCGCCGTTCAATTAAAGGCCTGAATGGTGTTCAACCATGTAATTAAACGGCTAGGCAAATAGCTTGGATCGATGACTTTTTTTTTGCCTAGCCATTTAATTAAACAGAAAAATGACCTATCCCTGCATGGTTAAAAAAAAATAACCATGAAGACTTAATGCGGGACTTAAGGAGACTTAAGCCTTCTAACCTAACCCAACAAAGTCGGATTGCGCAGCTATCTCAATAATCCTATCCTAATAAAACCTACACCTCTGACTACCCTCTCGGGGATTTACAGGTGTAAGTATCTTGTATGTAACAATCTTGTATATAAGTATGTATGTATGTAATTTTCTATCTTATTTCGAGGTAGTGCCCCATCTTACGATTGGCCTAAGCACTAGCCAGCCGGGTTATTAAATGATGTAATTAACGAGACGGCTGAATATCATATCGGGCCGTTCATTGATTTGCGCCGTTTAGTTAACTGCCTAAGCAGTTAATTGTACGGCTGATTAAGCTATAGTTGGTGGCGACATATACACGCTGTATCTTCTGTATGCGTCTGATGCGATCGGCTTCGCAAGCATATCTTTATTCACCTTCAATATTAACGATATTACACCGTGTTCCTTTATTCTAAAATATATTATGTATTTTATTCTCCTGCATTTCATCTAACAGATAAAGCCGGTGGCATATGAATACGATATAGGTATTTTATTTGACCTTAATAGCTACGTCATTCGTTCGCGTAGCAACAAACGTAAGTAGTTCCGACAATGGCCGTGACGGCGTCTCGACGGTCATTATGACAAAGTTTCTTAGAATTTACTCCTCTTTAACGCCTTATGAGAAAGATATACGTAATCTTACTGATTTCACTACCTTTATATATATGAAAAAACACACACTATACATACGGGTCTCAATGTCCCTTACCTTAAATTAATAATTAGAAAACTGCACTTTACTGAAATTGTACCTTACAGTTCTGCATTTTTCTATTTACTATTAAAGTAAGTACCACGAAAAAAGAGTAAACTATAAGGTATTAGGTCCGTCAAATATTTTTTTCCAAAAATGTGTCTCACTAAGTAGGTAGGTAGGGATTTTTGAAGTGAAAACTTCTTTAGCGGCGTTGGATGGGTGTAAAATGTTAAGGAAGCGTCAGGATTAGTTGACCTTTGAACCGTAACCGACGACTGACGTCATACAAGATTAGGTATAGACTATCTATTTTGCAAGTTACGATAGATAGCGTCGTAGCTTAAACGGTAAGCACTTCGACTGTAAGTCCTTATAGTTTCAGATAGTATCGGGTTCAAACCACCTGGCCTTCAGGGATTTTTTGTGATTGTTTTTTCTTATTATAATTTATTACTTTTGTTGATTATTTTTTCTTTTTGTAATTTATTTATTTCTTCTGACAAAAAATTCGCAGAAAATTAGTGATAGATTCTATGATTGGCGCTATACTATAGGTATGGTATGGTATGTTCTTTTTATTTTTTTCTATGTATATAATGGAGAAAGAAAGAAAGAAAAAGTTTTCATTTCTGCCGGCACTCCCAGAGTGCAACCCTTCTTTTTTTTTAACGATAGAAATGTATTTCAAATACACCAAACGATAGAGTGCGATATTCCGAATCCAACAATATATATATTCATTTATATATATTTATATATATTCATTTAAATATATATTGTTTTTTTTTTTATTTAAATAATTCTACTCCCTTAGTATATGTATACAAAAATATGTAAATAGGTGTGTGCGTCACGCTGTCACTATATAAGTATATTGTAGTGTTAAATGAATGCTGGATGCGGCAAGCTGAAGACAGGGCGCTATGGCGCTCATTAGGGGAGGGCTATGTCCAGCAGTGGGCTAATATAGCCTGATGATGATGATGATGTTAAATGAATGGATATATGTGTTTAATCCAAAAAATCACCTACGTCTGTGGCATAGGAGAAGCTCCCGACTGCTACGGCGCAGGTCACGGGTTCGATTCCCATGTACGTGAATATGTAAATGTAAAAAATGTAATGTTTTTTTTTTCATTTTTAATTTTGACTTTAATTGACAAATAGCAGACTTAGGGTCCAGGTAGTTTGATGCCAGATTAATTAGTATTTGTTTGCACCGTGCTGGTGGTATTCATATTAAAATACAATAAAATAAGTGGTCAGCGATAATAAGACGCATCACTCATCATCCCTTCAGAAACATGAGGAAAAAACGATAGTTAATTAGGTACATAAAATATTATTATTATTAGTAGGATGTAGGGTGCTTCTTGATAGAGGCCAATACTCACGCCGCCACGACTAGGTGCTTGTCTGGCAGTAGCTAGAGCTTAAAAAGGATTGACTACTTTGTATCTGAAGGTTCATCCATAAAATCCAGGAATAAGCCTTATTCAATCTTAGATACTGCCCCAGATTGGACTCTCCTAATCGACACGTATGAAAAGCACTATAAAATTCCGGAGGATGTTGGGGTTTCGTCATCTAGACCGGACATATTTCTCTACTCGAAAACGACTAAATATGTGGTCCTTGTGGAACTTACTGTACCGTGGGAAACAAAAATAGGGAAGGACCACACACTTAAGAAAAATAAATACTATGGTCTCACAAACGAATTAATCAAAAACGGTTACGTGGTTTATTTGTATGCAGTAGAAGTGGGAGCGAGAGGTATACCAGCAAAATTTCTCTATAACCGTTAGTACTATTAATTATTCTGTGCTATAACCTACTTAAAGATTTAGGCCTATCGAGAGCTACAATAAGCTCATTACTAGGACAAAAGTCTAAAGCGGCACTAGTGGGTTCGTATCAAATTTGGTAAGGCAGGGAGGGGAACTTGGGAAGTGAAGGTGAGTGTTGATATATATCAGCAAAAGGGGCCCCTTCTAAACCTACACTTGGGTCGCAAGTCCCAGGCACTGTCTTAATTAGCCTTTTCGTCTCCGTGGCGTAGCCGTGAAAGTGAATGCGGCCGCTGCGCAGGAGGCGCGGGTTCGATCCCTGCTCAGTGCAAATATTTGTATGCATGACCAGTGCATATTTGCATTGGTCTGGTCGTGCCGCGGAGAGCACGTTAAGCCTTTTGTCCCTGTTACCATAGGAACATCTATGGTAGTCGTTAGGGGTAGTTACAGCCCTAAAAAGTCCAACAATTGGTCTAGCTGCAATGCTTCGATATCGCCTTTGGGTTGTGGAGGTCAGATGGTAATCGCTTCAAAGAAAATATCGAAGTTCAGCTAAATTCACAGTTAGAGTGGTATGCGGACCCCAGACTCCGAGCTGATAGCTTCGGATGCGACTGGGATTAACGCTAAAATAAAGAAGAAGATATTCGCCTTTTTGCGCGTTTCAAGGTGAGGCTGGCACAAGTCCTTAAGTTCTGATTTTCCTAAAAGCACCTAATAAAATATACATTGCATGTCCAGCGGCGACCCCGACACGGCACACCACATTTTGGCCGTGTGTGAGGCGTGGGACGGACAAAGGACGGCCCTCACGAGCACCATATGTAGGTGCTAACCTCTCGCTGTCGGCCGTAGCTGCAGCTATGGCCGGCAGCGAACAGTGTTGGGCAGCCGTCGCTTCGTTTGCTAACGAGGTGATGGCGACAAAGAGGCCCGCAGGCCACCGGCGAGGGGACGCCGGCGAGTAGGTACAATTCACCCGCGTCCCCGAATGAGAGTGAGGACCGCTAAATAGGGCGGGCGAGAACATTCTATCCCGCGAGTTGGATTAGGCGAAGGAGGAATGCCGTGGTAGTTTAGTAGGTAGTCTGGTCTTGGCCAGGAGTCCCACACAAAGCGAGCCTCCTGCCCCCGTGGGGGGTGAGCGAAGTGAGTAAATGCATTCCACCACATAAAAAAAGACGGGTTGCACTCCGGGAGTGCCGGCAGAAGTGAAAACTTTTTCTTTCTTTCTTCGTTATATGCAGAGAGAAGAATAAAAAGAACATACCATACCATACCATACCTATAATATAGCGCCAATAGAACCTATCACAAATTTTCTCTCAAAAGAAATTAATGCATTACAAAAAGAAAAAACAATCACAAAAAGTAATATATCTACAAAAAGAAAAAATAATCACAAAAAGTGTCAGAAGCCCAGGTTCGAACCAATCTGTTGGAGATAACAGCCTCTGATACTCCAAACTGGCTGCAAGTAACGCAGCGCTTTGCCTAAGACCTAACCCTAATAGAAACCAGCAATTTTCACTCACCTGTAGTGATGTCACCCCAGCACCCGCAGAAACATCCAAGGCCTGTATGTACTGTGAGGTGTGTATGTGTCTGTGTGATGAGTTTGTTTAGTGTTGACTTGCCCTGGCGCTGATCCACTGCACGGTGGCGTTGTCACCAGCCGCCCTCAGCTGGTCTTGCTTCAAGAACACTCACGGACACTAGACACGTGTCTACCCAAATTCCGAAATATGTCCCAAAATCGAAAACCCTTCCTTTACACTTCGCCCCGCGGATGATATAGATTTAACAAATTCCCAAATCTTATCCCATAAGAATATTCCCACAAATATATTATAATCCTCCCAAATTAGAACCTGCGTCCACGCAGACGATTGACCCAGTGAAATTGACAGAAGTGACAGTTCAACTGTCATCGATACTTATAACTATTTGTTTGGCCTCTAGCCCTTTTACTCAAACACTATCTAACTATCTCAAACCATAAGGACTTACAGTCGAAGCGCTTACCGCTAAGCTACGAAGCTTCTTAGCGTACCTAACAAAATAAACAATCTGTAGTTAATATTGTATGACGTCAGTCGTCGGTTACGGTTCAAAGGTCAAGTGATTCTGACGCGAGTTTAACACTTTTTACCCATCCAACGCCGCTAAAGAAGTTTTCACTTCAAAAACACATTGAATGCGATAATCAATGTATTTTATTGGAGATTCAACTGTGCAATCCATCCGAATATAAATAGCCTACTATATGAATAGCTGTAGCGTTCACTATCGGTGACTTCATGGCGCGTGTCGTCATTTTGCCTTATTCCGATTGGCTCTCGATGACGAGCCTCTGTGGCGTAGGTAATTGGTACGTAGATTGTGTAAGACAGCCCGTACTAACTTCCAGTGCTCCAATGTTATTACAATCAAGGACTACCCATTGGGATTTGTGCTTTTCAATTCAATATAAAATGTATGTAGATAATAGAGACAGAAGTTATAGCTGGTATTAGTAGGTACTTACTTATATTGATATTTTTAAACAAGTTGACATACTTATGTTTATATGTAGATACATATTTTAGAGGACGAAAAAAGTTCTCTTAAAATAATACCTATTCAAGTTTGATTGTTAAGCTGCGCACCCAAAGCGCAATGACGCGACAACGCGACGCGGTGCTACTTGGACGGCTAAATATAACAGGAGACTCCGTACGAGCCGGTCACGTGGCAATGTTTTTGTTTAGTGAACTTTCATTTTATTTAAAGAATTCTACGGTATCATCCTTCCCTACACTTCGAAAATAATATAATATATAGAACATAACATAGAAGACCATCTACATCAACGTCATGTAGACATTGTTACCCGATTGTATGCTAGGCCTTCATTTTGGAGCCCAGAGTCTTAAGACTTTTCGTCCACCACTTCGCACGGGCATCCATGCTAGTGAGATCATTGGCGCGTATGTCGCCCTTCACGACGTCAAACGTACGTAAAGCGAGGAGTATTTTAATTAGGAAGGTCTTAATAAGACTTAAAATCTACCGTATGTTTTATTGGAATTAGTTAAGTGGAACCGGAGATATGACAAAAACGACAACCAACATCCACGCAGTCGAAGACGACAGACGCGCGGCAAGGCCGTGGACATCAGCTTAGTTCTATACATGAGTAATATTCTCATACGGTGGTATATAGCAACAATTAGCAAACGAATAGGAACACGTTTCTTTGACCTTGGTTGGGGCGGCGTCGGACACGGTGACTGCGGTGAGTAACAATTTACACGTGTAACGGAGATATTGAGGTCAAAATATAGATACATACTGTTGATTGATGGTTGGTACCTACTTGATCGAATTTATTGTTACTTACACATATTGAGAACGCATTTGTACTTTTTTCACAATATATATTATTGCCTTACGGCATCAGGCTCAGAGGTTTACATTGACAATTCTATTGGTTTCATCGACCACTCAATAATACATATCGCTATTTAAAGTGTGGAAAAGTACAAGTGCTATCATTATTCAATATACACAATAATACATATTTTGGAAAAAATGCCTTCTCAATAAATAAAGATGATGATGAAAATATCTTTTAGATGGAATGCAGAACATGGAATGCCGACCGATATAAATAAACTCTTCGGACCCTGGCTACTGAAAAGCAACAGAAAAGGCGTAAAACTGAAAAGCAACTGAGTGGCGCGACTTGTTCTGGATTACCGTGACGTAACTCATAATCCGATGTGACGTAGGGTGGTGTGACTAAGGTTGATGATATCTCATTTTAGATATTTCTTAAGGTGTTCTACTAAACAATTAAATCAAACAATAATCAATGAAGTATTCACCTGGAGCATTTGTCTGCGGGATCGGTCTCCTATAATGAAACCTGAAATGGAGCACCTTTATGCGTCCACGTGCTACGTGAACTCTTTCCCCTTCCCTACCTTTACAACTATTTTCAAGCACACATGCATCGTACTGACACATCATAATTTGTATCATTATTTTCTTAAGCGTTTTTCCACAAGAGTGTTGCATTCAAGGAGTACCCTTTGAGCCCGGGTCTATTGTTCTCAACTGACACTCCCGACATTAACATTGAGACCTCACGGCTCGTATGCATCATCCCTTACAACGTTAATTCATGCATTTTAAACACATTTTAAAAGATCATAAAGATAAATAAATAATAAAATAATAGTTATTTATGATACAAGTGTGGTAAGTTGGTCATTACACTCGAGGTGATATTGCACAGCCCGAGACGAAGGCGAGGGCTGCAAGGAAACCGAGAGTGTAATGACCATACCTCACGTGTGTCATACAAAGTTTTTCGACACACTTACGAGTAAAAAAAACATATTTTATATTTAATGAAGGTTTCATAAACTGCCATGTACTTATCCCTGGATTTTGGAGGCAAAAGGCTATCACTGGCATTTCGTGCCACACTTAATATTTCCGGCGGCGTCATATCAACGTATCGGTCTTCTTCTATACTAGAGATTGACATTCTAAACGTGTTGATCAATTATTCGTACTTAAATAAACAATGCTCACAGCACAGACGGAAAATTTGTTGAAAACGCCGCGCTAATATATTTTTTTCAGCGCGCGGCGTGTTATCTATGCGCGCGCAGATTGGAGCGTAGGCACGAGCAATTACGCTAAACAGCCAAAACGCAAAATGTAAAAAATCTAATTTTTATGTATTTATAAATTTGTTTCACGTTGAATTATTAATTAAAGTAAATAAGTTGTTGAAAATTTATCATATTCAAGGTGGTACACTACTTTTTTTTAAAAAAATAGTGTTATTTTTAGTCTTACGTTGAAACGAAACGTATCTAAGTCAAAACTTTTGCCGAGATTTAAAAATAAAACTAAAACCCAGTTAAGTTAAGAGCAAATAGAATGCATATATAATATCTTTCAGCGAGGTACCAACTTAATTTGATGGAATATAAAATAAAACACTAGTGCGATCAAGAAAAAAAAAGCACAAGTGTTTAATAGCATAGTTTATGAGTGTTAAAGCCATGTGATAAACACCACTTTATGAGTAAGGGTGTCGAAAAATAATAAAGAGTACATAAAGAGTACAAAAAGTGTACATCAACACTCACCTTCACTACCCAAGTTCCCCTCCCTGCCTACCTAAATTTGATGCGAACCTCGTCCTAGCAATGAGCTTATTGTAGCTCTCGATAGGCCTAGATCTTTAAGTAGGTTATAGAGAGATTTAGCTGGTATACCTCTCGCTTCCACTTCTACTGCATACAAACTAACCACGTAACCGTTTTTGATTAATTCGTTTGTGAGATCATACTATTTATTTTTCTTTAGTGTGTGGTCCTTCGGTATTTTTGTTTCCCACGGTACATTAAGTTCCACAAGGACTACATATTTAATCGCTTTCGAATAAAGAAATATGTCAGGTCTAGATTTAGACGATTTCTTTTTTATTTGTATCTCTAATTCCTCTATGGTAGGTGCATTCCCTTCGAATTGTACTAGAGGGTCGTGGGGTCTTTGGGTTTCCGGTTGATTGTATGGTGTTCTACATTGAGATATTTCGTAAGTGTTTTTGTTATGTTCGTAAGTTTGATTCTTTGGTCAATAGAAGTTTAAAATTTTGGCATTTGAAGATGTTTTTTTAGTACTGAAAAGGGCTTTTATCAAAATCTACTTCATGCCTTGCCCTATCGTAGCTATCGCGATTGTTTGCTATTTGTTGCGATATACCTTGTATTAGTTTAAGAATTGATCTTAATGCCCTAGACAGTTGATGACTAAGTAATCACCCAGTGCTTTGGCGTCTCGAAGTTTTTTCTTTAGTTCCTTTTTCTTTCTACGCAGTTTAGTTTTAAAAGAGTTTTCCTTCTATATACATACATATAATCACGCCTTTATCCCCGGAGGGTTAGGCAGAGGTGAATTAACACATTCACCAATTTGCATTCGATCCCACGTAATAGGGGGTGAGCCTATTGCCGTATTCCGGGCACTATTGTTGACTCGAGCCATGCATCTGAGGCCGAGTCTGGGCTGTAAATATATGTCTGATATTAAAGTTAAACAGCCCTATCCCTTAGTCGCCTTGTACGACACCACATGGGAAGAGATGGGGTGGCTCAAATTCTACTCTGCCGGGAACCACGCGGCCTTCCTTCTATATATTCTAAAGAATTGCCTGATTATAAATGAGACATCGCTATGCATTCACTGGTTTCATGCATAAGTTGTCAGTGAACCAAATTAATACCGTAGTTACAATTCGTATTTTGGTAAATTTCACTTGTGAGATATTTATAAACACTTACTAAATACTGTGTATTATCAACAATCGTTCATTAGTAGGTGGAACTGGACAAACTCACTAAATAATACGTTCATAAAATTTTCTTTGACAATCCGGTGTTGTTTTGGATAAGAATGATAGAGCTCATCATTGACTGTTATGTATCATAGTAATTAAGAATGTGAGAAGCCTTTGTGTGAACACCATGTTTTTTCACGTGCCGAGGACGCATCTTTTTGTGCAGCGCGTCCTCTGCACGTTTTCAACGCGTTACCAAATGCAAGGATCGCGCGCAAAGGTAACAACATAACTTCAGCCTTGTATTTCCTGCCCCTCTAGACAAGTGGCAATTCGCTAACCGGCGTTTGATGGCATAGAATTACGAATCTATGGGATTTGACGTATTTGACAGTCGTTAACGCATGTCATAAACGTCAAATCCCATACATTTGTCATTCTATTCCACCGAACGCCAGCTAGCGAATTGCCATTTGTCTAGAGGGGCTGATCGTTTTGATAGTTTTCTACGCGCGTCGTCAGCGCATACAAATCACATTGCAAAGGCCCTTAAGTATTAGACGTATCTACTTACTTCTTTATCCTAGCTTTAGTCCCAGTTGCATTCGAAGCTTTCAGCTGGGAGTCTGGGCTCCGCCTTACCAGTCTAAATACGGATTTGGTTAAACTTCGATATTTTCCGTGAAGCGACTGCCATCTGACCTCCACAATCCAGGCGATATCGAAACATTGCAGTTAGACCAGTTGTTGGATTTCTGAGGGTGCTGACTACTCGTAACGACTGCTATAGATATTCGCATGGCAACCGGGACTGACGGCTTAACGTGCTCTCCGAGTCACGATCAGACCAATGCAAATATCCAGATTCTTGCATACAAATATTTGCATTGAGCGGGGATCGAACCCGCGCCTTATGCGTAGCTGCGGCGCGTTCACTTCTGCTATGCCGCGGAGGTTGTCGACGCAAAAAAAAACAAACAAAGACATATTTTTCACGTCTTTGTGGTTTAGCTGCGATTGGTTCGATATCCGACGAATCGAAGTCATTTCGTCTAGGCAGCCAGACGAAACGATTCCGATTCGTTAGCCTCGGGGATAATTGCAAGTCATGTATTTAATGTAAGTAGAAGTTTTGGTCAAGTAAAAAATAATTCAATTGGGCTAATTGATTGATTGATGGATTCAATTTAATTAGATATTGTATGAGGTGTTCTTGGAGGTGGGTTTACATTATGCCTATGCCCAAATTCCTAACGATTTAGGTTTAACGGTTTAAATTGTTGAGATAGAAACTATGTAAGAATACTAAGTCAAAGTAGTTTTAGCCAACTATGTCATCATAGTCTTTCTTATTCCATGATTTGTACAATAACTAGCTGTTGCCCGCGGCTACGCCCGCGTGGATGTCGGATTTGTTGACAATAATGATCACTGCTCCGCTCCCTTGAGTAGTAGCGTGATGATATATAGCCTATGTGTTATTCTGATGTATAAGCTATATTATTGTACAGTTTCATTAAAATCCATTCAGTAGTTTTTACGTGAAAGAGTGACAAATATCCATCCATACATTTATCCTTACTCACAAACTTTCGCATTTATAATACTATAGTAGGATTATTATAAAATAGATACGTGTAGATGTAACCGAAGACAATAATATCGAATGCAGACCGATACAAATAAACTCCGGACCCTGGTTACTGAAAAGCAACCGAAACGTCATTAAACCGAAAAGCGACTGAGAGTCGCGACTTGTTCTGAATGAACGTGACGTAGCTCAACATCCGATATGACGTAGCGTGGCGTGACTAAGGTTGAGGCACGCGCCTACACACTCCAGTACCCCTCTCTCTCTAGGAGGGCCAGACCGAGAGGAATGGCCCTGGGGGCCCGAGGGATATGTCGCGAGACAACCTCACCTTCGGCATAGCACATCGACCCACGGCGGCTAAGTCGGTTCGAGTCCGAGATCCGGGGGGGGGGGGGACGTATATCCATGGGGATTTCCTGCATTTCAAAAATAAACTACAGTATCCCTGGCACGAACAATTATAGTAATCGTATGGTAATCGTATTGAGAGAATGGAGCATTACGATTGGTCGCCTGCCTACGTTGAACCTGTGTGTGAAGCCAGCCAATCGCAATGCTCCATTCTCTTAATACGTTTACGTTACGATTACGATAGTTGTTCGTGCTAGGGGTACAGAGAATTCTTAAGGTTTTCCAATAAACAATTAATAAATTAATCGCTCATCTGGAGCCAACATTTACCAACATTTTAAGTTCAATTTTGGGTAATACTCTTTGCAAATATTAGTTATAATTCCTGACTGGCGAGTGTTACTTTACTTGAGATTGATCACGGTAAACCATGCTACGAGAATTCTTTACTTAGAACTGTGTCAATTGAATAGTCGCGTCTGTACATAACCATTCTCTTAGCGTGTCTCCTTCGATGAGTACATTTTAGAGCCCGGAGCCTATTGTTCTCAAGTTTTCACGGTCTTCAGTATTTCTAACAATGGCACCTCATGGTCCGCAACCATCATTCCTTATAACATCGCTTGTCCTTATTATTAAAGATTTTAAATCCTCAAAATACTTCCTTGAAGCATTGACTCTTTTCATAGATAAGTTTTCAGTAACCCAAATTATAACTGCATTAACAATTCGTACCTTTTTAGTAAAAAATAGCCCTCACGCATCAACGATATAAAAATATGAAAATGTAAATAGAGAGCTGAGAAGCCATGGCCAATTGTTTCGCGATCTCGTTTGTTTTGTGATGTGCATGTTCATGTTTGAGTCACGAGTCCGAAAGGCGTTAATGTAACTACTTGGACAATAAATTCTTATTAGTTACCTACATTAAATTCAAATTGGTCTAATCACTATTTCTGGTTTGGTGGTATCGTTTCGGACCCACGTTACCACCAGTGGTATCGGCGGTGGTAGCGTGGGTCCGAAAAGAAAAAAACAAGCAATGGACAGTTCGGGTCAAGGGCGGATGGAGGAATCTACAATGGTCTTTAAGAGGAAGATACCACATATTATAAAGGATATTAGATTCCGCGAAGTTTCGAAGTAGTAAAATTAAAGAAACCTCGCGTAAATCCCACAAAACTCGTTTAGGAGTGATATAATCTGTACATCTATGCAACATATAAATAAATTTGGAGTGTCTCTTTGTAATATTGAAATAACTGTTATTTACTACATGCATATGAATAGGTATAATACGGTACATACACCAAAAATAACATTTTTTATATTTACTGTCGGTCTGTTTGTTCGGCTAATCTCTGAAATGGCTGGACCGATTTTGACGGGACTTTTATTGGCAGCTAGCCCCCCCGACTCTACAGTATAGTTAGTAGAGTCGTAGAGTGGGATAATTAATTAATAAGTTTAATGATAATATTAATAGTTATGTTTAGATAAGAAAGGTCAAAATTATGAAGAAAAATTAAGAAGTATCTATTTAGTTACTATACCTACGTAGTAATAGGAAATATTATTAGTATTTTGAAGTAATTTTGAGTACATTATGATGATAATTCTGTTGTAGGTGTAGAATGCCGGTAAATGTAAATTAATGCATAATATTGATGAAATAGTAAAAACACAGATTTTTTTAAATAAAACTCAAGGCCATATTAGCATTGTTTGTGACTGCTGTGGGTCAAAATGAACTCTGGTACTGCGCCCGGTCCCTGCCCGTACTGTACACAATCATCGCGCATCTTTTGTGCGCGAGGTCTCAAGATCCACATATCGCGGGTTCACAAAGAATTGAGACCAGCAGCCGCCACATTACCCGCCCCTCCCACTGCATCGGGTCCTCGGCTGCCCAGCCGGTCGGACTCGGCATCGCTGGTACCGGACGCCGATGGCCTCGGAAAAGTCTCTGCCTTAAAGGCCAGTACCGCGGTCCTCCGACATATTCCGAAGGGGGCGCGGAATCAAGCGGCAGGTAAGTTGTGCAATATTATAAATGAATGTGTCGACCGTAATGGCGTGAAGGAGTGGTCCGCACTACTCACTTTCGCGTATGGGGCGCTAAGAGTTCCTTTGAGGGAGGCTCCGGGAAATGCAACGGCCAAGGTGAAGGACAATATCCTGTCTTTCGGGACCAATGAAACTGCGGGCGAGCCAATTACGTTGCGGCGTTCGGGGCCCCGTGGGAAGCGAAAGGCCGTCGAGGCCAAGGTTTTTGAGGGAGACCTTCGGGGGGCCGTCAGACTGCTTGTCTCCAACGAGTCGTTCGCGCAACACAATCCCGATGCCCTGAATGCCCTGGAGGTCAAACACCCGAGACCATCGCGCCCGCTTAGTTTTCCGCCGCCGCCGGATGCATCATTTTTGGCGTTGTCTGTATCGATGGAGGACGTGGCATCAGCTCTGAATAGTTTCTATAGTGGGTCAGCAGCGGGCCTGGACGGAATACGACCGGGCCATCTGAAGGAGCTCACTTCCGGCTCCGCGGGAGAGAATGGTCTGCGCTTGGTGGAATCCCTGACAAAGTTGACTAACTTTCTGTTAAGCGGCCGACTTAACCCTGCGGTATGCCCTTATCTTTACGGGGGTTCACTCTGCGCGCTTGGCAAAAAGGACGGAGGAATCAGACCAATAGCCATTGGTTCGGCCAGGTTGGCTTGCCGGGCCGCAAGGGATGCGATGGCGGAGTACTTGCGGCCACACCAACTGGGCTTCGGAACGAGTCGAGGGTGTGAGGCCGTCATTCACGCAGCGCGAGCGTTTGTTATGGACCCTGTGCACTTCGGCAGCGTGGTGCTTAAACTGGACATCCGCAATGCCTTCAATAGCTTAGAGAGGGATGTTCTTTTGACTGAGGTCCGGGAACAAATCCCTTCTCTCTATCCCTTCCTACATCAGGTCTACTATTCTCCCACCAATCTCTTCTTTGGAGAAAGTCTGATCTCGTCCCAAGTGGGAGCGCAGCAGGGGGATCCGTTGGGGCCCCTAGTCTTCAGCTTAGCGATACATAAGATCATAACGGAACTCAAGTCTGAGCTGAATTTATGGTATCTAGACGACGGGACCCTGGGGGGTTCGCCACAAGACGTCTATCAGGATCTTGAGATTCTAATCCCGCGACTCAAAGCCCTGGGTCTGGAGGTGAACCCCTCAAAATGTGAGCTTTTCCCCTGCAGTGCTGAAGCCCGCGCACACTCGGGACTCTTCAATTCTCTACTGCCCGACATCAAAGTGCTGTCCTCTTCTTCTTTCTTCCTTTTAGGTTCGCCTATCTTCCCCGAAGGGCTCCCAGAGGCTATTTCATCTCGTAGGGACCTCCTATTGGCGGCTCAAGAGCATCTCATGGACCTGTCTGCTCACGTGGCGCTCGTGCTGCTGCGTATGTGCTTCGCCCTCCCGAAGCTCACGTACCTGTTGCGGACAGCGCCCACTTGGCTGTGTCCCACCGAGGTAGCGGAGTTCGACGATACACTAAAGTCGATCACTGAGTGTATCTTAAATGTCGCCCTCGATGGGACTCAGTGGAGACAGGCGACACTCCCTATTAGGTGCGGGGGTTTGGGGGTGCGATGCGCTGGGGACGTGGGCGTGCCGGCTTTCTTGGCGTCGGCGCATGGGGTGTCTGGTCTTGTCACTTTAATCCTGGGCTCTGATGGTGGCAGGGCGCGGGTGCCTTATGCAGCGGATGCTGAGTCAGTTTGGGCGGCCCGCAGTTTGGGGGCGGAATGCCCTGCTTCTCGTGGCGTGCAGCGCGCGTGGGACGACGTTGTTGCGGGGCAGGTTAGGGCGCAATTGTTGGAGGGTGCCTCGGGGGCCGATATGGCTAGACTCTGAGCGGTGGCTCAGCCGGAGTCAGGGGCATGGCTACACGCGCTACCCTCACCCCACCTCGGCACCTGGTTGGACGACAGCTCTCTGCGTGTGGCGGTGGCACTCCGCCTGGGCTGCAGGGTGTGTGAATCCCACATATGCACATGCGGTTCCACGGTGGAAGCCGATGGCCATCACGCACTGAGCTGTCGTAGGTACGCGGGTAGGTTCTCGCGTCATCATGCCCTCAATGATATAATCCGGAGGGCCCTGGTTTCCGCGGACGTTCCTTGCGTGCTTGAGCCGCCCGGTCTTAGCAGATCCGATGGCAAGAGACCTGATGGGTTGACGTTGGTGCCTTGGAGGAATGGTAAGTGCCTGTTATGGAACGCCACGTGCGTCAGCACTGTCGCTCCCAGCCACCTTGGCCGTACGGTCCGGTTTCCGGCCGCGGCAGCCGAGGCTGCAGCCGACGGGAAGCGGCTCAAGTACGAGACATTGCAGGCCCGGTATATGTTCGTACCTTTCGCAGTGGAGACTTTGGGGTGTTGGGGTGTGGAGGCAAAAAGATTTGTGGAGGACATCGGGTGCAGGATCAGGGAGAAGTCGGGCGACCCCCGCGCCGGATCGTACCTGGTGCAGAGGCCTGGCCTGGCCATCGCCATTCAAAGAGGCAACGCAGCTAGCGTGATGGGCACTTTCGCACCGGGTACGGGTCTGGGCGCACCTTTATTTTAAGGACGAGCACGGAGACGTGTAATCTTTGGCTTTTTTTTATATTGTGACATTTTACTGTATAATTAAAAATAATAAATAAATAAATATTCTACGATATTCTAAAAAAAAAAAAAAAAAATTAAATACAGATTTACTCGGTTCACGTACCTGGCATCCCGCGGTACATGTCTTTATTATCTATGTAAATAAAGTAATTTATCTTTAAATCTGTGCAAGTCAATTTGACACTACGATTTCTCAGTAGGGATGTGCCCCGGAGACGAAAATCATCTCTGAGGAATTTTTTTCTGGTTTTCCAAAATTTCCAGTGATTCTTCGGTAAGCCTTCTTTAATCAAAATACAGCTCATATTCCCGCTCAATAGACGATATATATATAAAATGACAGGCTCTGTGATGTAATGGTAGTGAAGGCAGCCGTCACGCAAGAGTGGCGGGTTCGATTCCCGCTTAGTGCAAATATTTCTATGCATGAATATGGGCATTTGGATTGGTCTGGTCATGCCTCAGAGAGTTCCTGGTTGCCACACGAACATCTATGGCAATTGTTACGCTTAGCTAGAGACTCTAGCTAGAGAGGGTTCGCAGTCAACGCATGCGTAAAAGCTCTTGCGACTTTTCAGCCTTTGTGACACGCCAGCATGATTAACCAAACAACCACCACACAGGCCGATGTGATGAATCACCGTGCGGTTTTAGTTGGTTCGAGTCCGACATAGCCATTTAATCATTAGCTCCGATGAGGTGAAACCAGATGTTCGGTTAACCAGTCTAGTACGTGCTTGCTCTCCACAGTGCCCTTTGCAAGTCAGAGGGATACTTGGAAAACCTCTAAGCAATCTTCTGCAGAGTCGCTCCGCCTCGGTCGGAATTTGCCGTAAGCGGCAGTATTAGCCCTACGGGAGAGTGGCGCTGCCGTCTCTGTAGCCCAGGGTGCACCGTGTGGAGGTTCTGGACCGAGTACCACATAGAACTACACCTATCACTAACTTAGTCAGCATCATTTAGGTGGCGTCTAATTTTAGTGTGACATTTCTTATTATAGTGAATCTTTGACATTTAAAACGTACAACAGACTACCGATTCTCTAAAAAAGGACTAAATTAAGTAACTTAGCGAATTTTGGTCGTTTCAAACTAATTTTACGTAAGTCGTGTGTTCTCAGAATACGAAACGACGACGTTCACAGGACTGAACTAAATTTAGTTTAGTTATGTCACAACAGAATTAGCATCAATATCATCTATAACCTGAACCGAGCAACTTGCCGTATTTTTATATATAAGTGATGATCGATGCCTGTACAAAAAAAAAACTTGGAAAAAAAACAACTGTATTACTGTACTAAAAGCTCTTCCTGCAGGTACCTATAAGACCTTCTTGTTGTTTAAAAAGGCAGAATGTTTGAACAATGAGGATGAGGAGATGTTTGAGGTTTCTGTAAAAACATACAGAAACACCATTCGGAGTTTTATATGACAATAAATAATGCTTTCAAACGTGCTACACTGACACAAATAGAATTTATTGATAAGACAATCCATCGTCCGAGCGTGATGATGTCACACCTCCACCTCGCTGACAATAAATGGCACACTAAACTCCATTATTTTGCGTAGATTACAAAAAATCGAAGTTCAGATTCAAAAATAATAATTATAGAACTCTACTATAGTTAGTTAGGTACCAGTTCGCATTAGTAAAGTGGGTTATTTAAGTTTAATGATACCTAATGTAAATTGTTATGACATAATATTGTGATACTTCAAGTATCTATTTTTTTATGTTACGTAGTAATAGGTCATATTTATAAGTAATTTGATGCAATTTTGACGGCATTTCATTAATAGATCCGTATTGGTTCTCGTTGACGTACATTAGGTCGTAGTCACTTCGTCTCATCCCGTGGGTGTCGCAATTGAACGTAAAAGTTAAGAGTCTAGTTCTTCCGGAGTCCCATCACTACATATATTAAAATTTCTGCAACTGGCACACGACCTTAATTGGGTATTTGACTGTCTAAAATAGTCACTTTTGATTAAGCATCAAAATACGATAGGTTCTAAGGAAACTTGTATGAAATATAAGAAGTATGACGTCGTATAATATTTTAGTTTACTTTTAGGTGTCAAATGAATTCAGTATTATGGGTTAGGTGGATGATTAAAAATAATAGTAAATGATAAAATAAGAACACACCTAATTTTAACTTTACTTGCTTTAATTTATTAACCATAGTTAAATAATTGGTTCTACCTAATTCTTTGGGTAAGAAAATGATAACCACCTTCTGGTCACACATAGTGTCGATCAGCCGAGTCGTTGTAGACCAAACATTCACTTGACCCCAAGACCCCAACCCCAATCGGTTCAATAAATTTTTAATATCCTACCATCCCAGTGAGAATATAAATCAAAGAATTACAATACAAAAAATAAACATGTTAATTTATCATCACTGTTACAATTTATTGGTTTTGTGGTTATAAGTCTACGTATGTAATCTAATATTACTACAAAGACAACAAAAAAATTAAAAAACCTAACCCAACCTATCCTCTGGGAATAGGAGGTGGAAGCACAGATTATATAATAGTACCTACTACGGTGGAAGTTTATATTTGAGACTTGCATTACACTTTGTGCTACATATAAGTGACACTTAACTTAATTTAAATTTTGCCAATCCACAAAAGTCCATTGACCAACTTACACATGGTTCTACATGAGATCTGATCACTTTTTCATATAGGTATTTTGAGTAAGGTCTAGTGTAGAGCTTGTAAGTTTAGAGCGTGAGATCTGATAACTTTAACACAGGGCAAGCTACGTAGACTCGTCTTGGCAACATTTTTACATGAAAATGTTTTTGATGGGATAGATTATTATTACAAAACAATCCGGTCGCGCCAGGGCGTCGTTTGTCACGCCACTTCAGTACAAGACATGTCCCGAGGTATACAGACACAGACTACTTTACAATTACGAGTATATAATAGTATAGAAGTATTCTATTGATAACCTAGCTCCGTCTTAAAATATTGTACAACATCGGACCTACGTGGGTACCTACAACATCGTAGGTGCGATGTTGTACAATACTTTAGTTACTTCCCATAGAATTGCATCATTTATTAGTACGTGGCATTAAACGAATATATTTCGATGATGCAAGGCCTTTCTTTACTAAAGAAGTAGGTAGCTAACGTTACAGATTGAGTATTAAGTATTGAATAATATTATTCAACATAAGTCGAACTAACTTCATACCTAGATCTATGAAGTAACGGTAGTGCGTACGATTGTTACGTCAAGGGACGCGGTTTTCATGCCCACTCATTGCAAATATTTATATGCATATGTTAGCGTGATGCCCCTGGTGATTCACAGGCCGCAGTAACCACCTTCCACCTCCCATCAGGAGGGCGGAGTGCTTGTCTGCCACCGCTGCGAATCCCGGTTGCATCTAAAGCTTACATTTTGAAGCCTAGAGTATTTTCTCTTCTTTTCCATGGTTTCGTTTTATTTAACTAGGCTTTTACAGGAGCAACTGCCGTTCTGACCCCTCATTCCGAGCGAAAAACGTACCCTAGAACCTTCGCTCAGCACGTGGACAGGTGCAGGTGAGCTGGACTTCTATTTGTAGGGCCCCAAATTGTATGTCTCACCTCACATAATGATGAGCCAAAGGTAAAAATTCAGGTATTAATACATCCACTTTTAATTAGTCGAGAATGACGCAATATTATCAACGATCATAATTTTATCATATAGTAAATGGAGCTGGATCATGATCATGTTTACTGATCAAAGTGCTCATTTAAGAAATTGTCATGACACTCCAAGCTGTATTCATAATCACGATAGTGAATTCTCGAAAGAATACATTTCGCCTATGAAACTTCAAACATTTTAAAATAAACATACCTACGTACCTATCTGTATTATAATAAAATTATAAATTACCTACTTGTATTAACATGCTAGAGATATTTGAAAAGCTTTAACTTTATACTTTTAAATTAGGTAACTATTTTGAACCTGAATATAAGTATTCTTTTTTCAATTCTCGTGTCTTGGTTTTTGACTTGGGAAAGGTTTTCGTTAGATTAGTAACTGCCGAAGTTATATTTGATTGCAACTGATTGATTAGAACCGAAGATATTTAAGATATAGCATAAAATAATAGATAATTGCAGCTAGTATCAAAATATAGTTTACAAAACATAAAGCTTAATATTGTAACGAAATGCTAAAATCTTGATGTAACATCACCGCAACACCGCTGAATCACGCCAGCTGTATTTACCTTCAAATATAAATGTTCGTTCACCAACTGCTATCAAGGAAATTCAAAGCAGTCAAAAGATGTAACCACAAAATATATTATTACGATTTCAAAACATTATAATATTACAAAAATATCACATTATATTAGATCACTATTCAACGAAGCAACAAAACAATTGTGTAACGCAAATAAATTGCGCAACATTTCAAATAAAAGCGATCACACTGAAATAACAAATATATTCTACTGTAAGTCTTGAAGAGAGTAACATCAACTTAAAGAAAACATTTTGCAAAGAATAAATATCGACCGTTAAAATTTTGAACACTGTAAAACTAATTCAGAAAGCGCTCATTAAAAATCGAACGAAAAATTGAAGCTATTGAAGTGTACACGATACAATTACTTATCTACTGAGGACTGAAAGAGAAACACCTTTCCTTCTTTCTGATGTTTTTAAATTAAAAGCTGAAGAAGTAATATCCATTGTAAGTATTCCTTTTATGCAAAAGTTACATAATAGTTTGCTATAAATTATTTGACTATGACAAAATATTTTTTGATATAATAAAAAATATTAAAATTCAAAATATTTTTGAAAATTACAATAATGATTTAATAATATTCAGAATGTGTGACAAAATAAGGCTATTGTTTTACATCAAATTCAATTTTACAAAAATTATAGATACATTAAAAAGACTTTGTAGCTTTACATAAATTAAAGCATTGTCTTAATTCATTCAGGTACCTTCAAGCAATTTATGGAAAAGGACGAAAGTAAAACAATTTTTGAAGAGATACAAGGTGACCAAAGGAATCTCGTTTCACTTGCGTCATATCCTCTCGCAGAGCACGAAGCTGCCGAATTTATTTGAATTGAAACCGTCTTCTTGCAGCACAAAAGCACTTTTTATCCTATAATTAGTAGTAAGAAACTAGAAATAATACTAATTAAGTCAATTTATTGATCAAAGTGGGCCTGGACAATCGACAGTATTGTCAATATTGATTTCAGCATTCGTCAATTCTTACATAATATGTTTGCCATATCACTGCTGTAATATTTGTTGTTATATGTTTCTCATATTTTATAAAATGGAGTCACTCATAATATCATGTCATTAGACATAGAGTTAGTGATTTATGTTGGTTTTATTGTAAACTTGACAATATCAACCAAACGTTAATAAGGTTTTTTAACTTAGATACATATTACAATATTTATTAATATCAGCAGTGGTCTAACTAATTGTGTCAGAATCTTTTAAATTCCGACCTCAGACGTAAAGTCAACTAGTAAGTTGAGTAATAAGGAATCAGTATTGTCATTTGTTCAGATGTTGTCTGTCGTTCTTGGCCCACCTGTCAGCCGGTAGCGAAGACTTCTACCCAAGTTTCTGTACCTCTCCATGTTGAAGCTTAACATTTGATAAAGCCGTCGGTCCATTGCAATCACTTTGACTGATCGGTGCGTTGGATGTATATCTTTGGGAATATACGGTTGTATCGTGTATTCAGGGTTGACTAGCTAGCAGACAATCTACAACATTGTATACATACAATGTTGTAGATTGTCTGCTAGCTAGTCAACCCTGTAGTGTTTAATTGTAATTTACGTTCTTTTTACCCAATTTCTTGCCAGCATTATTATTGTTTTGTAAGTCATTAATAAGGTGACTCATAATATACCCGAGACGTCTGAATAGGCTCAAGCTTATGCGTCCAACTAGTCGAAAAGGATTTGAGATGGCTTTGGAAGTGCGTGCTCGTTAAAGTGTTTGTTTAAAATCATGCATAAACATTGAGGCCGTTCGTTGTCACGCATGTGGGCGTCTAATTTCGTGCAGATCATGTGTATTTGGCACAATTGATGTGCAAATTATTCACACAATTTCGCTTCATGTTATTGGCACACACGAGGCAACGAAAGGCGAAGCAAACGAAAAATCATGTTATAAAATTTTCGTCGCTACATTAATTTTACAATTTGTGCAAGTTTTTTGCATGCTAATTTAATAGTGGTTATGCGAGAAGGTAGACATGATATTGTGAAGTTTTTATACACATTGCTAGTTTTTGTATTTAACAACATGAAGTGAATGCTGAAACTTATGTTGCAAGCCGTCCCTATTGGGTGAGGACGAGCTGCGAACACAGCACAGCGTCCACAAGTGATAAATAACATTGTATTGCGCATGTGTTTCAACTCAATGTTATAGATACTGGCATATATCTTGACCCCAAAGGCGCCACATAATGTACTCTTTCTGCCTAGTACACGTTTTTGTCATTTGAGGAAAGGAGCTCAGATCCATTAATCATAGATTATATTATACCAATCCAGGCGCTAAGGCTATGTTTCTCTCGTGACTTGGTGTCGAGACATATGTCGGGTACTATACAAAGTAATGAATGCAATACTACAATAAATGAATTTAATTTATTAGAGACCACTAAAAGACTGAATAACATTAATTTTATTCATATTCAGGTATAAGTATATGAAGTTAAGTAGGTATTATGTATATACGAGTAGATATCGAAATCATTCATAATAGGTAGTCAATTTATAGATCATTTATTATCACTATGCAAGTATTCATTAAACATACTCAGAAGAAATTATGTTATAAATTGAAAATAGTTGATTCAATTAAGTATACATGGTGTAAATAGATATATGTATATATTTGTTCGTAGTAATAAGAGTAAGCTTTAACCATTTGCATCAAAAGAAAGTAATTCTAAATTAGATAAATGCATCATGCATATTATACATTATGGTACTTCGGTGACAAGTATAAAATAAAAAGCATTTTTTTACAGTTATACCGTTTTTGATTGACATAATATTTTTTGTATTATTAGTGTAACAAACCCGTGCGGCGTTTCACGGCACTGCTGCCTCCTATTGAACACGTAAATGTAAATACGCCACTAATTAAAATAAATTTATCTTGGAAACAAAAAAGAAAAGAAATCATATAATCAGGTGCAAGCTGTTTTCCGTGGGTCCGACTGCGTGAAATTCTGGTTTTCTTCCCGTAAATCATGGGAACCTATTCCAGGGAAACTGGTAGCATATTCTATGTGTTATTCCAGAGTATGATCCATCTCGGTCTCAACTTTAGCCAGATCCTGTCAGCTATTTGACCTTCATTTAGTTACAAATAACCCAAACATCTTTGGAAACATTCCCAAATACAATATTAAGAAGAAGTTGGATACTAAAGCAACTTCAGTTCCTTAAGAAGTCGGCCCTACGATCGGGAGTTCCCAGACTCGATTCCTTGCCAATACATTACTAACCCCCTATTAATACACGCAATTTAGCCTTGCTAGTAATTTCGGTTCTTTATTTCCACAAAAATATATTTTCATTGTTTTGAATATCCTCTAGGTAATTAGGAATTCAATGTGTGCACCTCCAAGAGTAAGCCCTCTTTCCTTCCTTCGAAACAAGCTCACCTATTCGTCTTGTTCATAACTTGAGTTATAACTCAAGTTATGAACAAGACAAATGGGTGAGCTTCTTCGTCTCCGCTAATTAGTTAAGTAGTTATAACTACTTATTTTATTTTATTTATTTTTATTTTATTTTTATTTATTTATTTAACAAAAGCCTTCGAAACAAGCTCACCCATTCGTCGTGTTCATAACTTGAGTTATAACTACTTAACTAATTAGCGGAGTAATTCCTAAATACATACATATATTTTTCTTTGAGGATAGGCAGTATTTTGCTTTTGTCGCTATCTACACCTTAAACTTTTCATACAAGCCGTTGGGTTTCGAAAGTTCTACCTCTCCCTTTTTCAATATTTCATCAATTTGATCAGTGTATTTTGAATACTTCTCCACAGTATTTAATTATTTTTTAGATAACTATGTCTAAATACTACTTAAAAAGTAAAATACCGTGGAAAAGCACGAGTGTCTTATTCAATATGTGCAGCAAGCTCCACCAAGTGCCATCAATCAACATTATATACAGTTGGTGTGGGTTTTTCAATTAATTTCATCCTCTCCTTTATAATCCAGAACAACACGTGCACTGAGATTTCACCCTCAGTCATCAAAGACTCATCTTTAAAGTAAACTCGTTATTTAATGCTGAAATTATTTATTAAATAGTATCACACAAGTATATATAAGTTTAAAACAAAACATTTTTGCAACAGTTTTATAATTCTGTTGCGATAAATATACGAAAACAAATAACATTTGAGCAGATGATTATAAAATAACAGTTATTCAGCTGTCAGATCTAGCTGACTGTAATATTTAGGAACCGTGGCCATCGGTTACGTAATATAATAAACACAATCGAACAATACTAAAGTTATCTGAAGCTCAAAGAAAACAATTTTTTATCGATTGCTTTCAATGTATAAGAACGTTTGAAATTTTATTGGTGTTCAGCAAGTTTTGAGGGCGAAAATATTATTTCAAAAGAATTAAGTACTTCTCCAGTTGCATCCGATGCTTTCATCTCGGAGTCTGGGGTCAGCTTTACCAGTTTAACTGCGGATTTGACTCAACTTCGATATTAAGTACAATATAGTATTCGATAAGAGTTAGGTACTAAGTAGTTGTGTTTGTCTATTATTATGAAATATAAGAAATAACAATTCTGTAACCGAAATAATGCGTACAGAATCACCACATTATTAGGGAACTGTTTTTATAGGTTTTTTCTATACATTTATTCTTTAGTATTTTATCACATTAGTCTTTATCGAGGAGTAATTTCGATAAGATCCTGCGAATTTCAAATCAAATACTTATTTTGAAGTAAAGTTGTCATAGATAATTTCATAAATTTCCACCATTGCATCACAGACATGATGGAATGCCTCCTTAATCTTATAAAAAGATTTCAATGAGTATCAACGAAAGCTTTACTAGGAATAACATAATACAGTATATAGTTTAACTTAATAAAATAAAAATAACTAGGTACTTAAAACCTTTGAGCTTAGTTAAATATAAATAATAAATTAAATAAGTAAAAACTTAATCAAAAATAAAAGCTTTTTATATCACAAAAATAAACAATAGCAATAAATAGAGTCAAAAAATCCTTTTGGTAAAAAAATAGGTATTATACACCTAATATTGATTTATAGAGACATGGAAGAGAGATAAATTATTTATTTATATTTTACTCTGACAATTTATTGATTGTTTATTAAAACAAATGCCTTAAATATTGGTACTATAATTTATACTAACACTAGAATAACATAAAATGATAACTAAAATTTAGAGAGAGATTATAGATATTCGATACGATTATTACATTGGATAGATCCTAATTCGATAATATAATAATCCATACTAATATTATTAATGCGAAAGTAGCTCTATCTGTCTGTTTGTTACGGCTTCCCGCCAAAACCACAAAACCGATTATGAAACAAATTGTCACAGGGGAGATTAAACTTTGGGAAAGATACATTCGTATTACTGGGCATGGACAGCGTGCATATGCACTGACATTCCAACTGTGTGTAGGAAAAAGTACATGATAGGTATGTTTAAAATAATAATAGATTACTTATATCTAAGAGTAATACCATAGGAAGTAGCTACAAAGTAAAAATTACATTAAACACTAACAATCCCTTCAACTGGTTACTGTGTTTCGTAACTAGTTGCAATTGAAGCATTTTTCCTTCTTGATCGTTGCAATCGAGAATGTTTTCTTCCTAGTTCGAAACCAGTTATGATCCACACTAGTTGCGATGGAAAAATATTCGTCTTTGGTCATAACTATTTACGATAGAGGCTACACCAACTGTTCCACAAAGTCACTTACAACCTAATCTTGTTCTCTACGGGTTGAGGTAGGGTCTCTAGTGCGATATCTTCATTTTGTTGACCTCTGCGCTGATATAGACAATTATACCTGAGAAATAAAAACGTACAGGTCAGGTATCTATCATAATGAAGTGCTCAAAGCCAGGTGCGTTCAGCGTCCGGTAAACGGTCAGTGGGTTAAGCAACCCAGGTGTAGTTGCCATTTGGATGTGTGACCGCTTAGTGGTATTTCATCTGAGCGCTTCCGTGCTTCGGAGAGTAAGTTATAGTTATGTTGAATAATTATAACATTTGTACTTTTCCACACTTTATTTTATTTTTATTTTTAATCTGACCGGTTTCACCTCACATCATTATCAAAGGTTTACTGAATACATAATAATCGAATACATGTAATACATGGAACTGAATCCAGTATTATGTATTCAGTAAACCTTTGATAATGCCGTGAGGTCTGACCGGTTCCACCTCACGGCATTATCAAAGGTTTACTGAATACAAAATAATCGAATACATGTAATACATGGAACTGAATCCATTATTATGTATTCAGTAAACCTTTGATAATGCCGTGAGGTGAAACCGGTCAGGTTAAAAATAAAAATAAAATGAAGTGTGGAAAAGTACAAGTGTTATAATTATTCAATATGTGCAGCAGATTCCACCAAGTGCCATCAATCTCCAGTATAAACAGTCTTATAGTTATGTTCTTTACTGTTTTATTGCAAATCTAAGACAGCTTAGCACGATTGCCATTACATACACTAACGTAACGACAGTTTGCCTGTTGTTTACGAAAATATTATAGCTAAGGTTGATACTATAAATAATACTTACAATAGCTCATATAGCCAATTCAGAATGATTACGAACAAACAAAGCAGTAACAATATGGACATAATTGTATCTCGTGTCCACAAAGAGTTACCATGACCATCATGTTCTGTCTTTTCTGTAGTTGTAGTGGTATGGCCATTCTCTGTTGCTGCAGAGGTTGATACTGACACATCAGGTCTTGAGTCAACTGTCACTGTCGGTTTTGGCACTGTCATATCAGGCTCCTGTGTCACTTTAGTTGTTAAATCTGTAACCACAGGTGTTAGTTCTGGTACTGCAGTTGTCGACTCTGTAACTGTAGGTAATGTGTCTGTCTCTACAGGTCTCGGGACTGTCGTAGCAGGCGTCGACTCTGTCACCACAGTTGTCGGTTCTGATACTGTTGTTGACGGCTCTGTCACTACAGATGATGTGCCTGTCTCTACAGGTCTCGGGACAATCTCAGTAGGTGTCGACTCTGTCACGACAGAAGTTGGTTCTGATGTTGTTGTTGACAGTTCTGTCACTACAGATGATGTGTCTGTCTCTACAGGTCTCGGGACAATCTTAGTAGGTGTCGGCTCTGTCACGACAGATGTTGGTTCTGATGCTGTTGTTGACGGCTCTTTTACTACTGATGATGTGTCTGTCTCTAAAGGTCTCGGGACAATCTCAGTAGGTGTCGACTTTGTCACGACAGAAGTTGGTTCTGATGTTGTTGTTGACAGCTCTGTCACTACAGATGATGTGTCTGTCTCTATAGATCTCGGGACAGTCATGGTAGGCGTCGACTCTGTCACTACAGATGTTGGGTTTGATGCTGTTGTTGACGGATCTGTTACTACAGATGACGTGTCTGTCTCTACAGGTTTTGGGACAGTCGCAGCAGGACTTGGCTCTGTCACCACAGATGTTAGTTCTGATGCTGTTGTTGACGGCTTTGACTGTTTTGCAATTGGTTTAGACAGAGGTACAATTGATAATGGTACGTTAGTTTCCAAGGTATCCTCATAATCGGATTTATCTGTCTTAGCTGTTTGATTGGGAGCCAATGTGTCTGCCTTAGGTGTAGAACCGGTGTCATCATAGTCCATGTCATGATATCTAGACAAAAAGATTGAATTATTATAATATTTTATCGGAAAAAACTTGAAGAATGAGAATGTCCTATAATTATCTTTTTGTCCTATATTATTAATTCAATAGCGCCATAGAATGTTTAAATTTCACAAGCTAGACTAAACCTAAGTTTAGTCTGGTATTTATAAGTCGTAACTTAGGCTACTTTTATTATAAAATAAAAGTATTTATGGTGCCCTCCGTGCTTCGGAGGGTACGTAAAAAGTCGGTCCCGGCTGTCTATAGTCGTTAGGTTAAGACTGAGGCCTATATGCCCGACCTGAACACTCTATCAGAGGTTGGCCACTAACCACAACTAAAACTACTGCTAGAATTTATAACAAAAAAAAATTTTTTAGTTCAAAAAAACGCTTTTAAGTTCAATCATTAGTTTTTGCATCAATTCAAATCAAACAATTAGAAAAATATTATGTTCAGTATCGTTAACATAACATAATACAAGATTTTTTTAAAACCAATATAATATAAGGATCGAAAAAGGAAATCACTAAAGTCTCAACTTATAAATTCGATTTGACAAAATAAAGCACTTCAATTCAAAGGTATATCTGATATCGTATCTATTAACACCGTATTCCCACCTCCTTCCCATCGCCCTATGGCCCTATGGCCATCTTGGGTGTAACGGGCCGAATCTTGGGAGATACGCGCCCTCAGGTCTCAATTATCAGGGCAATTCCCTCGCCATTGGATGCAGAGGGTAGTTTCCGATCAAGCACCCTAAATAAATGTACCTCATGCAGTTATCCAATAAAGTTACATTCTAAACCGGAAACAAAGTTCAGTCATTTAGTAGGTGCTTTTCCACCCTGTATAATAGAATGATAGAAATGACATAATCTGTACACATTACTTTTCTTTACACCTTCGACCAACGAATAACGTGATCAATTAAATTTAAACTCAACAAATATATATTTAAAAAATCATATTAGTTAAAGATTTTTCATTTTGGAAAATCTGCCCAAATCGTGAAACGTAGAAAAAGTGGTAACGCAGTTTGAATTGTATTAAATGCGTCTGATTCGTTGGCTAAATGTAACTTTAGATTAGACACTGACACAACAAGGACTTCCCAACTTTATCTTCTCTCTTGAATTTGAACGCATTTTTTACGCTACTATGTAAAGCTGAGCTATAATTTATTCATAGCTAGTAGTTCTATAAACAGTAAGTAGACCTCGCAAGCACCCTTTTAATCGACTTAAAAAACAAGAATGAAAAATATTTGAAAGACAAAAATGCTAAAACTCCGAAAAGACGAAAAGGCGCGTTCTTAAGTCTTTTTTGTAGAAGTCGGTGCTAAATGATTGGTCATAGATCCACTCTCATAGTCCGGAAATGGACAAGGACATCATGTAATATCACCATCGGGATTTTCATTGGCATATAAAAAAAGGTCAAAGTCCACCCGGGCGTCGTTATATATATGTATAAACATTCATTTTCTATATTTTTTTATTTTATCTTTATACGTAACCGTTACATTTCACACATTCGTAAATTAATATATCAAAAATGAAATCCACAACAGTTCAAGACTTAAAACTGTATAAAATCAGCATTAAACTTAACAGCAAAACGCACTGATTTCATTATCATGACATGAAAATTTAAATTCTTATCTCACACGTTCATTGGTCTCGTCCCGATTATATCGCGTGTCATAATTGCAAGACGCGCCTCCATGGCAGATTATGTTGTTTGCCTGACCTGGAGGTAATATTTAAAATAAGTACTCGAGCCATTGTTGTAATTAACGATTCTGAACATTTGTTTTTAAATTCTTGTCTGTTTGTAGGTATGCGATGGATGCAAAAACTACTGAATATTTTTATGGTGTTTTATTATTTTATATTAATACTAGCTGGCCCGGCAAATTTCGTACCGCCTTAGAATTAATAAAAAAAAGTTGCAATTTCCAGAATTTTCTTACCGTTTAAACCTTCCATGGATATCCACAAATATTTCATGACTAAAATTAGACAAATCGGTTCAGCCGTTCTCGAGTTTTACCGAGACTAACAAAATTGCAATTCATTTTTATATAATATATAATACCTATAGAATAATAGTTTATTTCGGAACAATTTTCCATATGAGTTAGTTTACAGGAACTTACGGACTAGGTATGTTAGTTAGAGAGATTTGATTGTTATGATTGACATAGGTATATTGATTTGGATTGGTATACCTACATTCTAAAATTTTGTTAATCTCTACTCTATTAAAGTCTTTTGTTTAGACTTAACTTGTTTGAATGCAATTAGTTGAGTAGAGCCGGAGATATTATGGCTTAACGTCGTAATAACAGACATCCACGAAGGCCGGGCCGCGGGATAAAAATATTCTACAGGTACCTAGGTACTTTTATAAAATTGAGAATATACCTATGTTTATATAAATCCATAGTACCTACTCTTTTTACCCATTCCGGGAACCAACTTAGGATCTCATCTCTAACCGGCCCGTTCGAGTTACTCTAACAATACAGACACAGATTTGTTCTAAAGAGTGATTATAACATAATATTGCACAACAATCTGACGCAACATATTCCAGAACAAAACTCAGTCCTGAATCTCGACTAATAACTAGCACTTACTGAGGAGCCTAACGACAGATTGCATTTAAAAATCTATCAAATCTGTCAATAAATCTAGAATAATAAATATAAATACTTACTCTTCCTGCGTCATGCAAACAGTATCATACTGCACCATCCCTCTGGGACATCCTTTAGGTGCTTCGATAGCCGCTCTCTTTTTACCGCCAATAGGATAAAAATCTACTAAGGATACCGAGATTAGGAAGAACACTAGCCAAGTTTTCCCCATTGTTTACAAGTTCAACTTCACAGAATTAAAAATTTAATTGTTAATAAATTTGTCGATGCGCGTGAGTCACTGCGTGCAACGCGGTCAGCAGTCGGCCGAGTACTGAACAGTGAATTGACACTCACACGCACACTACTGACATTCACACATACTACTGACACTGACAGGTCTGACGATAATGACGTAACAGTGACAACGACTTTACAAAGCTTTTAAAGTTTATGTTAACTCGCCTCGAATGCGGTATCGCTAAGTTACGCAGCATTCGATGTGTTCATGTGATAAGTAAATACTAGCTGCCCGGCTTAGCCCATGGATTCATTAAAAAAAGGTCCTGTAAACCGATTGCAGCGTCATCTACCGACGCGAGAGAAAAGTTAGTTAATAAGTCGTCTTTGAAGCGGGTGGTACACTGTATCGCAATGTGAGCGTTATTGATGCAGAACTTCTCACTTCTTTGTAAGTTTGTAACTCATCAAACTTACAAAATGTCGAAATTGTATAGTTTTTCATTTGATATTAATGAAATACATATTATTCGTGTTTGGTAGAGCCTTACATGATAGCCAAGTAATAATATTTATTTCAAGATATCTGGTGGATCTAATATTGGTCTCTTATCATGAAAGAGTAAAAAAAAACTTAGAACTACCTCAACGCTCCAATTGAAGAATCCAATGTAGATACACTATCTTGAGGTAGGTTCAGATGATTCAGCGTTCAGCAGTTTAATTGGAGTTCAGTGACTTACACACGTACAATCAAATTTCAAATTAAAATTGTACAAGTATTGAATTACTTAGATAAGATAGGATATCAATTTAGACTGTAAGGGAGTTGAAACTAATGTAACTGTATTAAAGAACTATACTATGATTTGCAAAGCTAACAATAGGTATGAACCACAATAGAAAAAGTGATGAATCAAATCTACAAAGAAGAGTAGAGAGAGGGTTCCAAAGTTTATTTATAGTTTGAACGCAACCGGGACTACGCTGTGACACAGGATCTATAGGTCCCTTTGGAAAATATCGAAGATCAGTCAAAACTGTAGTCACACTGGAAAAGCAGACTTCCCGGCTCAGAAGTGACTCGGATATGACTAGGATTAATGCTACGATGATGAAGAAGACGATGATGATCGAACATGAGTATACAATTGCGTTAAGTCAATGGGTCAGCGCAACATTGCTTTTAAATTACACAATGTTATCACACATATCACACAACTTATATAAAAACATGTGCGAAACTGTTTGGTGCTTATTTACAGTCTCATTTGATATAACAAGAATTTTGCGTTTTTTAAAATGGGACTCGGACTCGTCAATGATAAGCTTCAGCTTACCTTTACAGGCACCAACAATATATATATATATATATATAATATATATAGAATGGTGACCCTCAGCTTGGTGGCCTTATTAGAGGCTTTTTCACATCGCGCTGGAAGGACTCAAGGAACCCGGGACTGAAGGAAGACGGGAACACGTGTGCTGATATTAAATTATAAGACTTTAAAATTTAAATGTGAAGAAATAGTCCCCATACCTCTTGGTTCTTGATGGAATTTTTGCACTATAAATGGGTAACTTCTAAGCCGTGCACGTGTTGTATAGAGAAGGAGAGGGTAGAAATAAGTGGAAGAGCTTAACAGACAGTAAAAGACTGCCAAAAACGCAATACCTCTATGAATCTGTGAAGACTTGAGGGTGTTGTTGACCTCTGGATTTCACTCTTTGCTCGATTGTCACTGCATCCTGTCGAGAGTATCTAGTCAGAACTGTGCAGATCCATCCCAGAGATGAGATCAGTATTACACGCAAAAATATTTTTTTCTCTGGTACAGTTATGAGCGATTCTCTAAGCAATTATCAGGCGTAGCGCTGCGTCCGACCTTGGTAGAGATTATCATTATTTGGTCTGGCATTGATGACAGTCTTTATCAAAGTCGGGTGCAGCGCTGCGCTCGACGCTGAATGCGTTGAGAATTGAACAGCAGAAGACACCGCTGCTCCGGCGCGAGAAACCGTCTCACCTTGTTCAGTACTCAGCATTTACGAGACTTCGTTTTGATGATATGTGACCACACCACTTACGGGGCTAAATCAAGCTCATTTGCATTTAGCACACCTACTGATTTATCGACAAGCCTCGACGCAGGCTTTTCTCTCGAGTTTGTAAGGTCAAGCGGTAGTGGAAGCTGGCAAAGTAATGATGGCATAGGAATATATAGTTGCGTTCAAACATTTTGCGCAGAACAGTTAGCGCAATTTTGCGGTTACATTACGCAATATTACGGCGAATACTGCAACAGTACGCGCATGGTGCGAGGGATATGCCCCCTCCGGCCTAGCACTACGACCCACAGACGGCGTGCGGTTTAGTCGGTTCAAGTCCGACATAACAATCTAGCATAGTTTTTAAGTTTTGTTTCGTAAGATTGACGTAATGCTCTCAATAACATAAATGAGACATTCATGCTATACATAATTAAGTAGTTCTGTTGTCTACTCTCATAGTTTAAGATTCGGTAATTCCAGCATGTCCTTGACCATCATAATGTAGCTTACCTTGTCATATGATCGTCCTAAAACGAGCCAAATAGCAAATATTTCCCATTTCCTATTTGATTTTGAGCAGTTCTCTAGTGTGTCTCCGGAGTCCAAGGTCAAGTACCCATGAAATAGATATGGCCACCTTTGAGTTATACGATTTCAAATTTTGAAGTGAAAACTTCTTTAGCGGCATTGGGTGGGTGTAAAATGTTAAGGAAGCGTCAGGATTAGTTGACCTTTGAACCGTAACCGACGACTGACGTCATACAAGATTATGTATTTTGCAACTTACAATAGACAACGTCGTAGCTTAAACGGTAAGCACGTCGACTGTAAGTCCTTATAGTTTCAGATAGTATCGGGTTCAAACCACCTGGCCTTCAGGGATTTTTTGTGATTGTTTTTCTTATTATATTTTTTTACTTTTGGTGATTAATTTTTCTTTTTGTAATTTATTACTTTTTATGATATTTTTTTCTTTATGTAATTTATTATTTTTTGTGATTATTTTTTCTTTTTATAATTCATTAATTTCTTCTGACAGAAAATTAGCAGAAAATAAGTAGTAGGTTCTATGAATAGCGCTGTATTATAGGTATGGTATGGTATGTTCTTTTTTATCTTTTTCTATGTATATAACGAAGAAACAAAAAAGAAAATGTTTTCACTTCTGCCGGCACTCCCAGAGTGCAACCCGTCTTTTTTTTTTAACTAAAAACTACTGGAACAAACGATATAATTTTTTAATGGCACTAAATAGCAACAATTCCGCATCGAACTGAAAAAAGAAATCGTAAATTATTATAATTTCCGTAAATCGGAAAATAAATCACAGAGTAATCGGTGTAAATACATTTAAAAAAAAATTGAGAACCTTCTCCTTCTTGGAAGTTATAATATGACATCACCTAATGTAACAGGAAATATCAAACGTGCTTTACATTGAAGATATGTGTTTTTGATACATTAAGGTAGGTATAACTGTTGTTATAGCAATTATTTTATTTCGGACAACCATTCTATAGAGTAGTTTAAACATTATTTTTAAGTCAAAACTCTTTAGTTGAAAAATTATTATATCCTGTTGGCTAGGAACATTAAAATCGGTCGGCCCGATCGGGTGACCTTGCAAGTCCGTTGTTCGGTGCAACGCTCGCGGTACGTAGCTCGCCGGCATGCGATGAGTAAGAGTTGAAAGGATGGTAATAAAATTAGGTACTAATCACAGAATAATTATAAAGCTGTGATCTTTATAATAAGTGCTATGAAAAGGAGGTTAACTTCAATGATTTCTACTTTTGTACGGGAAGGTATCAATCTACTGGTAGATAGATATCTTATATTAACAAGTGATTTTTAGGTCAAAATTTATCGTATTCTCCTAATTCGAATTATGATTGAGATGTCATTTAATTGCTTTTTTTGGAGATAGGTACGTACCTACTTGCGGAAGCTAACCTTCGTTTTATTCGCCACAACAGAGAAATTGCCATAAGCCATGAAAGAAACAGTGTATACCTATTATTCTTTAGTCGTATTGTCATCATTCCCTTAGTTGGAACCAAACCAACACCCTTTTTCATTCCAATGTTTATAGCTTTCGACATTTCTGCGAGCGACTTTTGATTATTCTCAAAAAATATCTAATGCCTTTCCGAATCGTATAACAATCGATATAATAATTTTTCGACTAAAGACCTAAAGTTTTCACCTGAAAATCATTTTTAAACTACTCTATAGACTGGCTGTGCGTAATAAAATAATTGCTATCGATTCAAGACCGAATATCCTAATATATCGAAGGTACAGTACTTAAAAGTTAAAAGGAACTTCAAGTCAAGTGTAGAGAGTCTTTTTTTCGGATGAAGCTGTCACGCGGTTTGCAGCTACAGTTCGTAGCTGTAATTCATGAGTGTTATAGATCTTCGAAACGTGAACGTGCTCATACAAAAGTATACAAAGATACAGAAAAAGAAAGCATCCTGCATTTCTCGGCGGAGATACAACAAAAAGTGCACGCGTCATGAACATGACTGCCATTGGCTGACTACTGACTTGGCATTAGAAGGACGGCGAATCACAACAGCTCCGCTGGTCGAGGAGGGGACGTCATACATTTGCAACTAATGGTAGGCCATTTTAGTTCCTGCGGCTCTTACTGTTTGGTTTCAATTCAAAATGTCAAGTAATGTTGTAATGTGTGCGTTCATTTCGTTGCAAATGCATGGGGGATGCACGTGGGTCGCCATGTTTTAGTCTCGTTGAGTTCAAGAAGACAAAATATGCATTTTACATGAAAAGTACAGCGTTCCTTTACAGTTGTTATGTCGATTAGACATTTTTATTATTGGAAGTTTTTAGTATTCAATATTGGCCTTGTACATTTTTCTTTTTGGACATAAGTTGTACATTTCAAAATTTGGAATATAATTTTTATACCACTAAGGCGGAAGACAATCACACAGATCCCCCGATAGAAAGTGGTTACCGTGGCACATGGATGCGTGCAATATCAGAGTCCCACTCGTGCTGCCGACCCTTCCTCTAACAGGAGTGCAAGAGGTATACCTGCTCCACTCATTTATGCAGGAACACAAGGCAGGATAAGCCTTTGGACTTCCCACTGACAGCACAAAAGCTCTCCAGTGTGCTCTGGCTCACCACTGGGAACACAATTCGTACACCTACACAGAAAATGAGTGGAGCAGGTATGGTATACCTCTTGCACTCCTGTTAGTGGCGTTAAAACTGAGAATTAAGATAAAAAGTAAAACAAAGAAAACTGTTATAATGCTTTAATACAAAGTACCTAGTAGGGTTGTAAAACAACTCAATTTGACTTAATGAACTATGATATTAAAGCTTGAAGTTTTATTTAAGCATTTTGCAACAAGAAAATAGTTACACTAATTTAACTTATATAATATTAGGGTCTAAACAAAACATCTGAATCTAAATCCTTCCTAGGTAGCTACTAAAAATTGTCGAAGGTTGTGAAAATAACTACAGTAGAATAACTGTGTCAAAACAGTCAAACCAAGTGTGTTTTTCTTAATTCTAATGAATAGACAAACTATATTTTAACATTTATTTTAAAAATAGTACCTAGGTATAAACACGCAACCCATGTGCTTATTCAGATCTTTATTTTCATACTTACGTATTAAGAGAATTAACCCTTATTCTTTAGTAGGTGTAATAATAAACCTAACTTAACCATCTATACATCTATTCAAACTATTTATCAACATCTGCCTACCCTTAACACTAACTGCTTACAAAGTTGCATAACAACTGTGTCGCATCAACATCATACCATTCTCCTCTGCACTTTTCTCTAATACGTCATATCCTCACTTATACTTTCCATCTATTTTGTCTTTTTAAAGCCACATATTAAAACAATATCTTATCTATTCTCTTTTATTAACATTTCTTTCTGTGGTGCAAGTTTCAAACTTCCTCTAACGCCTTCATTCCTTTGTTGCCACCAAACAATTAAGTACTGCGTCTTCCATCCGCTTTTAATGTCAATGAAATTATCCAGACAAGACCCTTAACATTAATTTAACTATTATATAATTACATTTTTCAATTAAACTGAAATCTATAAGTAAAATGAAGACACGCGAGGCCCCGGCGGTAACTCAGGCACTAAAGGTGTGTTTGAAGTACTTACATCATCCTGTAAACGGGTACCTTTAAGGTCTTGATGGGTACGCTTGCAGATGACATCACATCTGAAACAATAACGTTTACGTATTGTATTTAGTTGTTATCCACAGCGTTTATTATCCGCAACAATTGTTCGGTGGCAACAAAGGAATGAAGATGTTAGAGGAAGTTTGAAATTTGCACCAGTGAAGGAACAGTTGGTAAGGAGAAAATAGATCAGATATTGTTATAATATGTGGCTTTAGAATGAAAGATATGACAAGTAAAAGTGAGGATATGACGTATCACAGGAAAGTGCAGAGAATGGCATGATGTTGTTGCGACACAGTGTTTTGTTAAGTGGCTTTGTAAAAAAAGATAAATGCATTGCGTAAAAAAGGATATGTCAAGTATAACTGGAGATATGGCTTTTTACAGGAAAATGCGGTAAGTCGTAGGGGATTCCATCTTTTGTCATAATAGTTTTTGTCCTAATTTAAATTGCCATAACAAATTAGGCATAATTTTCTTTGTCATAATAATAGTCTGCCATAATTGGTTTTTAGCATACTGTGTTATTAAGCATAAATATTGTATATCCTAATGTTTTTATTCATAACATTGATACGCATAAAGTTGTAAAGCATATTGTTTATTTGTCTAATACTTATTTGGTATAATGATAAACGCCTGCTAACATGGTGCTAGCAAGCTGGCAAGGATCTGGATGCAATCTGGACTTTAGGGCACCCCGACTCGGATAGGTTAGGTTAGAAGGCTAATGCGGGAGCGGAGCGTAGCGAAGCTCCCGCATTAGGCCTTCGTGGTTATTTTTTTATAAACCACCTAGAAGTAGGAGCCCCGCGTAGCGGGGCTCCGTCGACCAATTAGATCAAAAGAACATTAGGTTAAATGAACTTTGATGCGCCTACAAGTTTGACAAGAGCAATGTATAAAATAGTGTAATATTGTTAATAAAAATTTTGTAGTGATTTGTTCGGAATAGTTATGGTTATGCGTGGTTATGCTTAAGTAAACTTATGCTTTGGTATATTATGCTTATTAAATATTATTCTTATAGTAAATAGGAGTAAAAAAATTATGCTTAAAAAGTTATGGCAAACGAGTATTATGCGTAAATAATGTTATGACAAGTAACATTATGCAATGTTAAATTATGACATAAAATTTTAGGAATAAAAATAGAGAACCAAGTCGTAGTGCGGTATATTTAGTTGTGGATAATTAACAAAAATAACTGAAGTCAAAAAGTTCGTGCATGTGTAGTCATAGACCGACCTAAAATCTATAAAAGGGTGGATCAATACAAGACGAATTTAAACTCGTTATTGGTGTACACCCTGATTTTAAAATCATTTGTATAAAAAGATATCGGAAACAGTTTCGATACCAAAATCGTTCGGAAATATTAACATGGTGTTTTTTTTAAATATAATAATTTGCTTGTGAAAGGTATAATTGTTTTCGTGTTATAAGTTTATTAAATTTATTATTACTATTCGTAAAGTAATACTTACAATAACTTATAGAGGCCAAAAAAGATTGCAACGAAGGAACCAAGCCAAAACAATGTGTAAATTACAATAGTTTGAATTGTTGGTTGAGGTGTCAACTCTATGTCTACCAATGTAATTTTTGTCACTGCAGGCGTTGGTTCAGTCACTATAACTGTTGATTCTGTGACAACAGCTGTTGAGTCTGTTTCAACAGGTGTTGATTCTGTCACAACAGGTGTTATTTTTGTCACAACGGGCGATAATTCTGCTACAACACGTGGTAATTCTGTCACAACGGGCGACAATTCTGTCACAATAGGTGTTGAGTCTGTCATTAAAAATGTTATATCTGTTACTAGAGGATTTAGCTCTGTACCGGCAGTTATTCCTTGTGGCATAATAGGATCATGTTTTATCTGCGGTAAAACTGTTAGTGGCACATTAGTATCAAAGGTATCATCGGATTCAGATTTAATTGTTTGTACAGCCTCAGTTATAGACGCGATGTCATCATACTCCATGTCTTTATATCTAGAAAAATTAAATGAATCGTTATCGTTTATTATGAATCAATGTGTAGTTAAATTGAGATGATAATTTTAGGGAAAATGGGAACGAATAATACATAATTGTATCTTCCAATCTAGAAGTAACAAAATTAACTCAGTGAGAACAGCCTACCATGACGTATCTGAAACTTTGCGCTGGCACGAGATGCGAAAGAAAGACGTAGAATTCAACCGTTTATTTAGGTGGTATTAAATCGCTTCGGTTTTCTTCCAGTAGGATTTATGTTGAACGTTTAAGTTGTAGGTTGGCATACGTTGAGAACTATCGCCTACCTAGGTCAAATTCCATACAATCGTCATTGTATTAAACAATTCAAAAAATGAATTTCCACTTGTCCACTTCCACAATAATCAAAATGCAGTAAGCCTGTATATCAGCGAACTGATAATATTCATGAATTGGTTATCATATCTAATAATGATTACGTATGATACAATAAGCTACTACCGATATCCAAAATACAAATGAATCATGATAAATTAGAAGTAATTTTTATCATTTACTTAGAATAATCAACAATCATTTAAAACACGTAATATAATCTATCAAACATACATAAAGTGTTATTATTGTTTACGTTATAATCATCCTTTTTCATATAAAATGTATACGATGATTTTTGGGAAGTTTTTGGGAATTTAATTCATCATCGTGACAGCAGTCCCGGTTGCATTCATAGCAGTATCACAGTGAAACAGACTTAATAATATTACTTAGACTTAAAACCAGACTTGATAATATTGTTTGCATAACCAGTCATAATAAACGAAATACAATGGTAAGCTTGCATAAATTTGCATAGAGTTAAAAATTTGTGGGGTCTTCCCCATAGATTGGCGTTCTGCATTTTTTTATTCAAGGTCAAAATTTTTGGATCTCGCATTTTTCTCGTAAACAGCAAGTGTCACAAAATTGGTCTTGAACTTTATTTCATGACGAATTTCCGTACGAATTACCATTTCGGAGATATCGCGATTTCTAAATTGGGTGCTAGCACCTCTGCCTACCCCTTCGGGGATAAAGGCGTGAGTTTATATTATGGTCCTAAATTGGAAGAATTCATATCTAATAAAAACAAAATTACGTATTCCCATTGTATGCTTCATCAACGCAGAACCTGAACCTGGACTTGAAATTTTCTTAGCATCCACTAAGAAAGGAGTTTTGGAAATTTTGTACTAAGGGGCTAAAATAAGCGATGAACGGAAATTTTCTATTCAAACTTTCATCCCATGTTTTGCTACTTTAGCTACAATATTTCCAAAATTCCTTTTGGTGGATACTAGCAACATGAAAAGTAGGTATTTACTGACAAAACTTGAAGTTAATAGGAGCAGTGATGCAGGTTCTGTTTTGCTTAATAATACTATGGAGAATGACATTTTACATTAATAGAAATTACTTCTCACAATTTTGATTTCGTGATATCTCCGAAATGGTGAGCCAAACAAAAAAAGTACAGACTAATTTTGTAGGTAAGTACATGATCTACGACTTTGCCTTACACACTATTGCTATAACATTTGCTCTTTTCGAGAAAAATACGAGAATCCAATATATTTGACCTTTAACCTTGAAGAAAAATGCGAAAACGATTTGCTTTTGCTATATCTTTCATTATGGTGTATTTAAGACGACCGATTTTCAGCTCTATGCGGATTTATGCAAGCCAAACGATTTTATTTCGTCTATTTTGACTGGATTACAGGGTTTTCGGGCGGCTCGACAAATTTAATTTCAAAATAAAAAACCAGTGTTTAAAACTATTTGTCGTAAGAATATTCCGTTTTAGCAGTTCATTATAAAATTTTGAAGTATATTATTTTTGCTATAAACACCTTGGTACAAACATTTCACCCATAAACAGTAACGTTTCCTCCGATGATGCAATATTTTGCTTATGATTCATCACCTTGCCATTTGACAAGGGTGACATTTCTTCCAAGGGTGAAATATTTTGCGGATGATTCGTCACCTAGCAATTTGAGAAGGGTGACATTTTTTCCAAGGGTGAAATATTTTGCCGATGATTCGTCACCTAGCAATTTGAGAAGGGTGACGCTTCCTCCGCGGATGAAATATTTTGCGGATGGGATGTCACCTAAGTAAAATAAACTGTAGAAAGTAGATACTGAATAGAAAAAAGTATAAAAACTTACTCTTGATAAGTTTTGCACTCCATAATATACCAGATCATTCCTTTAGCGCATCTGTTACGTCCTATAAGTTTGATTGTGTGTCGTTTTCGTCTCAACAAATTTAGTCCACTGTTATCATTAACACTTAATTCTATATTCTTTAGTGACTTTGGATCATTGCTATCATTAACACTTAAGTCTTCATTCTTTAGAGACTTCGGATCTCGAGGAGTTGGTAGAGAATATACAACCGATACAGTAGCTATTATAGTGACCGTAAACCAAATTTTGAAATTTGCCATGTTCATTTCTATTTTTGTTAAACGTTCGCCCGTGTGAAAATTAACAGAATACTGAATTTATATGTTTTGAACTGTACATGTTAACGCGACCAGTGTGGAAGGTAGCACAATAAGTAATGATTAAAATTTGATATTTGAAGATATGTTGTCCGTTGATAATACCTAGATTAGATAAATAATAAATAATAATCAGCTTCGCTTGCATGGAATAGATATTGAAATAGCAGTTAAATTTTCTCGAAATATTTCATTTATACAGGACAACACGTGCAGGGAAGAACTTCTGTTCTATGTGTATCCTTATAACGAATATGTCGACTGAAAAAAGAAGAGCTGGAAGTGCCCTGACTGCTGTGCCCTGAAAAAGAAAATTGGCGATAACAGTTCAACCCCTGTACGCCCGGCAGATGAAAATATCACTGTGAGGAAGAAACAGGATGAATCTTCTGATGACCATCTTCACGCGGAGGTGAGAGACCTTACAGAGGAGGTTCGTCTCCTTACGAGAGAAATCTCCTGCCTTAAGGGACGATTAGAGGATGCTACATCGTGTTTGACTAGCTGCCAGGTCAGATTAGAGGAACTGACGACCTCTATTATCTCCCACGACTCTAGAATAAGTCACCTGGAAAATCGGGATAAGGAGGTTAAGTTGCTTGAACATAGAGTATCTGAGCTGCAACAACATATTAATACTCAGTCTCAACAACACTTGCGCAACGAGCTCGAGTTAGCTGGAATTCCCGAACGTGAAAATGAAAATCTACACCACATTGCCCTGCTTGCAGCAAAGAAGGTGGGCGTTTAATCAGAACAGTGGTGTCGTAGTGTATGTCAAGGATACAATTAACGAAACAGTGACAGAACTAGATATCCATGACGCGAGTTGTCTGCAAATAATACTCCCGGATGAAACGGCTATTTTTGGTATATACCGCCCCCCTTGTTTTCGTAATAAGAATATGTTTTAATAGTCTCTCGATTGGACCCTAGCTAACGTTTACAAACAAAAACACAACTTTAATCATTGCCGGCGACATGAACACAAAAGTATTATCACCAAATAGTCAAGATCTTGAATATCCATGCCTTATGGCACAACATGGCTTGTTCCCTGCGATAACGAATCCAACGAGGGAAGATGCGTGCCATGACCATATCTTCGTGAACACTATAGAAAGTGCAGTGGATGTGGTGTGTTCTTCCAATATCGTTATATTGGAAGAACACACCACATCCATCATAACATTACAATACTTGGCCTGGTCACAAATAAAGTAATAGAAAAATATGTAAATAGAACGACGGTGAAACGTGACGTGGATGCCTTAAAGAGGGAACTTGCGGGAATGGACTGGGCTCTATTATTTAAAGACAAAGATCTAAACGAAATGGTAGAAAACTTTAGCAACCGTTTTGCTGACCTAATAGAAAGACACTCAGTGGAAATTCATATAAGTCACTCTAAATATGTTATCAAGTCCTGGATCACCCCTGGACTGATTCGCTGTATGAGGCATCGAGACAGGTTACACATGAAAGCAAAACACAATCCTAATAATGCAGTTTAACAGATAACTTACAAACGATACAGGATTTTTTTCCAATAACCTATTACGTAAGCTTAAAATAGAACATGATAATAGTACACTTACTAGCAGTGCAAAATACCCAAAGAAGATGTGGAATTCCAATTAATACAGTAGAATGCCATATGACGAAGAAAAAGTAGCCGTGAGTGAAAAGTTGGTGGATAACACTCTCAATAAATTACAGTTAAACCAGGAAGCACTTGCTGCAAAAATCGATCGTAAGCAAATTTTGAACTCCTTCTTTCTGCAGCCTACTGATGTATGTGAAATATAATGCCCCTACAAAACGATAAGTCTCCGGGTATTGATGGCATCGCCAATGTACTTTTGAAGGATATTAGGAATATCATTATAAAATCTCTAGTAACACTATTTAACGCCAGTATGGAAGTGGGTGCATTGCCAGATTCTTGGAAAATAGTATCCATTTTACTTATTCACAAGGACGGAACTAAGAACTCTATGGAAAATTATCGACCTATTTCACTCCCGACTACGTTTTCAAAACTTTTAGAGAAGATTGTTAATAACAGACTTGTCAAGTACATACAAACCAACAATCTTATTTCACTAAGACAATTTGGTTTCAGAAAAGGTAAGTCAACCGAAGAAGCTGTCACGCTTCTGACATCGACCGTATCAGCTCATCTTGAGAGCAAGAAAACTTAATGATAATGAATACAGCATCAATTCCAATATTAACAAAAAGCTAGAAAATCATTGCGGGGTAAAGGGTATTGCACTTAATTGGTTCAAAAGTAATTTGACTGGGAGAACGCAGTGTGTAAGCGTCAACAGCCATAAAAGTGACATACGAGCAACACATTATGGTGTGCCACAGGGGAGCATCTTGGGACCAACTTTCTTCATAATATATATCCATGATATATACACGGTAGTGTTGATGCGGATGACACTGCGATCATTTACTACGGCCTTACTTGGAAGGAGGCGTTTCTAAACGCAGAGAATGGAATGAAGCAGATAAATAAATGGCTCCAATACAATTTGCTTAGCCTAAATGCCAGAAAAACCACGTATATATGTTTCCATAAAACTCGGGACACTTAAGTGTTAAAATACATGAGTGTTCGGATCAGTTGCAGCTCTGTTATTGCGAGAAGTTATCAAGAAGTGGCACTATATTGTACCTTGGTGTGGTCATTGATGAACATCTTAACTTTGATGCACACATAAAAGGCCTTTCTAACAAAGTCCGAAAAACAGCGAATATACTAAAACTGCTCCGCTCATCGGCGACACTTTAAGAGTTGTTTATTATGCCTTGTATCAATCCCTGATAACATATTGCATAACGTGTTGGGGAAGTGCTTAGAAAACAGCAATGATCCAAACTGAAAGAGCTCAAAGGTCAGTAATTAAAACTATGTTTAGGAAACCCTTCCGATATCCTATAAAAACTTTTTACAGTGAAAGTAAATTGTTAAATGTGCGTCAATTACATATACTTAAAACAGTTCCGAGTAGTCATAAAAAAAAAACTCAGAAGACTACAGAGATTTAGTTAAACGAAGAGTTTATAAATTATCACTACCCCAAGTCAACACAAGCTTTGCCAGACGTTTTAGCTCATTTAAAGATATCCACATATATAATCAGACAAATAGCGCTTTCGACATAAAACTATGTTCGGTAAAAAAGGCAAGGTTGAAAGTCACAAAATGGCTCAATTCCCTATCGTACGATCTTACCGAAAGTTTAATTGCTCATGTGTCATAAATGTTGTGGTCATTGGTGATTGTCAAGTGAAAGATTAAATAACTATAATAATGATATATAACTACATAATCTCTTCATTGTTGTATTAAAGTATATAATCATAAATTAAATTTTTGGTAAATGAATTGTTGGTTTAATGGTATTATTATTTTTTTTTTTTGTGTTATGCCGAAAAGCGCTGCTGTCGCCCGAGCAGCAAACGATGTTTCACGGAAATTGTAAACGTGTTTGGCACCCACAGGACAGGCTTTGCCTAGTGTGGGGTCACAGTATAATACCCAACATTGTAACATTTTATTTGGCAATAAATTAATTTTTATTTTATTTTTTATTTTTAATGCAATCAAAAGATATGATATCTCAAATTTTTATATTCAAGATCAAAGATCATAATATGAGTTTTTCGCAATTGCCACGAGAACCACAAATTTTGTTATAAAACTATAATGTTTTTAATTATCAAATATGGATTAGCCGATGATGAAAGATTTTTTTTTGTGTCAAATCAGTATATAATATTTAGTATCCGACTGATAAATTATTGAATTGAAAGCATTACCATATCTTAACTAAGTTTAAATTAAATTAATAATGTTACTATATACACAATACTATAAAAAAACTATAACTAGAAGTTAAAATGCGTCGTGGAATTAATCTGCATCGCATGCCTCTTGTGGTAGCGTTCCCAGAAGACTGGCAGCATTGCTACGTTGTATGGCAATGCTTAATCTCTGACCTAAGAAGAGGCCAGCCTTCTGTTCACGAGAAGCGACGACCATACGCTTCGCAATCTCCCTGAAGAGATTGCGAGCGCTCGAACCCCAAGGCCCAAACGTTTCGACTCCAAACGGCACAAATTCATAATCTCCAATGAGATTAGAGTATTTGCACCGCTTAAGAGCCTGTGCAGAAGCTGCAGCAGCACCGGCACAGCCAGCCGTGCCAGGTATATGGGTAGGGGCAATGGTGTCAAGGCATGTTGCATCCCACACAAAAGTCCTACCCATTTTGACAATTGTATTAATGACATACCATGCGGTCTCTTGCCATTGTCGCGCGCCAAACCATTTGGTTCAAGCACAGCTGGCACACCGGTGGTGACAAGAGCACGGCAGATTATGTAGTTGAGGCTGGCGTGCCATGGAATTCGCCCAGCGCTCCTGCAGCACGACAGTCCATGGTGTCCGCGTCAGTCAACTGCTTCTCCACAACGGTATTGATGGGGAGAAACACACGGCGCACCTAAGCGGACGTACGACGCGGAAGGTAGAGTCAGATGACTCTACCTTCTCATAGTCCACCAGCACCAGCACCTTAACATAGTCTCTACGTTAGATGACGGAATTGCTTGTAACCAAAGACCCGATTGCCATACTCCAACTGCCAGAAAACGGGTACGCTCAGCAGCATTAGAGCAAGTATTTAATAAATTTTGTCTTACTAAGTTGCAGAGCGGCCCGTCCCACTGACACTGTGAGAAAGGTTCCTTGGGAAATCAGTGTTTGGACAAGCAATTTTCCAAGCGCTCACTGCAACACTATACTTCAGAATTAACTACTGCAGGTGCAAGGATTGTCCTAGTTAATTCTCCCGTACTGTGAACTGCAGACAGAAAGGCTGGTAAGCTGACATCTGAAATTTTGTGAATACCGAGCCCACCCAAGCGATCGGTAGAGACACTTGCAGTGACGCGCGGTCATTTAAGGCCACATTTAAAATTTTAGCGAGTGTAATTTCTATAATTTTATCAATTTTTTCCAAAATTGTGAAATGTTTCCAAAATAGTTTAGACCCGAGGGCATGGGAGAATTTCGGAACGAGAAGACAGTACCGGAGAATAGTGAAAGCCGAATGAATATTAATTTGGGTACGCCATCCGAAATGTCATTAAAATGGAAGATGGAGTCGCGATTATCATGATGCATAAATTATTATTATTCTCTTTATTCATTTAAAAAACTTACAAATTATATTTTTAAATACATATAGAAAAAAAACAAACATCTATTTAAAAATATTAGGGGTTAAAGTATGAAATTGCCGATTTGTACTGACAAATTGAAATTCGTTTTTTTTTAATTTAACGTATTTATTTAATCAAAATAATTACCATTATTATCTATACATTGCTGCCATCTAGTAGGAAGGTCATTTATGCCTTTGCGATAGAACTCTGGTGATCTAGATTCGACAAACTGTGTGAAAGCATTTTGTACTGCCTCCTGAGAAGAAAACTTTTTATCACATAGAAAATTGTCCAAATCACGAAAAAAATGGTAGTCTGTTGGAGCAAGGTCTGGCGAATACGGAGGGTGACGGATAGTTTCTAATTGCAGTTAAAACGGTTTCTCGTGCTGTATGAGGTCTCGCGTTATAATGGAGCAATAATGGTGAAGATCGATTCATGAGTCGGGGCTGTTTCACTGCTAGTTTTGCTATCATTGTTCGGAGTTCGGCACAGTAGACATCTGCCGTTATTGCTTGACCAGATCGTAGAAAGCTATAGTGAATAACACCATGCTGAGACCACCAAACAGTTACCATTACCTTTTTATTGGTAAGCTTTGCTTTAGGACACTGTTGTGGCGTTTCACCTGGGGTCAGCCATTGCATTTTTCGCTTACGGTTATCGTAAAGAATCCACTTTTCATCACAACATGTCACAATTCGATCCAATATTCCTTCATTTCTGTATCGATTCAACAAGGCAACACAAGTTTCAACACGCATTTCTTTCTGCAGATCAGTCAAATCATGAGGTACCCATTTTTCAAATTTTTTAATTTTATTGATTTGACGCAAATGAGTCAATATTGTTGGTAAGGTAACGTTAAACCATGCAGCTAATTCCTGGGTAGTTTGGCTCGGATCTTCTTCCACCATGTCTTTCAATTCATTGTTATTCACCTGTGTGGACGGCCTTCCTCGTGGTTCGTTCTTCAAATCAAAGTTTCCATCACGAAAGCGTTTAAACCAAAATCGCACGGTGCGTTCATTAGCAGTCCCCTCTCCAAACGCAACATTGATATTGCGAGCTGTTTCTGCCGCGTTAGTTCCGCGTCGGAACTCGTATTCAAAAATCACTCGAATTTTCGAAGTATCCATCTTTCTTGTCTAAGCTGAATAAAAAAAACAACTGAAAGTCGATAATCGAATGTTGCACATTTTTAAATGAAGAACTACATAGGTACCATGTGGAAAAAGTTTCACTCAAAAATCTCAAACCATGAAGGTTCTATGTCAATTCGAAGTACCTATTACAATGAAACGGCAATTTCATACTTTAACCCCTATTAAAAGTAGTATCCCACCGGTATCGGATATAAGGACCAAGCTACCGGTGGTTAGGTCTCCAGAGAAAGTAACTTTCTCACGATGCGCGCCGTATCAAGGAGCACTGCCTTCTGCATCTGGCCCTTGATCCAACCGTCTAACCTGAGCCTCTTCAGGTGTTGGTCGAGGCTCTTTGCTATCAGTCCGTTGACTGAAACAACTATCGGTACAATGATTGCTGAGTCAACATTCCACATGTCGATAACCTCGTGGGCCAAGTCCAAGTATTTGATCTCTTTATCTTTCTCAGCTTTGACGAGATTCTCGTCATGAGGAATGGTGACATCTACAATCAATGCTCGGCATTCGGATCAGTCTATCACCACAATGTCAGGCTTGTTGGCTACAACAGTCCTATCAGTGATGATAGATCGATCCCAGTACAATGTGATATGACTATTTTCTAGAACTGGCTCAGGAACATACCTATAGTAAGGCACCTCAACTTCCACAAGGTTATATTTCAGAGCAAGTCGCTGATGGATTATCCTGGCTACTTGATTATGTCTGTGCAAGTACTCGCCGTTAGCAACACGAGAACAACCGGAAATAATATGTCTGAGGGATTCACCAGGTTGGTGACACGCTCGACAGATGTCAACTGTGCCATCCCTCATGATATATTTCCGGTAGTTATTCGTCTTGATAACTTCGTCAGCAATTGCACAGACGAAACCTTCGGTTTCCCCAAAAAGGTCACCGAAATGTAGCCAGGATACAGATGCTAATAGGTCTACTTCGGGCCTGTGGAGGGCCCGATAGAACCTGCCATGTAGCTCCTTACTCTGCCATACCTCCCTGCGGTTATCAGTGCCAATAACTGTAGGCCTACGCCAGTTCTCCTTAGCCAAACCGAGCGGGGTGAGCCCGACATCTACATTGACTACATCACGATGCATATCTACGTTGGACTTAAGAAAATAGTCTCTGAGATTGCACACCTCGCGATTATGAAGGGTCTTAGCATTTAAAAATCCTCGACCCCCACATTTCCGCGGGATGTACAATCTCATGACTAACGACCGTGGATGATGCATTCGAAATGCAGTCAACTGAGTCCGGACTTTCCTATCAATGGTGTCTAGTTCAGTCTGAGTCCACTTGAGTATGCCAAAAGAGTACATCAAGAGTGTCATGACCCAACTGTTACAAGCACGCACCTTGTTACCACCTGATAAAAGACTGTTAAGTACCTTTTTCAGACGGAAAAAGAAACGTTCCTGTAGCATTTGTTTCATGCCAGCCTCATTGATGCATAACGCCTGTGACATACCCAAGTACTTATAGGTCTCAGCTACGAGGAGTGACCTCAGGTTAGTGGAATCAGTGAGTTGTATACCTGCCGACTCCACCACCCGCCCTCGCTTTATATGAATGACTGCACATTTGTCCACACCAAACGCCATTTTAATGGAATTACTGAATGTTTCAGTTACCTTCAGTAAAACCATTAATTGAGAATTGGTGTGGGCAAATAACTTCAAATCATCCATGTAAAGCAGGTGGGATACCATCTGTCCCTCTTTTCGTAGCCTATACCCTAACCCTGAATTCACTAGTAAAGTACTAAGTGGGTTCAGGGCTAAGCAGAACCAAAGGGGACTCAGACTGTCCCCTTGAAAAATACCCCGCTCTATTGTTATCGGCTCGCCACTACCCAAAGCCAGACGACACCCTGGATTGAAAAGAACCGTCTTCCATTGCCCCATATATGACTTTAAGAAGGTACATAGAGTTGCATTTACTTTAAACAACTCCAGCACACTCAAAAGCCATGTATGTGGCACGGAATCAAACGCTTTCTTGTAATCTATCCAGCATGCTGTCAGGTCCTTACGGTTGCGGCGAGCTTGTTGGCTAATAGCCATATCAATGAGGAGGAGCTCCTTAGTACCCCGGGCCCCTTTCCTAAATCCATTCTGAGAGGCACATATAATAGAATTATTATTAATATGATTGTTAATTTTGACACTCAGAATGGATATAAGAAGTTTATAGACCGTTGGTTGACATGTAATCGGTTTCGGTTCCTACCAACTTGCAGCTCACTTCTATAATTTGGTTTATTTTGATCGGATTACAGCTCCAGATAAAAAAAAAAGACGGGTTGCACTCTGGGAGTGCCGGCAGAAGTGAAAACATTTTCTTTTTTTCTTTCTTCGTTATATACATAGAAAAAGATAAAAAAGAACATACCATGCCATACATATAATATAGCGCTAATCATAGAACCTATCACTTATTTTCTGCTAATTTTCTGTCAGAAGAAATTAATAAATTATGAAAAGAAAAAATAATCACATAAAATAATAAATTACAGAAAAAAAAAATAATCATAAAAAGTAATAAATTACAAAAAAAAAAAAAATCACCAAAAGTAATAAATATACACCAAAAGTAATATATAAGAAAAAACAATCACAAAAAATCCCTGAAAGCCAGGTGATTTGAACCCGATACTATCTGAAACTATAAGGACTTCCAGTCGAAGTGCTTAACATTTAAGCTACGACGCTATCTATTGTAATTTGCAAAATACATAGTCTGTACCTAATCTTGTATGACGTCAGTCGTCGGTTACGGTTCAAAGGTCAACTAATCCTGACGCTTCCTTAACATTTTACACCCATCCAACGCCGCTAAAGAAGTTTTCACTTCAAAAAATCGAAATCAAATACCTATCATTAGCATATATCTTATGTGGTAATTTTTCGAGACTAAAAAAGGGTATAATTAATTCATTAACTAGTGTTTTAGTACCCGCACATCACCCAAAAAGAAAGTAATCACTATACCATCACAAACAATTGAACATTTCACACATAAAAAATCAATCAATCAATCAATAAGCCCACTGCAGTCCACTGCTGGACATAGGCCTCTCCCAAGGTGCACCATTTCGTACGATCCTTTCATTCCGCATCAAAAATATAAATAGAAAATACGAAACAGAAAAAGTATAAAAACTTACTCTTGATTAATTTCACGTTTCATAGTATACCAGATCTGTCCTTTAGCGTTACGTCCTATATGTTCGAATATGTGTCGTTTTCGTCTCACCAAATTTGGTCCACTGTTATCATCAACACTTAAGTCTGTATTCTTTAGAGACTGGGGATCACTGTTATCATTTACACTCAAGTCTCTATTCTTCAGAGATTTTGGATCTCGAGTTGGTAGAGAATATACGACCGAAACAGCAGCTATTAAAGTGACCGTTAACCAAATCTTAAAATCTGCCATGTTCATTTCTATTTTTGTTATAAATTCGACCTTGCGAACATTAACAGAATACTGGATTTAAATGATTCGATTCGAATGACACTGTACGTGACAACGCGACCAGTGTGGAAGGTAGAATAACAAGGAAAGATTAATATTTGATATTTGAAGATCTTATATAAGTTTGAATATATTATTTCCAATATCAAACTTTACTATTGCCTGCCATTGAACCCCAAAAGGAAAGCCTGCACCAGAGGCTCGTCTAACTAATTTGGGTTGGCTACGGCTCTGATTATTTTATATCTATATACGCTAAGGGAATTAGGTCAAAATAGGGTTGACCTCCCATTATGAGCTAATTCTTTATTTACTTTTACATACAACCAAATTGTCGGATCACTGACAATTTAGTTGTATGAATGAATTCGGAAAGAAAATTGCTAAAACAAACAAAGCCTATGTCGTTTCTCAATATCTAATCTACCCCTATACCAAATTGCATCAAAATCGGTTCAGTGGTTGAAAGTGACGTGGCGTGAAAGCGTAGTACACAGACAGAAATACAGAGTTACTTTCGCATTTATAATAATTATTAGCATAGATTTGAACGAAAGCATATTTTTTTGAGATTCTTGTCTATATCTTCGCCGATGGACGCAAAAATACTGAACGAATTTGATGCGCTTTATTGTTAGTAAGGTTTTGGTCAGACTTAAAATCTAGCATTAGTGGTGGAGTGGAACCAGGAATATGATTAGAAGTCGTTGTTTGATATAAAAATATGTAAATATGTAAAATCTTTCAAAATAATCAGTTTCGCTTGCATGAAATTGATACCGAAATAGCCGGAACTCAAAATATTTCAATTATATTGGTACACGGCAACACGTGTGGGAGTAATAACCAATGCATGCGGTGTTGTATTCTGAAAACAATAATAAAATCACGTTATAATGGTGACTGTGCGGAGTCTAAAGGTACTCACTACGTCACGCGCATTCGCACAGGTGCGAGTGTGCGAACGATCGCGGTCGTCAAGTTGCTGGCGTGTTGTATTATATAAAGGTAGCGGCATTTCGGATCAAGGCAGTCGCGACTCGGCAGTTTCACCCATCACTTCTGTGCGGCGCTGCTTCGTGATGTAATCAAGAACATACTAATCAGTAACGTTAAAATTTGTACTAGAGTATCTTCTCCGAATGGGGTAGACTAAACCTAGTCCAATGCAACACCTCTAAGACACAAGAATGTACAGTCGCCGCTAAAAAAGCCACAAGCCACAAGCACATCACTTGCCATCTCTTCGAGTATTGAAATTCTTGGTCTCGCTATCTCCAGCAATGTCCGGTATCGCAGTTACTTGGAAGACATAAAATTGCAACTAATAAACCTGCAGTGCACAGCAGGGATAAGCAGTACTTCACGGCGGGGCCAAGACTTAATCGTTCTCTATAAGTTGCAAGCCCGACCTCACACGGTGTACTGTTGTCACCTTTTTGTCGGGACGCCGGGTTACCAGCTAGATCCCTTCGACATCGATTCCATGGGGTTAAGCTGGTAATCCTTCGGGCTCTGAGGAACGTCGACACTTCCACACTCACTTGCTGGCAGTTTGCAAAAAGGGACTTCAACCTTTGCATTACTCTGTGTGATCTGCCATCGGTACAATGGTACGTGTTCAGAAGAATTAATTCGACATAATGCCCACGGCTACATTCTATTATTCCACCACTCATCAATTGAAGGAAATTCGTCCTCACATTTTGCAACCGGAAACGGTTTCACAGTCAGGTAAGGAAGGAACTTCATTCACAGTCATGTAAGGAAGGAACTTCATTCACAGTCATGTAAGGAAGGAACTTCATTCCGCGCACACTTAAGCTGTGCAATGAACTCCCTGATGTGGTTTTCCCAATTGACTACAATATGGGGTTCTTAAAGAAGGGCATCAGATAATTCGTACTGGGTTAGCAGCACGAGTGAGACGCCTCTGGTGGTGCACACGTTCTTAGCCCACAGTAACCACTTCACAACAGGTAGTCCGTCTGTTTGCCACCTACGTGGAATAAAAAACTTAACGATAAAATGACTTATGTGAACAATATTATGACCATTTAAGTTACTTAACTTAAAGAGGTGTTGACAATATTTATATTTGGGGTAGACGGTTTTATTGCTTTGATAACAGTGTTACTGTTATCGTTAAGGTCAGTTGACGATTGAATATCAAATACTCCGGAAGGAATTAAGTTTTGTTAAGATATTTTTTATATTGAATAAAAATGCGGTGAAAAGTCACTGCTGAAAAGCAGGTCTAATGAAATCAGAAAGCAGTAGGTGTATAGGAAGATATAGCTTGTTTAAACTGCAATGACGCGCTCCATAACGTTTATTGTCGCTGTGTGAAAACGGCAACAAGCTATACTCTAGTTTTAAGATGGACTTGGTATCTACCTATGTGTAGCCGCACAATGTATAAAAATGCAGTGAAAACTGCTGAAAGTCGTGCTCTAATGAAACTAGTAGTTCTGTGAGCGACGCGAGCACCATATTTTTTGGTAACTTTAAAAAAAAGAAAACTTAATATAAAGAACGATACGTATCTTCTCATTTTAAACAGTCCTGGATATTTCAACAAAGAATAATGACAATCGGTTTTCAGAAACTTCAATCCTCATCAGTTTTTTTTATAACGAAGTTGCCCTAACCTATGCATGTTTTTTTTTTGTGTGTGTCCTTCATGTTTCAGCCAAAAATCATCAAGATCCATTCATAAATAACGCGATAGCAAACAATCCCTCTTTTCTCCTTTATATTCATTCCTATCAAAAAAGTTCTCGACAAAAGTTGAGTTAATATCAAAGAACATGTGTATCGAGTAAGAACATTTATAAATTACTAGCAATCCGCCCCGACTTCTCACGGGTGGTTAAAACGTTCCTGTGGAAATCCAATATAGCCTGTGTTACCTAGGGTGAATTTAGCTTTCCAATGGTGAAAGAGTTTTTGAAATCGGCACAGTAGTTTTTGAGTTTATTCATTACAAACATATAAATCTTTCCTCTTTATAATAGTAGTGTAGATAGTATTATGTGTTAATTTAGTGCAATCGAATGTTGTATTACACAAGTTACATGTACAAAAGATCTATTGTCGACATGTTATATTTCGCAATCTTAAAACATTACCGTCCAAATTATACACACCTATCTTAACAGTTCTACAGAGTAATGAATGCAACAGTTATCATCATCATTATATTAACGAGAGGAAACCCTGCCTAGCCGCAGCCTCGTCCAAGACTAGCGAGCAGGGGGCCTAATTTTTTGACATAAGAAAACCACTGTCATACCCCTGACATTGTATAAAATGTTATTAAATTTTAGACTTCATGGCTGAGCATTAAAGTCAAAAATAAAAAGAGAAAGAGTTTATAACATTTTTCATTCACTCTACAAAATTGTCATTTACTTTTAGACTTTATTGTAATGGAAATAAAATCTAAAGTTAAATGACATTGGTTACAGTGTCTGTGGTACCATAGTGGCTTCACTATGAAAAAATTCAAAGCAGAATCAGGGCTCAGGTGAAGTTAACTTGGCTCCCGTAGATTTTGATAGAACCTTCATACACCATAACATTACACTTCATTATACACATATTCATAGATGTGTTTTACACCACAAAATATAATTTTCGATACCACGTAATAGCGGAAGAGTTTATTGCAGTTTATTGGGCACTTTCTAATGGGCTGTGTGTTTACTGTTGGATAGAGAATAGCCCCATCCCTCAGTGACTTTCTACGACACCCACGGGAAGAAATATGGACTATTCTACTCTACCAGGAACCAATACGGCATATACATTATACACGCAATAGTAATGCAATAGTTTTATCTCGTTACACCAAGTGGTATATAAAGGGGCCTGAGGGTGACGGGTGGAGCCGCTCGTCACCCTAGCAGAAGCAGGCCACGGCGGCGGCACGCATCGTAGGACGATGCGCGCCCCCCCATACCGGGGGCGAGTCGGGGACCGCGTGGTCCCCCCTCCCGAGGAGAGCCAGACCGAGAGGAATGGCCCTGGGTCAGCCGGGGTGCGAGGGATATGTCAAAAGACAACCTCACCTCCGGCCTAGCACATCGACCCACAGACGGCGTGCGGTTTAGTCGGTTCGAGTCCGACATAACCTACCTCTCCGGCTCCGGAGGGGTGGGTATCCGTGGGGATTTCCCGCAGGTAAAAAAAAAAAAAAAAAAATTGGTATATAAAGGGTTTGAGGATTTTTCTGAATACCAGTTCACCCAGGAATTTGATAGCGACGCGATTTCAGTTGACTCTGTCGTGATTATGTCTATTACTACTGTATCAGTAATGTTTCGAGTTCGTTATTTATTCAAGAAGTTGTACAAACCATTTACTGTGGAGTGCAAAATGAAGTTTTTCTTAAGGTTAAGGCGACACTAGACAGTGATTTGTAAGTTAACTTCTAAGAATACAATACGATTCTAAATATCACTTTCTTAAAATCATGCTCCATGCATTTCCATGCACGTGTAGAAATATGTACCGGAAACTGTGATAAGTGTTCTTAATAAAAAAAATAAAATGTATGTACTAGTCATATATTTGGTGAATTTAAAACACAGCTCCTAGAGTGAAGCCCGAGAGAAGGTAAAGGAAAGTTGGCTGGGATAGACGATGCGGAAGGCGGAGGAGCAATGGCGCATTTTGGGAGAGGGCTATGTTCAGCAGTGGACTGCAATAGGCGAATTGACTGAATTGAAAAGATAGCTATAAGCTGACAATGTATGATAATATTGAAAATTGTTGGTTCGAATTTTACTGTTAGGTTCGAAGTGTAATTTATTAGTTGGATTTATTTTTTGAAACTAAACTCATGTGATATGTTTGCATTTACTTACAACGATAATAAAATAAAATGAAAAATATATTTTTTATCCCTAATTAACATTCTATCTCTTTTATTATATATAAAGTTTTAATTTTAATATATTTATATAAAAGTTTATTAACAATGACCCCGTCAGTAAGCATCGGTAGCTTAGTGGTTAAGGAGTCTTCCTTATGATCGAAAGGCCCCGAGTTCAAATCCTGGCCATTACACTACCGACGTCAACCCACTCCTAACACAAGCAATTTAGCTAAGCTGGAGGGGTTGGAGAGAAAAAACAAAACAAAAACAAAACTCGTCAGTTAGCAGTCGTCTCTATAGCTTAGGCCTCTCCCATCGACGTCCATTAAATCCTAACTCTAATTTTTTTTTCATCCAGTGCACCACAAATTTTGATATAAATAGGTCTACCCATTTTTTTCTCTGGCTGTTGGTAACACAACATTTAGTTTATGATTATTTTAAATTTATGACATTACTGTCAACTGACACCTGTATCAAGATCGCAATAAAAACAGTCACGTATTTCTGCATCCAGTCTCCAATTTCAATTAAGATAGTTTATTTATCTATTCAAGTGAAAAACAAACATGGTCCTTTGATCCGGATTATTACCCGAGTTGTTACCCATTATATTTATGGTCCATCCGTCATTTCGCATACGACATAATAATATTGAGTGTCCTAGCCCAGTTTTACTTTAATGTCCACACTCTTTCAATAATATTTGTTGGTTTAGTACTTTTCCTGTTTTGTTCCTTATTCTGTGAGTTGTATTGGTTCCTAACATGCTCTTTTCCAATTTACGTTGACAAATGGTTAACTTGTTTTCATCACATGGTCTTAAAACTCAACTTTGACAGCCATAACACAGATAAGCCATAATAATGTTAAGGAATAAATATTGTGGTGATGAATTCTCAATTCCAGTTAGAAATTGTAATAAAAGATGCGTGCTTCATCAAACAAAAGTGTATTTCTATGTAAACTACTACATAAATTTACAATTATATTTCTTATTTAATTAATATCTTACTTGACATTATCTCTTATTTGTTTATACATACATTACCTATATTATCTTATTAATTTAATAAATCCTATTTTACAATACAAATCCAATTCTTCTCGTCTTTCAACCACAATCCTCAATCCATATACTAATCCTCACTACCTTTTTCTTAAAAACTATACTAACAGTAGAAATGAGGTTAGCTATAAACCTCCTTTTCTATTACAAAATTAAAACAAGTATATTGTAATCTTGATTACATCACGAAGCAGCACTCATTGATTTATATTGTTACTCTCGTTGACAACGCCACACAGAAGTGATGGCCGCGACTGCCGAGTCGCGAATGCGAGGATCCGAAATGCCGTTACCTTTGTATAGTACAACAAGTCTATAACTCGACAATCCGCGGTGTTCCCACACGTGCCATCCGTACGAATGCCGTGACGTAGTGAGGATCGGTACACTCCGCACGATCATCATCTTAACGTGATCATATTATCGTTGTCAGAATACGACACCGCGCATCCCGAAATGCAAATTATTCCCGCACGTGTTGTCCTGTACCAATAATTGAAAGAAATAATTCGGCAACCTTACTTTCGAAAATAGATGCAACTGTCATAAAATCACTAAAATCGTGGCTTGGACTAGCGCACTCTGCTGATCCCTCTGCTTTATTTAGGGATCAGAATAATTTTGGGATGAAATTAAAGAAACCATCGGAGCTCTATAAACACCTTAGAGTTACCAAAGCCCACATCTTAGGTAAATCCCAAGATGACACAGTCAGGGCACTCCCGAAAGATAATAACGCGTCCGAGCTTGAATCTAGACTTATATTCCATAAACGATTTATGATAGGAGCCCAGTCGAACAAAGTGGGGTAGGGAGTACGAGAGCCAAAAAGGGACCAGGATATACTTAGGTCCTTTCTGAAGCAAGACGAAAATGATAAATATCGAGTGCACGCGATGAATTTGGAAATCCAAAACGAATGGTTGACAATGGGAGGGTTCTGCATACCGATGGCTTTAAAGTGGCGCACCTTGATCTATGAGTGGTCGCCGGCCCTGTTAAAATTCTATCTTAACGCCTTTCAGATGACCCTTCCAGACCAGAGTAATCTGGTAAGGTGGGGGAAGGCCACAGAAAAACAATGTTATACGTGTGGTGAGGCAATAGGGACGGCTAGGCACATATTAGTAGGATGTAGGGTGCTTCTCGATAGAGGCCAATACTCACGCCGCCACGATAAGGTGCTTTTCATCATACGCGAAGCAATGAGCCCAAAAAGGATTGACTACTAACAGACGTCATATCAACTTTGTGTCTGAAGGTTCATCCATAAAATCCAGGAACAAACCTTATTCAATCTTAGATACTGCCCCAGATTGGACTCTCCTAATCGACAAGTATGAAAAGCACTATAAAATTCCGGAGGATGTTGGGGTTTCGTCATCTAGACCGGACATATTTCTATACTCGAAAACGACTAAATATGTGGTCCTTGTGGAACTTACTGTACCGTGGGAAACAAATATACCGAAGGACCACACACTTAAGAAAAATAAATACTACGATCTCACAAACGAATTAATCAAAAACGGTTACGTGGTTAATTTGTATGCAGTAGAAGTGGGAGCTAGAGGTATACCAGCTAAATCTCTCTATAACCTACTTAAAGATCTAGGCCTATCGAGAGCTACAATAAGCTCATTACTAGGACGAATGTCTAAAGCGGCACTAGTAGGTTCGTATCAAATTTGGTTAGGCAGGGAGGGGAACTTGGGTAGTGAAGGTGAGTGTTGATGTACATCAACAAAAGGGGCCCCTTCTAAACCTACACTTGGGTCGCAAGTCCCAGGCACTGTCCCGAGTTCCCAACTCAGCAACGCGATGGACCCGGCACCCGCACGGAGAATCCATGGATTGCTAAGAATATCGTCTCATGACAAACCGCGTTTTTAATCATATTCCCGGTTACCTTATAAACCACAAGCGTTTGTCTCCTTGTTTGTTTTTATTTTCGTTTTTAAGAACGTTATATTATAATAGACTTCAATGCTCTCTACTGTTAGTTCGTGTAACATAATAGACAATTCCAATAGGTTTTCCGACACGATGAATATGTCTTCTTCTTCTTTTGTCAAATCGATGGCATATCGTGTCATATTTTGTTTGCCCAGTGTCCAGCCACCCTGATAGCGTTCCTTGAGGCATGCATGAGTTCTTCCGGTGTACACGTGCTTGGGCAAGCAGAACACCTTAGCAGGTGGGTCATAATCTTCGGCGTAGGTCCATGTCATCAGAGAAACCACATCTAATTCGGGTTACGTTACTTCGGCCGACGTGCGTCTCAAATCTATTTTAAGGATTTCTAAGTGGTTCACGCAATGCTCCATCTAGGGGAAAGATTCTCCGATAGTGAGACACAGGGGATGGGAAGCGGCCTCTGTGCTCCCCAGACGTCAACTCTGGCCAGAGAGGGCAAACTTTATGATTTCTTTTAGAACCACTTGTGGTGTCAATATAAAGTTTTGTTAAATTCTCTGGGTTTTCTTTTTAAGATGGCTTTAAATGGAATTTATGGAGTTGTGACATTAGGAACCAATTCCATAAGATCCTAGTTTTTAATTCCAAGCTCCGGTATTCATAGCGATTTACCAGTTTTAATACTCAATACTCAATATATTTATTGAAAGAAAGAAGAAAGAAAGAAACATTTATTTAGTGCAATGTGGTCACACAATACAGAAATTACACGTCAACTACATTGGAAGTATTGGAAGCATGTCCACTCATCAGTAATAAACATGCCTCCAAACTCCAAACACAGCATGCGCACAACCAATAACAGTGCAACCTACAAGTGCACCAAATGGGTGTCCAGTTCAGCATGTGCCGGGTAGAAACCTGACGCTGGTTTTCAACTGGAACCCGATGGGGCAGTGACACACGGACGCCGAACCGCCGAAGATGCGCCCACATGTAATGAATCTACGCCGAAGCGACAATTATATTATAACAATAAAATAACAAAAATATTACTCATATGCGTATATACACACACATACACACATATACATACATATATATGCATATATGTATATACCCGCCCATACACACACACACACACACACACACACACACACACACACACACGCATACACATACATACACTTATACATGATATCCGGTACACAACACACCAATAGTGGTTGATAAGTAAAAATAAACTAGACACAGTAGAACAAACAAGTAGAACAGTGATTTGACTGCCGTGCAGTTGCGTGTAAAGACAATTAGATGATTGAAATATTTGAGTTAACGCTATCCAGCCTCCTTTGAGCTTCCAAGAGGAACAATCTTAATCGTTTCCTAAACGTGGTAATTGTTTTAATGGCTCGCAACGGTGGTGGAAGATTGTTCCATATTTTGGAAGCCGAATAACGAAAACTGCCCCTAAATGCCTCAGACCGATGCCGCGGTATTGACAGTTGCTGGGAGCACCGTCTTCTAGCACACGATCTTCCGCCGGTAACCCAGCCGAGCTTGTCAAGCAGATACCGCGGCCCGCCAAACTTTATAACACCGAACAGAAGACATGCCACATGCATTTTCCTTCGAGTTTTCATTTTTAAAAGAGAATTTTGACTTAAGTAATATGTGACATGTCCTCTGGCCGGTATCGAGAAACAGAAACGAGCGCAGGCGTTTTGAACACGCTGAATTAATCTTTCCGTTCGAGCCAACAAACGCGGGCCGTAAACTACATCTACGTAATTGAGCCTAGATAACACGAGTGACTCTGTTACTCTGTTACACGAACCCTAAGCTCCTCGGACAGGTGCGGCCGCATTCTGTAAAGCACTTTTAGACGGTAAAAGCAATTTTGAACGGACTCCGCGATATGTTGTTCAAACCTAAGGGTAGGATCCACATACAACCCCAAGTTGCTTCCATAATGTGAAACAGATGTCATGTTAATATTAATAAGTTACAATTATGGACCCTGTCGGGCACACCGCAATATTTGGAAAAAGGGAGAATTTTCTGTTGTACCCAGTTTCGTTTCTATAATTTAATTATGGATATTGTTATTATTTGTCTATTTGTTTTTTTATTAATTAATTGTAATACTCTTAATTTTATTCCCTTTCGTTTGATGAGTTATGATTTAATAACTCACATCATTGCAATGCTTGCGCTTTGTAGCGCAATTTTAGTATGGCCCTATACACCATCACTTTTTGGTGGGTCACATGCTAAAGGTGTTGCGTAATATTTTATACTTGACTTAAAAAAGTTACCTGCAATGTTTTACTTATTGCGCAATGAATACACTTTTTTGTATTTTCTTTCTCTATTTATGTATTTTTCTAGGGTTTATGGTATACAATTATAAATTACATGGTATAGAAATAGGAATATAAACGTCATTACCAGCCACTATTCCCCTAATGACACACGCAATAGTGACGCAACAGATTTTCCTTCTCACAACTTTGCGCTGGTATAAAAAGGGTATCGCGAGCTATGTGAATATTAGTTCGTTCTGAACAGTGCTTGCAACAAGTCATTAATTGCTTATAACTATAGTGAAGATGTCTACCATTCAGTTATTAGTTCTGTTGCTGACCTTATTAGGCACGGTATTCACGCTACCTGTTGCTAAAAAATTCGAGGTCAGTGACCTTTCAGTGCAAAGTGAAGTTCCTTTTAAAACAGAAGCAGTTCAAAGTTACGATTTAGGAAAAGTATTAGTGAGGCACAGAAGGGATGCCATCCGAGGCAGAGGGTGCTCGAGAGGGAGGATTTTCTATAGAAGAAAATGTATCACAATCAAAAAGTAAATAATTTATTTTTTAATTTTGTAGAGTATTGTAAAGATATTTGTTGATAATCCGTACTTGTTATCTCTTGTTATCTAAAGTTGGTGTACAATAAAGAGTTGTCTATTTACCTATCTTAAAATGGAAGCAATTAATTATTATTTGAGTTATTTGTAAAAAAATAGTGTTTTTAATGTGTCTCTTATAACAATTATAACAATTTATTTTAAAATTTTAATAATTAATTTATTTTTATTTTTATTTTACTTAAATTACTTGTTTTACAATTAATTAATACACTAGAAACAATTAATTATTATTAGAGTTATTTGTAAAAAAAAGAGTGTTTTTAATGTGTCTCTTATAACAATTATAACAATTTATTTTAAAATTTTAATAATTAATTTTTATTGGTAGATATTAAAAAAAAATAAATTGTATTTTACCTAAATTACTTGTTTCACAATTAATTATTACACTTTTTAATAATACATTACCTATTTACCTGATTTAATATTTTTATTAGAAATAATTAATATTCACACATTTATTTCTTTTTCAGGTACAAAGCATTAACAGAAGGTGACTATTAATAGTAAGTTAAAGAAAGCAAAACGTAATATTTTGAATTACAACTCTTTTGCGATAGTTCAGCAGAAGGTTACTGATGCTTCACCAATCGTCCAGACTTCTCGCAAGTGAGCTCATGGGATCTCCTCTAATCTTCTAAGTAGATGATATCTTTGTAGGTGGTGACAAGAAGCTTTGTAATAGTGAAGATAGCTAAAAAAGCTATAAGTCATTATCGAGAAAATATTGCTACTATTTTATTATCGTTCGAAATGGCGCACATTGGGAGAGGCATAATATGTCCAGCAGTGGACGGCAGTGGGCTAATTGATTGATTGATATTATATATTGTTGGTTATCCAATTTTGATGGAATGCATTTATTTATTCTTTATATTTACTATTTATTGTAGACTGTTGATGTGTTGACTGTCCTGTGATGATAATGTTTTTATTTGTTATTTGATTAATTTATTTCATTGATATGTACATATTGTACAATAATGCTACAATTTGTAAGTTTCTCAGCTATTTTTTGTTTTCATTTTATATTTGAGTATTTAAACTTTTTGTACAGATTATAATATAATTGTACAAAGGCAAAATGTCATAGTAGATAGTAGATGACGTACTTAAGAACATATAAAATAGCTTTCAAGTTCTTTTTCTTTTTAGTAAAATAAAAAGAAGTAAGAAGTGCCTACGTGAATTTTTTTAACCTCGAAATAAAGGAAAATAGTTTATATTTAGCGTACCATAGTTTATGAATATTTAGTAATAATTAATTTATTGTGTACGATTATTATTTATTTTAGAGGGTTTTGTGATATTTGATATTATGTACTCGTAATTGAAAATGATGAAGCTGTTCATAATGTAGTTATTTTAAGCAAATTGTGATACAATTAACGACTATTATCATTAAAATCGATTTTTTAACATTGCCTCCTGAAACTTTTTCACAGGATATGTTTGTTTGAAATTTCTGGAATTCTCTCATATCATAATTTAGATAGTTCAAATAGCATACATTAGGTATAAATGGTAGTTTCCTACACGTGCCTTTGTTTGTATACATTTATATTTTATAATATGTATCTGAATAATAATGGAGACTAGGTACATTGTTATGCATTTAATTTAAGAGGGCAGCAGAATTTATTTTTGAAGTAACTTTAGATTGTTGTATTGTGTATTTCTGTAAGTATCTCAGTATTAGTACAATTTAACATATAAATTGTAAGTAGCTCTAAGAATAAGTAGAATATCTTCTACTCCATAGACTGTGAATGCAACTTTGTAATGTTCTATTCTATTATTTATTGTAACTGTGTGTTATTTAGTGTAACTATGTTAAATTATGAAATTATTATGAAACTTAATACAAATTTTATTTAAGTACTTTTTACACATTGTACCCTGAATAATTCAATACTAAACCATATCAACGGTTATATTGGGTTCCTAACCATTATTCTCTGTGCGGGTACTTCCCAAGCCAATTTGGGAATTGAGTGACACTAATTCGGTCGGGGATTCCACTATCCAGTGGCATCATCAGGAGTAGGTACAACATACGTATTGGCCACCTTAAGAGTACACCTCGATTCCTAATTTAACTATAGATTATTACATATTATGAAGATATTTAAAAAATTAATAAGTTATCACGAAAAGGTACTGTTCTTGCCCGAAAGTAGATGGTAATGGTGGATTTTGAGGAATAGATAGATAAGATAGATAGATATATGTATACATTGAATGTACAATGGGCGGCCTTATCGCTTAAAGCGATTTCTTCCAGGCGTGAATGACAATAAAATGAATGAAATGAAATGAAAATAAAATGAATATGACAATAAAAAATTAACCCTAGTGCGTTGGTGGTGGATAGTCAGAATATCTCTTCATTCGATAGACGATTCAAAATACCACTTTTGTAGAGAAGAATACTCTGTACTTTTACTCTGTTCCAAATCATTAATATTAGTGGTATCAGGATATTTACCATGTTGTATTGTTTTGAGTTTCCGATATATCGGTGCTTTTGCGAGCACTATGATCATGGCGCTTGCAACAGTGCCGAAATATCGTAAACTCGAAATAATACAACATGGTAAATATACTGGTACCTCTAATAATAGTGTGTTTAAATACTGTTCCAAATCGATGAAACTGGGTATAGCCCGTTGGCCACAACTAACTGAAATGGCAGTTATTTAAGAATAATAATAATTTATTCCTAGTTTTAAAACGGAAGTACAACGTTTATTTAACAATATTTGCAGTTTTACATCAATGTAATAAAAACTTGGTTTGCTGGGCTCATTGCTCATTGTTATAAAGGCCAAAGAGTGTATTAGTGTGATTATAATATATGTCTGTACATATCTATTTAAGTTTCAATTCAAACAGAGTTGAAAAAATCAGGAAAAGATTAAGTAATATTAAGGACAGCGTAATATTTATCAACCGACCACTTGTTGCCACTTGTCCGCTAGAATTCGAGAACGACTGGTTTGATTTGGCTGCATTTAAAATGTTATAATAGTCTAGAGAAGTTTTAAACGTGATTAAACATAAAACAATTGCGAGGCAGAACATGAACAGATTTCCGTGCGGGCGAAGTCGTGAACATACAATAAATACATATAATATATTATGATACACTTGTGGTTATTGTCAAAGCACAATAGTGGCTCCCGGCAGAGTAGAATTTGGGCCACCCCTTCTCTTCCCATCTGGTGTCGTACAAGGCGACTAAGGGATAGGGCTGATTAACTTCAACATCAGACAGATATGTACAGCCCGAGACAACAATAGTGCCCGGAAAATGGCAATAGGCTCACCCTCTATTACGTGGTCCGAATACAAATTGGTGAAATGTGGGTGTTAATTCACCTCTGCCTAATCGTCTGAGGATAAAGGCGTGATTATATGTATGTATGTATGTATGTACAATAGTTCCTATATTGTCCGTGTCGAAACGTGTAGGCAGCACTAGTCTCATGACGACCCATTTTTAGTAGGTAACTATGACTCCGAAGTCGTAGCTACTAAAACCGCACGGTATTTCCAACATTTGACGTACTGCCAGGAAGGCATTATATACCCATGAATTTGAGTTCTTACTAGTTCATGGCAAATTTGGACACTATGTTTTTATATCACTTAGTTGGCAGAGAAGCACACGGCCCACCTGATGGAAAGTGGTGGCCTATGGACGTATGCAACACGTGTCACACTCGTGCTGAAGACCCTGTTAGAACAGAGAGTTAATGTGCCATCAGTGTAAAAGATACAGCAGGACAAGCCTATGGTCTTCCCACTGACAGCCCAAAAACTCTCCAGTGAGCTCTACTCTACGCTACTCATCGCCGGGAACACAACACACGTTATTATGGCTGAGGTATTTTGTAGGACGAAGGTACTTCCCCAGTCAGACTGCTCAATTGGAAGGAAATACCGTCGTGTTCTACCTCCTACAAACTGTTGTTTGCTTGGAGCCTAGCAAACCGAGTTTTTATTATCCTGACCTTTATAACAATGAGCAAGCCTATTGTAGTTCCCATGGTGCAAATATGTACCTAAAAATGTAGAGTTACAGATAGGGTGACAATTAAAAATACAGGTAAGGGACCCATACGGGACCCGTATTGGTGTATGGGTCCTTACGTATGGGTGATGCTGATTGACGGATGAGACTGTGGCGCAGGCTTTTCTTCCATAGTTGGAAGGTCAGGTGGTAGTCGATCCCGAAAAACCCAAACTAAAAACAAATTATGAAAAGAGTAGTAGGTCAGCAGATAATGGGTGCCTAAGTGCATTTGAATGTAACATTAGTAGTATCTAGCTGTTGCCCGTGGCTACGCCCGCGTGGATGTCGGATTTGTTGACATTAATGATCACTGCTCCGCTCCCTTGAGTAGTAGCGAGATTATATATAGCCTATGTGTTATTCTGATGTATCAGCTATATTATTGTAAAGTTTCATTAAAATCCATTCAGTAGTTTTTACGTGCAAGAGTAACAAACATCCACACATACATCCATCCATACTCACAAACATTCGCATTTATAATATTAGTAGGATTAAAAAAACCGACTTCAAAAATTGAAAAGTATAAAACAACTGAGACAAAAATAACTATTTACATATTCACTGTTCTTTTAGAAGTCGGTGCCAACTTTACTTGTAGTGCCTGAACTACTGTGCTGGAATCAATAGAAATATCTCTCGGTGTAGGCACGGAACTTCTAACAGAACTGTGAATATGTAAATTCAGTTATTTTTGTCTAAGTTATTTTATACTTTTTAGTTTTTTTTTTGTAATAGGTTGTTCTTAAAATTCCCCCCCATTTAGTGATTTAATCCAGCCCAGCATACCTTTGACCAGAGAATTTGAGTTTTGTTTCAAAAGATTGACATAATGCTCTTAATAAAATAAACGAGACAGTCATGCTAAATATAATTAAAGAGATCTGTTGTCTTCCCCCATAGTTCAAGACTGGGTACCTAATTCCAGCACGTCCTTGACCATCATAATGTAGCTTACCTTGTCACAGGATTGTCCTATGACTAGCTAAAATGTCTAATTTAATTTTGAGGAGTTCTCTGGTGTATCTCCAGAGTCTAAAATCCAAAACCCATGAAATTCAGATGGGACCATCTGTGAGCTATATTAAACACAATGTAAAAAGAATTTCTGAAATCGATTCATATATGACGAAATTATGGGACATAAATAATTTATCGGTAAAAATTTCAATTAAAATCACACAAAAATTTCATAAAAGGAAAACTACGGTAACAATTTATATAAACATTTTATTGGCCAAATGGCAACCATTCCGCATCGAACAATTTTTTTTTACGTAAAACGGATAATAAATCTCGGAGAAATCGGTGTACATACATAAAAAATACCGATCGAATTGAGAACCGCCTCCTTTTTGGAAGTCGGTTAAAAAAAACAATCAGTTGAATTACGAACCTTCCTTTTTAAAGCCGAGTTTTATTTAGACCAGTAAAAGTCCCATACCTTCTCTTAAAACATCTCAACCACACAGTTGAGTCACCTTCTGTCACATGTTACGATTGCCCATCGATTGAACATATGACTCAACATCATTGAATTGAACAAGGATATATAAACCAATGTTATCTGGCCATGATTTTTAAAACCAGATTCATTTCTCGTTGAGCAGCGGCAGTGATAAGACGCAAGAGCAACAGCGAAAATGGCATTTACGATTTTATTTTCAATTTTCCTGTTTGGAGTTTTAAGTGTTGTATCTACACTACCAAGTGAATATAGTGTACAGTTACAAGCTATTGACGATATTCGTGAGTCTGTACTGGAAAGTGATAAAGTGATGCCATTTGTGAATAAATATGACTTCAATCATAGTGATTTAAATAATAATAATAACGTTGGTCAACAAATCAATGTACGGTCAAAAAGACAAGTGATTAGAAATGGGCGATGTGCTTCAGGCCATGTTTGGTGTTTGAGAAGATGTAGAACACCACAAAAGTGAGTATTTTTATTCATAACTAACTGATCGCCGCAGATCTGCTCGTCTAAAATGCCAGAACCGACAGGTTATAATTGATAACATGATAGTTAAATAAAAGTGTTGAGTGTAATTTAGTTAGATATCAAAAAAAAAATACGTTTTTTAACATATTCTTTTTAAAAATAAAAAAAATAATCAAATGTGTTGCAGATTTTCGGAAGTTGGAGTGAAATTTAAGTGATAATTTTTTATTCACCATATATTATATTATTTATTATACTAACCCAACGTCATCCAATTGCTAATATTTCGCGTGAATTTTTCATAATATTCTTACTAAACATTGTCCTAACAATTAGGAACTTACGAACGCAACAAAAAATTATAATTTATTCAAACCGGTAGAGATGTTTTCAAATTTTGCGCTTAACAATCGATAGTAGTTAACGAGTCGGCCTTACGATCGAGAGGTCCCGGGTTCGAATCCTGGCCTTTATACTACCGTAGTAAAACTACTACTAACACTAGCAATTTAGCTTAGTTGGAGGGGTTAGCAAGCATATAAATAATTTTTGTTATTATTATCCTTTAAAAATTATTGTTACTATTTTTTTTATAATTTATTAAAATTATTTATTGCTTACTAAGTGTAAATTGATATTACAAAAAATATAATTCAGTAGGTACTTAAGAATTAGCGCCTTTTCCAGACATTTCAAAATTCAGATCGCATGTTTTATTTATTAAAGTAGCTATATTAATGTCTTATAACTATTAAACACTCAAAGGAAATTTAACAGAATACAATAATGTCATTTACAAAAAGGTACTATGTTACAAGATGATTCATATTTATTACATAGGTACAAAACTATTTAAAGTATTCTAACTATTCATTGATAGTTGGGAGAAATTTGAGGTTATGATTGCTTGTGACCAATACCATACCTAATGCGATGACTTCAGGGCCTAGTTTAAAAATTGTATACAGTGACTTAGGCCTCGATCTTCTCCTGTATTTGCTCTGTGGTCTGTTTCGGAGCTGCGATCTCGGATCTGATCCACCTCAAGGGACTGGTCAGCACTTCTATAGACGTAACTCTTTCCACAGTGGATCGGTGTAGGTCGTTTTCGTAGCCGCGCAGATCCACGCCGTCGTAATATGTTTAACAATTTGTAGAGGATTTAAAACAATTTATGTTTATCTCAAGAGCAAAAGAACCAGTTTCTAACTTAGAATAATAGAAAAACAAGTTACGTACGTAATATTACAAGGTAGGTAGGTTCCACTGATACGCCAGAAGGCGCGGGCTCAATACCCGTTTAGTGCAAATATTTGTTTGTACAAATATTGTGTTATATGTGTGTATATACATATATGTGTCATATGTATGTTTTACAACTACATGTATTTATACTAGTAGGGTTGTGTACGTTCTAGATCCAATATTCGACAAATATCATTATCATTTACAAAAAGAAATGTATATAAATATGTTTATCATCATTCAGGCAACCATAAGCTATGACTAATTCGGGATTATATGGCGCTGTATTATATAGTTTTAGAATATTTCTTTTCTCATATATAATGTATGCATTTTATTTTTTACAGATGTGAGGAGTTATACAACAGCCGATGATGATTATAACGATGGATCAAAAGAAGATCTACCTCAAAACTATTTTATACTAGCTGATGCCCGCGGCTTCGCTCTAGTGGAATCCCGTTTGGCAACCCGTTTAGATCCCGAGTGGCAACCTATGGGAACCTATAGCTGGAATAAAAAGCCTATATGTTATTCCAAACTATAACCAATCAATGTGCCAAATTTCGGCCGGTTCCATTCAGTCGTTAAAGCTTGATTGAAAAAAATAGCATCTGCTTTTTGCTCATAATTTTTTTAATAGAATGCGAGAAATCATTTGTACTAACTTTCTCATTTCTAATATCAGTAGGTACGATAAGATCAATGATGTTGTTATACAGGGTGCTGTTGTTATTACGTAGGTACCTGTAAAACTCAAGTCTTTTATTGTGATATATTAGGTATTTAATTAATTAATTTAGAGGAAAATGTTAAAATTTAATAATGAGACGAATGAAAGTTTTATGTAACTACTTTAAAGCTTTTAAAATGTGATATTAAAGAAGAAGCATCTATATGGGCTACTTGTATCACAGGTACTTTAGATCTTCAACAATCAATGTGGTTTTCATAATATACATTAAATTAAGACCTTTGTATCGTTACCAAACTGTATACCCATTGTGAGAGAAATAAATAATAGTAGTTTATCTACTCTGATACTATAATACAAAGATTATAAAATTGTGTTTTAAAAATCGAGCCGTAGGCGAGTTTTTTTATATTTTCACAGGAGTGTTATAAGACCAAGTTATGTACAGTGTCATACACTACTTTATCTACTCTCATACTATAATACATAAACTAATTTATTTTAAAAACATTATATAAGTCCTTTTATTACAAAATTCTTTACAATAATAATATAATTCATATAAATAGACACAAAACTCATGTCGAGTCAAACAAAACCAAACTTTGTTTAATTTAAATGTAAAATGTTGGTGCCAAGGCGCAAACACCGATTAAGCATGCGTATTTCTTTTTTTTTCTTCCAAATCGGCGGATTCCTTTTAAAAAGTAGAGGTTCAGTCCAGATGGATGTTGTATAGGTGTATCGTTATGATTAAAAAGTTATTTAATGAAATAGGTGTCCATACAAGGCCTGTATCGTAATAAAACTTTTTTTTGACCTGTGCGTAATGTTTGTCATAAGAGTTTTGAATTCAATTTTATAATCTTTGTATTATAGCATCAGAGTAGATAAAATTTATTATGATATTCTGTGCGTAAAGACTTACTAAAGGTTTGTTTTTATTTTTTTAATGTTGACATTTCAGTATGAGAGTACAAAATATATTTTTACTAATTGTAATCCACCGTATTCTCAAGTTACGACTGCGTTTGAAACTCAATGTCACTCAGAATAATGCCCCTGCTCTCGTTCTGCTCTCTGTTATTCTGCCCTTTTGTTATTTAAAATTGTATTTTCTTCTTTATTTTGGTTGGTGTTTTGTCTGTCTTTCTACAAGACAATTTTTGTTGCACCAGCTTAAATACGAGAACAATGAAATAGTATTAATAATAAAAAAACATGTATTTCATTATTCTTAATATTAATGTACTACGAGTATTAGGAAACAATCAGCATTTAGTACCTACAGATAGATTTAATTAAAAGTCTCTCTAAGAAAGAGGATTTTACTTACAATGACTGTGTGTTATTTATATTTTTGAAGTGAAAACTTCTTTAGCGACGTTGGATGGGTGTAAAATTTTAAGGAAGCGTCAGGATTAGTTGACCTTTGCACCGTAACCGACGACTGACGTCATACAAGAATAGGTAGACACTATCTATTTTGCAATTTAAAAGAGATGGCGTCGTAGCTTAAACGGTAAGCACTTCGACTGTAAGCCCTTATAGTTTCAGATAGTATCGGGTTCAAACCACCTGGCCTTCCGAAACTTTTTGTGATTATTTTTTCTTTTTTTAATTTATTACTTTTTATGATTATTTTTTCTTTCTGTAATTTATTACTTTTTTTGATTATTTTTTCTTTTCATAATTTATTAATTTCTTCTGACAGAAAATTAGCAGAAAATAAGTGATTAGCGCTATATTATAGGTATGGTATGGTATGTTCTTTTTTTATATTTTTCTATGTACCTATATAACGAAGAAAGAAAAAAAATGTTTTCACTTCTGCCGGCACTCCCAGAGTGCAACCCGTCTTTTTTTATTGTTACTATGTTTTAGTAAATTAAGGAATAAATATGATGTTCAAAAATATAACATGTTGTTCATAATTTTCATGCACTGTTTACTCTAAACTCATGCTGTAGAATACTGATAATTCGTACTAGAAAAAAACTCCCTACGTGATCTTCGAAAGTTGATGGCTATTGGGATAGACTTGGCTTGGATAGACTGCATAGAGAAAGTCGAGGATTAGGTGCAAAGGTGTACTTAAAATAGTTTAACTAGGTGATTGGCGGTTCCACCCAGGTTTTTGGGGCCGAAGGCAAGCGTAGTGGTTTAGGAGTCGGCCTTACGATCGAGAGGTCCCGGTTTCGATCGTTCTACCGACGTGAACCCACTCCTAACACAAACAATTTAGATTAGTTGGAGGGGTTAGAGGGAATTTTAGTTATTTCGGTTCTAATATTGTAAAAAAAACACCTGCAAGCCTGCAAGTTTGATGGTTGACAGTTGAGGCTCTGGCTTAGGCTTAATTCTCGACGTTAAAGATTAGATGATTGTCAAGAATTATTTCCTAAGTTCACTCTTCTTATTATTAATACTGTTGATTGATGATACTTACTTATTGCCAGCCGACCCGACTAGCCCAGCGGATGAGCTCGTGGAAGTGGCAGTGGGCGGGACACATCGCGCGGGGAATAGATGACCGATGGAGTAAAAAAGTTCTGGAATAGCGACCGCGTACGGGTAAACGTAGTATAGGACGCCCAACGGCCAGGTGGAAGGACGACCTCATCAAGGTCGCCGGGAAGCGCTGGATGCGGGCTGCTTCAGTTCGATCGTTCTGGAAGTCTATAGGAGAGGACTATGTTCAGCAGTGGACTATGTGCGGCTGATATGATGATGTACTTTATCCACAGTATTTATTATTGAATATGACCAGTTTCTCGTACGGCATTTTGAAAGGTTAACATTGATGGTTAGGTTTGGTTAGTACAAGTGACAATTCACTAGTAGGTGTTTGATGGAATAGAATGACGAATGTATAGGATTTGACGTATTTGACATGCGTTAACGACTGTCATATACGTCAAATCCCATACTTTCGTCATTCTATTCCACCAAACGCCGGCTAGCGAATTGCCAATTGTCTAGAGGGGCAGTTCACGGTTGCTCAATGTGAAGAAAGGCTCAGAAACCAGATATATGTAGGTATATGTGTGTATGTGTGTGTGTGTGTATGTGAGCGCGCGCGTAGTATGAGACTACTGTCATTGTCATTCTCCATATGACAATGACAGTAGATTCATACATACTGAAGTGTGTAACACACTTTACCGCGATCTCTGACTTAGTAGTCGAATGTTCTATCGCATTGCTACTGAGCTTGTCAATGTAAGATGTTAGATAATTGAAATATTTCTAAAGGCGACTGTATAATGTAAAACAAAAAAAAAGATAATTAGGCATACAATGATAAAAGTAACTTTGTCTGTCTGTCTGTACGTTACGCTTTCACGCCTAAACCACTGAACCGATTTTGATGAAATTTGTTATAGGGGTAAAGTAGACCTTGAAAAAGACATAGGCTGTGTTTGGTCGCGACAACAGACATTCACGCGGCAGCCGCGCAGCCGTGCAACCGCGGGCAAAACCTAGTAATATTATAAATGCAAAAGTAAATCTGTCTGTCTGTATACGTTCCGCTTTCACGCCTAAAACACTGAACCGATTTCGATGAAATTTGGTATAGTGGTAGATTACACCTTGATACAGGACCATTGGCTTTGTTTGGTCGCGATAATCTACATCCAAGCAGGCGGAGCCGCGGGCAAAAGCTAACAATAAATAAAACCATTGTTTTCATTTTTATATTTTTATTATTATACGCTTATGATAAATAATAAAATAATGATAAAACTTATGATACATAATACTTTCTATCACAGTCTTATCAATAGATGGAACAATAGGTACTTGTTTTAAATATTAACAATAATAAATAAACATAACTATTTTAGGACATTCTACATAACGTTCTCTAGACTGAAAGTAGATAAGTCTAGCTTAACTTGTTCCGATTATGAATTCTTGAATGGGACAAAATATACTTAGATATCCGCATTATTTCTTTTTGTGTTATTCATACTCGAGATTAATGGTACTTGGTGAAATCTACTACACATATTGAATAACAATTTTAATTGTTCTTTTCCACAGTTAATTTTTATTTTTAACCTGACAGATTTCTCCTCACGGCATTACCAAAGGTTATAACGAAACCAAAAGTACGAGTGAAATTGTTATTCAATATATCTTTTTGTGTTCTTACATCTCTGCCAACCTTAGGGGATTTAAAGGCGTGAATATATGTATTATGAATATCAATTAGGGTACCCAAACTTCCAACTATTAGGTAATCTGTGCCCAAATTAATCTAAAATGTTCATTTTTGCATTCTTTTGTCAAGCTCTGGTTTAGCAGTTATTTATCAGTATTATTACGCTACAGAAGTCATCAATATCACAATCAATACTGAGAGCTTATATCATATTAATAGTAATAGAGAATGCTTTTAGTACTATTATGTACCAAAACTCATCATCAGCAAATCTCTACCCCCACGCCCTTCCCCCTTTAGGTAATATAATCCTAATAAAAAATGTAACAATCTTAAGACCTTCATAAAAACAGATTCTAATATATAAAGATATAAATAAAATAAATTAACTAACTATAGGAACATGACTAGATTGTGTTAATTCATTAAAACAATGCAAATATCGAAATATCACCAGATTTAAAGATGGTAGCAAATTTTTATGATATTAAAAAATAACGTTTATAAGCCAATTTGATAGGATTACAAAAAATATACCTAAACAATTTTCATCACTACGTGTACAGAACTAAAAAACTACTATATGACCTGATTTTGAAATGAATTTTCAATATAGCTATCATGAAAATGTAGTTTAATAGACAATAGATTGAATTTACAGATGAAGAGGTTTAAATGTCTACAGTTAGGTTATTGTTGAATAACATGCATTTCAATGTTTCTTCTTTTCAATGCCATCATCGCGATCATTTCTTACTCTTTCTACTTCAGTTATTTCGGTCTTCCTTCATCTTTTATGAAGTCTTCATATTAATGGCATCTGCAGCAGAATTGCTCTAAATTTACCAATGATTTTCAAAGTCAAGCATCACTTCCTGAGTTTATACTGCCACCAGGGCCTCTTGCAAGCAGCATAGCTAAATATGACCTCGTATAGAGTTGAAAGCTTGCTGCAAAATGTGGTTCGCAAAATGGTCCTTCAAATATGAGTTCTTTTCTATGCCAACTGGACCTCGTGTCCGGACTGGACACGTGTGTTCAGTTGGAACTTTGAAGAAAGAGAGAGGAGATTACAGATTTCGGCTTCAAGGAGCGGGTCAGACTAGTTGCGACCGTATTCATTGTTGACGGGCCGAAAAAGTAGTATAATATTTTACCTTCCTATTTTTCATTGTTGTTAATAGCCGTTGAGAATTTTTTCGTATCTGAAATAAAAAACAATTACTTAGTAACTCTACAAATATTTCATTGATGGAAATTCAATTTTTCATGTGGGTATTTAAATTATAAATTATTATTTATTATAAGACAAAAAAATACAAAACTGAAAGTTTTATTAACGATTATAAAAATTTTATGAATGAAAAGAAAGAATTATTAACTATTATATCAGATAAATTATAAATTAATTTAATATTTAAATTTTATTTCGCTTTCATTTTCGCATTCTTTCCATACTTATTAACATTAACTTGAAATAAAAAATGCTGTGCATAACTTGACATTAAGGGGTTTGAAAAATATATTTTTGGAGAATTTGTTTTTTTTTACGTAATTTGATAAAAAATATTATAATAGTTCTAAAATATTTACTTTTCGAATGGAATACAGTGTCTTTTATAGTGAACCTTTCCTGTCGAGCACTTCCCGCTACGAATAGCATGCCTTCGACTCCTCACTAGAACTTTTTCTGAATTATAAATTGTTACTGGTTCAGTTTTAAGCACTTCACTTTGCACTTCGATATCACTGCTTTGTAAATCTTTTGTAACAGGCAATGATAGTGCTACTCCCAAAAAGCACAAGATTACGAAAAATAAAGTGGCGGGATACATTTTTGTAATATTTTTACGCAGCGGACGACTTGTCGTAAATACAGTTAAGCGCGAACTAATATTTAGTACGCTCTTGTTGCGCGTATTTATACTGCTACGGGGAAAATCTAAGTTGCCGGCGTAACCACTTGATTCCGACGTCTCTAGCATGTGTCATAAGGGGGACAATTGGCGATGATGACGTTGAAGGTAATATACAAGATTTTTTTACTTATTTTTGTAAGACTTATTTGTAATTTCTAGGAATTATTATCTTAAAAACGAAAAAGAAAAACAACAGGCCAGTTTCTATTAGTTTTTGGTAGGTAGGTTTTGAAGGCATTATGTCGAAACCTTTTCTTTTTTTATAATTGTGGAAATCCCCAGGGAACCCCGCCGAAACCAGCTGTGGTGGTTACTTGAACCGAGCAAAACCAGTCTTGGGCTTTCAGTTACCGGGGGTGAAGTAGCCTCTGGCATATTCCTCGCACACCCTGCCTCCAGAGGGCTGGGTGTCCGTTTTCAGGCCCCGTGGGTGATATATTTCAAGAGGGATGCAAAGAAATGAGATCCTTTTATCATTTGGTGGTCGTTAGGGAAGCTAGAGTTCACTGGAGTGTTTTTGTGCTGTCAGTGGGAAGACCAAAGGCTATTCCTGCTTTGCCTTCTGCACTGACGGCACAGAAACTCTCTGTGCACACAGGATTGGCAGCATGGATGTGACTCTCCTGGAGTTGCACACGTCCATAGGCCACGGTAACCACTTTCCATCAGGTGGGCCGTGTGCATGTCTGTCACCTCAGTGGTATTGAAAAAATCCTGTAAGAAAATTTTATATGTCTATGTAAGAAAATAATAAAATGTGTCATTACAGTCTCATGCCTTTTTATTTTTTAATAAAAATGACGTAACTATAACGCCACAGTGAAACAACACAATTTTTCGAATATGATGAAAATTGTGCAATATTGTTTCGCAATACGAATAAAATAATATTGCTCAATATACAATATCCTTCAACAAATATGATATTCACGAGATATTAAAGTACTCTTACATATTTTGAGTATGAATATTCCAGCTGGGTAACTATATTCAAACTTGACAACCCTTTGTACCTAAGTGCCTATTTATACCCTAATTTATAATGTATGTATAGGTCGCCTCCAACTGGCTTAATCAGCCTTCCAAATAACTGCCTAGGCAGTTAACTAAACGGCAACATTCAATTAACGGCCTAAATTATATTCAGCCGTCTCGTTAATTACATCATTTAATAACCTGGCTGGCCTAAGCCTAAGCCAATCATGAGATAGAAAATTACATACATACATACATATACTTCCACCTGTAAATCGCCGAGGGGGTAGACAGAGGTGTATTCAGAGACAATTAGTGATAGGTTTATTGTGGTTATTCTTTTTATAACCATGCAGAAATAAGTCATTTTTTCTAATTGTTTAAACTTCTTAAACGTCATCGATCCAAGCTATTTGCATAACCGTTTAATTAAATGGCTGAACACCATTCAGGCCGTTAATAGAACGGCGCTATTCAGTAAAGAGCCTAGGCAGTTAATTGAACTGCTGATTAAGCTAGTTGGCGGCAACATATATATTATGAACTACTTATGTATGAAAGGTTCAAATAGAGCTTGTAATAACTTTGACTTGTGGTTATTTTAGTATTAACGATCAAACAAACTATAAATATGAAACAAAAATAGGCATGCTGAAAATAGACGTACTGAAAATAGACGTGCTGAAAATAGACGTGCTGAAAATAGGCGTGTCTCTAACATGATACACTTTATTTGATATAACAATTTATTATTACACAAGTATTGTCGATTAACATAACTACAGCAGATATTGCACCAGACGAAGCCGGCACGATATGAAGAAAGGATACGAGCGTAGTACTCTCGTAGCTTTTAAACGTATCGGACGTGAGAATCGAAAAAGTCTGCCAAAATGGCCATCGATTTTAAAACATTGGTAACCTTACTTACTTTCGTTTCTAATCTACAGAAGGTGTGTTTAGTACCTATTTATAAGGATTCAAAACTATCAAGGACCGACAGTGCTATTTTGAGTTATGATGGTGTAAATTTAGTTCGGGTTAAGAAAGAATTGGTTAGAGTTGGTTGGTGTAGTCAAGGCAAACAACGGCATTTTGGAAAATGCATGACGCAAAAACAGTGAGTTATTAAAACAATTATTATGATACTATTATTATTATATATATCATTATTATATATAGATTATTACTATTATGGTAATATTGTCATTGTATTATATTTATGACATCATTTTATTTAATGCTAGATATGTGATGTCCGCGGCTCCGCCCGCGTGGGTGTCGTGACCAAACATAGCCTATGTTCTTTCTCAAGGAGTCTAATCTACCCCTTTACTAAATTTCATCAAAATTGGTTCTGTCGTTTAGCCGTGAAAACGTAACATACAGGCAAACAGAGTTAGTTCCGCATTTATAATATTAGTATGGTTGATATTAAAGTTTTTATTTTTTAATCATTGTAAGGATTGTAAATCGATTTAAAATTTGATGTATTTTTAAAACCAATATAAAAAAATAAAATTATGTAGTTGGTTGCGCATGTACTAATAAGCACTAGCTCACTGGAGTTACGTTAGCTTTTACGTTAGCTTAGGGAGATGCACTGATCTGCTGATTAACGGATGAGGGCCTCACGGCTCTCTCGGAGTTGGGAGCTTAGATGACCCATTAAACCCATACAAGCCAAACTAATAGAGGGAGGGGTTCCAAGGTGAAAAACTCGGATACGACTAGGAACAACGCTAAAATAATAATGATGATACCTTTTAGGGGAAAACCCACTTGTAAACCGTGGCGGGAAACTTGCTGACGGCATGACGTATTCTTGTGACGTGTGTCGTCATGATGACAGTTTTAAATTGACCACGCCCACAATGACCACTTTTGAAATACAAACCTTATACCTTGAAACAATTAGAGCAATACAATTCGACAAAAATTTATTCATTAAAATATTTGCACTTATGAGGATCCCGATATGACTCCGTCATAACAGTCGAACGCGCAACCGCCACGCCAATTGAATATAAATATTATAATAATTTCGTTATTACTATTTTGCCACGTGCGTAAAATGCGTTGAAATGTTAAAAGTTACTTAGCGTTAATGATGCCGCACGCGCTGGCGGGGAATTCCCCACAAACCATGACCTAGAAATGGACGAATAAAATGGCGTTAAGTATTTTATGACTAGTCTATGTATTATTTATTAAATTTATTCAAAGAAAATCCATATTAAAATCGATATATGCATTAAATATTAAAATATCATAATATATCAATATTTTATTTGAATAAAAAAATACAAATGAACAAAAGTAAAAAACTTGGCTCATGAGTCAATAAAAAAAAATTGAACAAGATCATTACAGGTGTTATAGCGTGTATCTATCTATGTGGCAAGGGTCAGATCTAAAGGGATGGCTCTGAGTCGACCGGGGTGCGAAGGATATGTCTAACCTAACCTCCGGCAACAAATGGCCCTCAGACGACGTGCGTTATTGTCGGTTCAAAAGCTATAAATTAATTAGCTGTATAGGTACAGTCAGCTTCAAATAGATCCTGACAAAAGTAATTTTTATTTATTTTTATTTTTATATATTCGGGAAAATGTTAATAATATAATTGTTACATAATGTTCTTAATTTAAGGTCTTAACATTAATTTAGTTGCAATTATGTAACCAACAGCGTTATCCACATGTTATAAATGTTATTTTATTTTATAGTTAGTAAGCTCATATAAATAACTTAAAATAGGTTCCTAAGCTAATTTGATATGATATTGTAGATTATCTCGTAAAATCAATTGTAAAATAATTGTATCAATCAAGTTATGATCTGCCTGCTTTATATTTCTTTTAAAGAGAAAATATGGATAAATAATATAATAATCATTATTATATCTCCAGGTACCAACGAGTAATGGACAGTGAGTATGACGATCGTGTTCCCAATGCTGAAACAAAGAACACAGTAGCAGTACCTAAAAAAGAAATCGCTAAAAAAGTTGATGCTCCTGATAAAACCGCAGTTAAAACTCATACAACTACTATGCATGTACTCTTACATCCAGAACAATTATATAGTACAGAGAAAACGAGAAGAAACGATATTTCTGATGGAATGACTACAGAAACTACTTCTACAACTGTGTATCATGTATCAGATGTCGAAGAATTACAAAATATAGAAAGCACACAAGATGAATATTCTGATACAGCTACAACAAAAGTTAGTTCCACAACTGTATATCATGTATCAGATTTAGACGAATTACAAAGTACAGAAAGCACACAAGATGAATATTCTGATACAATTGCAATTGAAACTACCTCTATACCGTATAATGTATTTGGTGCAGAAGAATTAGATAAAACACTGAGCAGATTTGATGCTGATGCCATGGGAAGTCAAGCTGTTACTTCTAAAAGTGATGTCAATTTGGAGAGAGTGACAAATTTGACATCCACGTTACTTATGGTTGGTGGCGGCGCTGTTGTACTTGCTTGGCTTTTTAAGTTATTGTAAGTGTTATATTCTTTTTTTGAATTTCTATTTACATCGGTAAGTGTTATATTTTAATCATAAATACTAATATATAAAATGCGCTCGTGATCAGGGGCACTCTCGATCAGTGGATTAAGCTGCCTAGGCGCGGTTGCTATTGGGATTGGTGTCCGCTAATTGATATTTCAGAGGGCATGTTAAAAGTCGGTCACGGCTGCTAATTACCAATAGTTGTTAGGTCAAAACGGAGGCTTTCATCAGCGATCGCGGTGACCTGAATTACTCCGTCATAACTGAAAAACAGCCCAGACCCTGAGACCACAGATTCGACTAGGACAAACTCAAAGATGATGATAATATCACCGCCAGTGAAGTCATTGCTAGAGCTTCGTCTGTAAATCTCGTTCGCATGTGAACACGCAAGTAAGCTTAACTTTGTCCCGGAAGATCTAGATGGAGTCCCTTATACGTATATTTATATATATTAAAAAACTCACTTTACAAGTTCCACACAATTATATTTAGTTTTATCACTGTATAATATAAATACTAATATAATATAAAATAAAATATAAAATAAAAACTAATATAATTGTGTGGAACTTGTAAAGTGAGTTTTTTAATATATAAAGATAGTAAAATGAAGTTCCATCAAGAAGCTTCAACAAATTCAATCAACTCCCTTATACGTGTCTAGAATATTTCTTAGGTCTAAAATTTTCGCTTGTTTCGTCCCCAGGTACGACTATTATTTCAGAAAAGAAGACCGCACAACATATATTTCGTGTTCTACTGACGAAATTCATGACTCAGCGTCTTCACGACAACGGTTGTGTTTACGGAGTTGATACAAGGGAAACACGTATCCTTGGAATAACTAGTAAATCACTAAGGTGTGCCACGGGAACTTTTTAGTACCACGATTCACTTATAAGGTTTTCTACGAATACCTAGAACAACAAATTACAAATTATGTTGTGCCCGTAGTTAAATAAAAGGGCTAAGGTGTACTAGTCCTTCATAAGGTTTTAAACCTTATACTCGTAAAGATATTGTATTATATGTAAATCCAAAGATCTGCAATAATGCAAGTGCTTATAATTAATTTATTTTTTTAGTTCCGTTTTGTATCATCATAACGAGTATTCTCATATGTCTAGTCTTATTATTATATAGTTAAAGTAATATATATTTGTATAAGATATTCTCATTTCAGTCCAGATAAAATAGGAGCTAATTATGTTAAAGTGTATTCAATTGTAAACAAATAAATCAACCTGTCTTTGGCAGCCACCTTGTTGCTGAATATTTTTAAATTCTGGATTGAGATAAACTTCTGAGGTTATAATTTGTGCAGTAATATAGCTTTTTTGAGCAAGTATTTATTTTTAGAATAATTAGTATTTATATTTAAAATAGTTATCTGTATTGCCATTAAAAATGTTATCATGGCTACAGTTTCGAAGTCGAAATTGAAGTTCTATGAAGCTGACTGTGATAAAAAAGTGAAACTGAAAATGTTTTAATTTATAGGTAGGTTTGTATCAATTTTATTTATGTATAAATATTTTTAAGCTAAAAAAAGTTAAGACGACGCCTCCTGATAATTCATAATTTTATTTCTTCTTTTTATAACGATGTTACATTAATAAAATATAATTATGTACAATTAATATAGTATTTTAGAAAAATATAAATCTCGAATGGTCAATTGCAGCATTGCCGTAATTCATTACTTTGAATTTTGTGATAACGTTTGCTAATTGATGTCTGTCAATAATCGAAGCATTCTCGCGCTTCTTATTTTTAAGATCGTAAAACGAAGTAGTACATACTCGTTTTGAAGTTTTTTTAATATTGTAAGTATCAGTTTCTTTGGCCTCGGCAAATGTATTCTGACGAGACGATAATATATCATATTACAAATAAGTAGTATTAGGATGATAGTTTTGTGTTACAATTTTGTAAGACCTTACCTGCTGATGTTATACAAACAACCCTACATTTACTATTGCAAATTTATTAATATTAAATTGAAATTTGCATCAATTTAACTTTCTATCCTTATAAACCCTACCCTATATTACCTATAAACCCTCTTCTTCAATTTCTTGGACTTGTCACTCTTATCAGGTGATCGTTTCTCCAACCTTGGTTCTTTCTACTCTATTTTCCGTGAATTAATAAAACAGAAAACACGTTTTTATATACAATTAGGAAGTAATAAAAAATGTTAATTATGAGATTATAAAATGTAATGACTTTTTTTCCCAATTTTTATATAAAATAGAAAAGTTAAGTAAAAGTTGGCGAAATGTGAGTGTTAATACCGCTCTGCATACCCCTTCGGGGATATACATGCGCAAGTATATGTACATGTATGTATTTTTTTATACAAATGCTTATTTAAATCGATTCAAATTGAAAAAAATGGAATCGGTCTGGGCGGGGCTTGAACCCGCAATCTTTGCCTTACAGGGGCGATGCGTTGACCACTAAGCTACCAGACCTCGCCCTGACCAATTCAAATTTCTCTTTTTATATCTGTCTTTGAGGCGACAGTGAAATGTGTCACCGATATTCATACGAACTATCGGAACTAATGAATGAGTTTTCGATCATTTTTAAACATTGTATTTGACTACTCCGCCCATACAATTTGGCTTATTTTCCAAGAATAAATAACTATCACACATTTATGACCAATAATTTGTTAATAATAAAAATATTGGTCAGCTGAACTAAACTAGTCGTGTTGATTTTTATTTCTACTTCATTTCTGGTGGTCCTTCACACTGAAAGCGATGTAATGAACATTCACTGCACATAATTATCGTCTCTAGTCTATACCTTGAGACATATTTTGTGGACCTAACTCACGAGACGAACGAGACCCTATTATATATTGTTTTGTAAGTAATGACTAATGATCTATGCCTGGTGAATTTGAGCTAGTCAAACGTCGCAGCACCCCGTGCGGTTAGTACAGGATGCTACAACGACGCGGGAAATACCCACGGATGCCCCCCCCTCCGCAACCGGAGGGAGAGGGGGGGGGGGCATCCACCGCATCCACGCCGTCTGTGCGTCTTTGTGCTAGGCCGAAGGTGAGGTTGTCTCGCGACATATCCCTAGCACCCCGGCTGACCCAGGGCCATTCCTCTCAGTCTGGCCCTCCTCGGTACCAAGGTACGGTATGGTACAGCTATGGTAAAGAACATCCAAGAAACGTGTGCTGCGCGCAAAGAGCACATTTAGTCCACATTTTTTAAAGAATATTAGCAATCGAAATTACTAATAATTCCTCTAACCCCCCCAACTAAGCTAAATTGCTTTTGCTAGGAGTGGGTTCACGTCGGTAGTGTAATGGCCAGGATTCGAACCCGGGACCTCTCGATCGTAAAGCCGACTCCTTAACCACTAAGCTACCGATGCTTAGGTTCAAGATATCTTTCCCGAGGTATGCCATAAGAAGTACAACTCGTTCATGTACATTCCAATTATGGCTTGGGTATTCCCAGATGAACTGCATTTGATTAGGGTCTTAGTAGCATCTTGTTAGTGTACACGACTTATAAACAGTAATTGTAATTCCTGGCTATTAAAAAGTAGTAGCCGTCAGTCTTCATTACTGGTAACTTCCAAAGGTTTAGTCTATTTTCTTGTGAATCTGACTGTAGCCAAATGTAGCCGTACAAGCATTATTTTGCACTTTATGAGTGTTTCTTTGTAGCCTAAATTAATAAAAATATTCCCTGTGAGAAATATTTTCGGTTTTATGAACAGTCGGTATCGCGAATTTTGAATTGCATTTTTGATAAATTAGCTTATTTTTTTTATATATTTCATTACCATGGTCGGAAACGCCACGATATGTCTAAATAAAGTTGATTACTGGATGAAGATTTAGGGTTGAGTAAGATACACTTAACTTTTTTTCTGGTTTTATTAAATTAATAACACAACATTATTGTTAATATTGCTAATACTGTTCATGAAGTTATAACATAAATTATGAGTATTCTATTTGAAATATATATTTAAATGCATTTGACCTTATTATACAAACATTAATTTAAGTTTAAATCATAGATGATACTACAAACATTAAAGCAATTTCATTATTGATACAATATAATTAGGTTAAAATGTTTTGTTTGTCTTTCAAAAATGATTACAGGCAGAGAGGATGATAAATGAACGAAACAGATCGATTATAATGAATGAATACGATAAAGATGAAGAAAAAACCCTATTATTCTAACAAATAAATAATTATCTATATCACAGACAAGTAGCTTAAAAATACTCATGTCGAATGACATAACACATACGAGGATACGCATTCTCGCTCAAGACGAGAAGGAAACGTTTGAAGGCGCTTTAATCACAGCAAAAAGTTCGTTGCTCCTTCATGTAAATGATTATGAGAAAAACTATTTGAGAAATTATTAATACAAAAACATGGCACGTCTACTTCTACCAGTAGATTGTGATAGATTGAATATTAATGAGTTCTATAACAGCATTCGACATACTAATATATTTTTTATTGATAAACATACAAACTTTTTCACTTAAATAAATAAATAGGCTAACTAAATATGACTAGATTATTATAATTCATAATGGCATATCTACGATGGCATATGCAGATTACTAGCAACACAGTCTTAAATGCTGGAATAGCCACTAACATAGCCTACAGCAAAAAGTAAGAATGAATTAAATTCAGAAGCTGTCAGACTCGTATTGTGCAGACGACACCTCTGCAAAGCCTCTGCGCTAAGGGTCACTCGCGCTTTGTAGGGGAAAGAGATCACACTATGTTGAGTTTTGGAAAGCGTGAAGAGACCCGTTGTTGAACTTTCTTTCTTGAACAATGGCTTCCAGGTGCAGAAAAGCCCTTTCTGTTTACTTGTCATACTCCCCACTGATAATCTTTTGATACCTGAAGAAAAAAAATATATTAATAAATTTGCACTAGAATTATTAATAGATTATTTAACAGGAAACAATTATTATTCATGAATGGCTTAGTAAACGTTTGTTATTTATATTTTGTAATTTTCCTTATGTACAACTCTCTGAGAATTAAACAGAGAAGATAAAAAACTATTTTTTTTACGGTAAAACCTATCCACATATCTTATAAATTCCATATAAATTAAAAATATTATATTATTATACTGTGATATATTTTTTCTTTTAGTGTTTCAAATTTTTTTGCTGAAGCAATTGTTGAAAATAATTTATTATTATTGTAAGAATTACATTTATTAATTATAATTAAAAGATTAAGAATTAAATTCATTATCAAATGATAGTTACCTTTTATAAGTCATACATCTATTTAAATAGTAGACTCTTCTTTTAGGGCATCCTCGACTACGCGCAATGTCCCTTTCAACTCTGACTAGAACTTTATCCAGACTGGAACTTGGAACTGGTTCAACTTTAAGCACAACTTCACTTTCTGGACTTTCATCACTGATCTTTTCTTTATGAATCACAGGCAAAGCAATGGCCATGCAAAATAAACACAGGAAAAACACGGTCAAAATTTTTGGCGACATCTCGGCAGATCAATTCAACTGACGTCTCACTATATTCACAGTTGAGAGAGAACTAATACTCGTTTAGCTTTTGCAGCTCCTTATATACTGAGACATCTACAAGCTGGGAAATCTGTAGCCACAATACTGGTTGCTTATGACGTAGGTGGGTTTGATTCCTATGTCACTAAATGGTGAGATAATAATTTTGTTGTATCATATTAAAATAGGTGGTTAAATTTGACGTAATATGTTGTATAATTTATTAATTAGATTGTATCATTTAATGTAAGTTATTTTAATCTGAAGTGAATGTTGTAAACGTGAATATGTGTGATTGTTTCTTAATTTATAAATAACGGTTTATGGTATATGATATTTTTTAGATAATTATTACGAGTACGTCATTATCGATCCAGTGCCAATCGGTAGCATATCTAAAGTTTGTTGGTTCTTTGAATCCTTTCATCTTCTACTCCATTCCATGATTTAGTTTGTCTTGACTTTTACTGGACGACAGAGTCTTGTTCGTATAGCAGTAGATTGACAGGAGATTCGTTGCAGGTGAAGCTGGCAGGTTAGAAGGGTCTGCAGATCATGCAAATAGGATCAGTATTCCTTGCGGGTGTAGCTACAATAAAAGTGATTGGCTTTTGTTGCGAAGCGCAAATTTTCAGAATGGCTTAACTGATTTAAATGATTTCTTATTTAAAGATTAGAGAATGATTGAAAGTAATAAATCAACAATAAAGCGTTGGTAACTTAGTGGTCAAAGAGATGGCTTTACGATCGAGAGGTACCGGGTTCGAATCATTACACTACCGACGTGAACCCACTCTTATCACAAGCAATTTAGCATAGTTGGAGGGGTTAGAGGGAATATTAGTAATTTCGATAATATCGGCTGCGATCATTCTTTAAAAAAAAAAAGAAAAGAATGGGAATAGTTAGCACCGTGTAACTTCGAGGCAAACAGTTAGTGTATAGTGTATAGTGTATAGTAAAGTAAGTCTCATAGAACACTCAAAAACAATTTAAAAAAAAACAGCGTTTGTCCCAATTGCATCCAAAACTTTGGAGTCCCATGTCTGCACTTTAATTTTTTTTTTTACTTTGGCTTTAATTGATTTTTGTCATCTGCCCTTCCAGCCCAGAAAGGAAACCCTGTGTCAGACCTTTGTTAATCAGCTAGTATATCGGTTCACTATTGCCATATCAGTTGGGCCCAAATATAACCAGTACAGTCAGTTTCTAAAATATATTAATTCGTCGAAATATATTAGCGTGTGTTGTAGTACTCATCCCAATTAAACTATTAGTCAGCGACATTACAGTCAATGAATTGGAGCATCTTGAATATTATATTATGTCTATCCATGACTCAACTCTATGGGGATCATCAATATTATCATGGCCCACCACGGTACAAGTACAGGCCCCGGATTCTACTAATTCTATGTCATAAGAAAACCACTGTCATACCGCTGACATTGCATTAAATGTCATTAAAATTAAGACTTTATGACTGAGTCTTAAAGTCCAAAATGAAAAGAGAAAGAGTTTATAACCTTTTTTTACTACGTGCGGGAAATCCCCACGGATACCCACCCCTCCGGAGCCGGAGGGGGAGGTTATCACGGGCTCGAACCGACTAAACCGCACGCCGTCTCTGGGTCGTAGAGCTAGGCCGAAGTTGAGGTTGTCATGCGACACAACTCTCGCACCCCGGCTGACCCAGGGCCATCCCTCTCGGTCTGGCCCTCCTCGCCCCCGCCCCCCCGAGGAGGGCACACGGTCCCCGACTCAACCCCGGTGTGGGAAGGCGCGCATCGTGCTACGATGCGCGCCGCCGCCGAGGCCTGCTTCTGGTAGGGTGACGGGCGTCTCCACCCGTCACCCTCAGGCCTGCGCTCATGGGGGGCGGAGGTCGGTCTGCGCCCTCCGACGCCCAGAATTAGGGCCCAGTTAGTACTAGATCGATTTTTAAGTATAAAGTGCTCAATATAATCTAAATGTCTTGGTTTTCTCCCCTTTCTGTTGACTGATTGCTCTCATATGTGGGTACACACCTTTAGTTCGATCAATAATACAATTTAAATCAACAACAATTTAAATATACAGTTTGCTTTACTCTTAATACCAAGGGATAGCACTGGGTCAGCCGGGGTGCGAGGGATACGTCGATGACACCTTCACTTTCGGCAACAACACGTAGAACGTCATTGGGCTAATTGTCATACTTGAAAAAATCTGTTAAAAATTCAGTCTCAATTTAATTCCAGTCTCTCAGTATGATTTAATACGTCATTATCATAAACCGTAGACTATCACACGATTGTCCTCTGAACATCACTAAGAATAAGTGTTTTAGACCACTAAGGTGGCTGACCAGAATACCGCCCTACAGTATACCGCGGCCATAATAACCTCGTGTTGTGTTCCCGGAGGTGAGTAGGGCACCCAGAGCTCACTGTAGAGTTTTTGTGTTGTCAGTGGGAAGACCAAAGGCTTGTCCTGCTTTATCTTCTACACTGACGGCACAGAAACTCTCTGTTATAAAAGGGTTGGCAGCGCGAGTGTAACGCCCCTGGTGTTGTACACGTCGATAGGCCACGGTAACCACTTTCCATCCGGTGGGCCGAGTGCTCGTCTGCCACCTTAGTGGTATAAAAAAATAAAATAAAAGTGTGAATAATAATACCAGGGGCGTTAATTAAACAAATCTAAATATTTAATAGTTCGCACATTACAATCTTAGGTGAGAATATTTTCTTTTCTCACACTTTTTACAACGCAATTTTTCAGTAGTAAGGTTTCAGTTTTTGACACTGGGATTGAGATTACACCGAGACAAAATTTTAAACATTGAAAATTGACCCTCTTAGCGCGGATTTCCTTCAAGATGACGCGTAAAGAAATATTTTTCACATGTTTCATAACTTGTGTTAAATTACGCAAATGATATCACTGCTTGCTCACCACTTTAGTCACACCTTTTTCGCAGTGGGGTAGGTAGAGATCATATGTTTTCAGCTGCTACGATCCTGGCATACACCCTTTCGTTTCTTCTACTTTCATAATGGGGATGCCCACTGCGCTTTTATCTCTACAAAGGGCGCCTCGTACCTAATGGCCAATGTTAGCTGTCATTTACGTAGATTTGATTGTTTGTCTTTTCAAATCTGACAGCTATGAGTTTGTTATTGTCACAGACCAGATGGTTATTGTCGTTTGGTCATATGTTGCTGCCATCTACAATTAGTTTTGCGTCGGCCCCTCATTGTTTCCATACATGTTCGCCAGTTTCGGGTACTTTTGACATATTCTTTCTTTATGCGATAGTACAGCACGAAATGAAAATTCTTACAAATAGATGAGGCACCCTACCGTATATATATACATCACACCACCGGTTGAAACTTCACAGTTGATAAAAAAATCAATTTTCAGTATAGTGTTTATTATATCCTTTAGGATCATTTCTCTTTGAACATGTCACTTGCACCCTTTTGTTTTCAACTTTATTACTTCCAATATGTTCAGATGGTTCTTCCCCTGAATTTATACTAGCTTTATTTCCCACGGGAATTACTTATGTGGCTAGTTTACATAATTAATTAATTGTTAAACTGTATGAATAATTGTGATATAAATATATTAGCGTTATATATGTTGAGGCAGCTAACAAACCCGCTAGTGACGTCATTAGAAGCGTTTTTTTTACGTGCGGGAAATACCCACGGATACCCCCCCTTCGGAGCCGAAGGGGGAGGTTATGTCGGACTCGCAACGACTAAACCGCACGCCGTCTGTGGGTCGATATGCTAGGCCGAAGGTGAGGTTGTCTTGTGACATATCCCTTTCCCATTCCTCTCGGTCTGGCCCTCCTCCGAGGGGCGTACCGGGGCCAGCGATGTCCGCGAGTCTTTCTCGCTCGCTGCGCCACGCCCGCTCTGCGGTCTCCTTCACGAGCATGACCTGCTCACAGAAGGAGGCGCTGGCCGCCCACGCATCCGCGCAGCGGACCATCGCCGCGAGCAGGGTGGAGAGCGTGAGCACTCTCACCCCCAGGGCCGTCACAAGCTCCCGCCTCGGCGCTTCAAACGCTGGACACTCGGTGAGCGTAGTCCACGCTGGCGTCGCAGTGATGGCACTCGGGCGTTGGCTCTATGCCCATCAGATGCAGGTACCGCCCGAAGTTACCGTGTCCGGTAATGACCTGCGTCTGACGGTACGAGAGGCCACCGTGTGGCCTCTCTAGCCACTCCCCCATGATGGGTCTTACCGCCGCAATCACGGCGTGCCCTTCATAAGAAGCGTTTACAGTGGTCAATGATGCGTGTATGGGGTCCTACCGGCTGTCAGGTGGTCACATTCTCACCTACCGGGCAATACCTGCCGAGCAACTTTATCGTCCCTTCTGTATAACCGGCAGCACGAGTGAGACGCCCCTGGTGTTACATACGTCTATAGAACAGTAACCACTTTCCATCAGGTGGGCCGTGTGCTTGTCTGCCATCTTAGTGGTATAAAAAAGACGGGTTGCACTCCAGGAGTGCCAGCAGAAGTGAAAACTTTTTCTTTCTTTGTTTCTTCGTTATATACAGAAAAAAGATAAAAAGAACATACCATACCATACCTATAATATAGCGCCAATCATAGAACCTATCACTAATTTTCTGCTAATTTTCTGTCAGAATGAATTAATAAATTACAAAAAGAAAAAATAATCACGAAATGTAATAAATTACAAAAAGAAAAAATAATCACAAAAAGTGTCAGAAGTCCAGGTTCGAACGCGGTACTATCTGAAACCATAAGGACTCATAGTCGAAACGCTCAAACATAGCAAAATAAACACTCTGTAGGAATGTTGCATGACGTCATGTCGTCCTACAAAGTCGTCGGTTACGGGTCAAAAATCACGTGATCCTGATGCGAGATAGGTCACGTACGTGATCCTGACGCGAGTTTAACACTGTTTACCCATCCAACGCCGCTAAAGAAGCTTTCACTTCAAAAAAAATATGGAAAGAAAGAGTCAGAATGTGGGCCCTGGACTTAGTCCCTCCTCATCTCTTCCCGTAGGTGTTGTAGAAGATGATTAAGGTAATATGGCTGTTCTCCTTTCGACAATAAATATACAGCCATGATAAAATCAAACCATGTAAAGATCATAGCAAAATGTGGATGTTAAAACACCTCTGCCTACTCCTTCGGGGATTTATGGAGTGAAATGTATAATGTATAGTGACTTAAATGTATACTTTATCTACAAAGTATACATTTAAGTCACTATACATTATACAGTTTAGTCAAATAATAAAATTAATCAAATAACCCGGCCTTGACCGTACTCAGCGCAAAAGTATCCATCACAATCGCCGCGTTTCCACGCTGGATTATAATAGCCAGACTTTGCACCAAGAACGCTCCGGAACGGGACTCACCAGTTGTCTCTACGAGCCTGTCTCCGATTTCCTTTACAAGATTTTTGGCCTATCTGCTCCAGTGCTCCAAGGTCTCCACCGCTATCGGCACAAAGTGGTACTGTGACTTTAAGTCAGCTTATTTAAGGGTCTTTTTTTAAACTGAAGTCTTCCGAAACGGCAGACGGGGAGTGCACGGTGTGACTGAGGTGGCTGGGGGCTACAGTGTCGACGCAAGATGCATTTCAAATTAGGCAAATGCCGTTCTTCCAGTTCTTAAATAAGTTAAACATTGATTGCATAACGATCATGCCATCTTTCGTCAAGAAATACGATCGGATTTATTGACAAGGTGCTGGTGCAAAGATTTATTGACATGCTTCCTTCGGTCATTGATACTTCGCTTAAAAGCTACAGTCTGTAGTGCGTAAGTAATAGAAAGTAGGTAATAACATAGTTGGGAAACCCGCTCACTTAAAGTTACCCTGTTTGGGAAAAGTACAAGAGAGAAGCAGGTTAGTACGGTACATAATATAACGTTGGGTTAGATGCTAGATCAGTCTTATGATGGGTGATCATTTTTCAAACATTGAGACCCATGTTGCTGTCGATCCCTGTTGCCATACAAATATCTTTTGTTACGGGTAGTTCGAACCCTAAAAAGTATTTTTTATTTTGTTTTTCAAATTGAAATCGTTTTTTAAAAACGTGGTGTTCTTGCGGATTCCAGGGATGTTGTTAAAATTTTCTCGATGTAATCAATAAATTATTGCGATTCAATATTATGATCCAGTGTGCAGACCAAATGTGATTGTTGGCATATCGGAGTACGATATTTTTTGACTGATTAATTACCCAACATTGTGATTACCAATCGCGTTTTTTAAGCAACATTATTGATGTGCAAACAAACGCGATTAAACCCAACGCCGAATCATGACATTTATTTACTGTGCACATGCTTCCATAGCCACATTTTTACATACTTACAACTTGGTTAGGTCTGGTACGAAGAAATCATTTTGGGATACTACATTAACAAAATTGCAGTCATATTCGTTCTCTTGAGACAGTCTGAGAAACAATCCTATGGATGAGTAGATATGTGCATATGTATAGTATACTGTAGGAATACAACATTGCGCAATATTCATAACTATGATTCATTTTTGTCGTTGACAAAAACCATGTTATTATTCAAAGTTTTAGAAGGCTCCATACTAATGACTAATAAGTAGTGTTCATTCAAATCAAATTGATCCAATAAAATATTTATTTTATACAATATTCACAAGGGTTTGAAAATTGTTATACGTCCTCACCACACTAGTGCTTTTTTTTTAATTTGTTCATGAAACTGGACGTTACTTACGACATAAGTATTACATCCATACTCCATACTAATATTATAAATGCGAAAGTAACTCTGTCTGTCTGTCTGTATGTTACGCTTTCACGCCTTAGCCGATGTTGATGAAATTTGGTACAGAGGTGTATTAGAGCTTGAGGACGGACATAGGCTACCTTTTATAGAGAAAAAGGGGGTTTAAGGGGGGGGGGGGGGCAATAGAGGATGAAAGTCTGTCCATTTCTTTTGATTTGAATTGTCTTTGCTCTTCCATTCCGTTTGAATTGTAATTAAAAATCCATATAATTTTATGATATCATTTCAAAGTCAAATAAGTTCACTTCAAAATGATTTCATGGAAGACTGTCATTATTATGTTTTAATGGACTCAATAATATCAGAACAAGGAAAAATATCAAATATAAGTTATAGTGAGGTATCTGACTCCTAAAAATATAGATTATTATACGCGCACGCGACGGAGCTTGGGATTTCCAGTAACACCTCAATTGTGACGGACAAACCGTGAGTTCGGTTTTTACTCAATAAAATTGAATATGGAACGAGTTTTTGGCGCCAGTGGACCATATTAGAAACAAACGAATGCGCCCTAGAAACGAAGTGTACGGTAGATATTTTTTTTTGAGAATAGAGAACAGACCTTTTAGATAGGGTAGAATTTTGAATAGGTATATTTGATTTGAGACTCCGTGGCGTGACGGGAGTGACCGCGGCCACTACGCAGGAGGCGCGGGTTCGATCCTCGCTCAGTGCAAATATTTGTATACATGAATATGGGTATTTGCATTGGTCTGGGTGTTTCTATATATAATATGTATGCATTTCATAACACAAGCTAGTTAAGCTTTGCTTACAATGGATCTAGATAGCGTTGTGTGAAATGTTGTGGAATATTTATTTATTTATTATTTGATTATTCATTTTTCTCAACGTGGTATTATGTATATTCACGCCTGTAAATCTCCAAAGGGGTAGGCAGAGGCGTATTAACATCCATGTTTCGCCAACTATAAATTTTCGGTCCCACTTGGGCGTATTGCCTTCAAGCGGACACTTTGTCGTAGGCTGTATGTTTACTGTCAGATGCCGAACAGCCCTACATTCATTTGTAGCCTTTTATCATACCCATAGGAGGAGATGGGGAGATTACATCTTCAATGAAAATACTTGTACTATTCCACATTATTTATTAAAATCCTGACCGGTTTCGCCTTGCGGCATTATCAAAGGTTGATACATGTTTTTGACATCTGATACCCAAAAACATGTTATTGCACAATATAAATCTATTAAAAAAAAACAAATTGTTTTAAAAAAGAAACGATAATATTGTTCACTGAGTTTCTTGCTGGTATCTTCTCAGTAGAACCAATTTACCGAACCAGCAAAAGAATCATTTTCAAATGATTTATTTACTTTATTTAATATTATATTAGTAATTTCTTGACATGGGTGTAAAATGTTTGACGTTCATATGTGCTCTTTATGTGCCTAAACTGAATAAACGAAATTGATTCTTTGATTGAGTATAAGCAGGGAGTTTAAACTATAATGTAATATTTAATGTACTCTTTATTTTGTCAAAAAAGTTAACTTAGTTGATCGTGTCTTCAAACCTGAGATCAATCACTAAGTAACGCTAAAGATGCAGTAACACTAAAGAGGCAGTGTTGCACATGCCATCTATAGTGATTAATGTTCCCAGGCTAGACAAATGAAACAAATCGACAAGGAACAGGTTGCTGGTATAGGAGGTATTTCCCGTTTAAACTAGCAGCCGAGTGGGGAACTACCTAGAAACTACAGAGACCTCCCAGATTGCACTAGAATAGTGAATATGTCACCTAGCCCCGTAGACAAATAGCAATTCGTTGGCCACCGTACTGTAAAATAGAGTGTTGAATGTATGGGATTGATATGCATTTTGACGTTTATGACATGAGTGGACTGTCAAAAGCGTCAAATACATCTCATCCCTACCAACGAATTACTACTTGCCTATAGGGTGTCCTTTTTTCATTACCTCATTAATTAGGTCAGTGTGATATTCTGTGTGACCTTTTATGGCCTTAGCCATTATGTCAATACATAAACATTTTTTATTATTTACTAGCATTTGCCCGCGTCTCCGCCCGCGTGAATGTCGGTTATCGCAACAATATATAGTCTATGTCCTTTTTATCAAGGTCTAATCTACCCCTATACCAAATTTATTCAAAATCCGTTCAGTGGTTTAGCCGTGAATGACGGACAAACAGACACATACACACACTTTCCCATTTATCATATTAGTATGGATTTAAGAAGAAGGGAAGCAGGAACTCCTTAGATATACTATCTCGAAACCGGGGATGGCCTAAGGATAGCAAAGGTGCAAGAAAAATGTTTTATTGGGCAACACACTTAGTTGGTTATAAAAAAAGTATTCATGTTTCCCGTTATACCGCAACTAATGTTGATTGTTTTAAACAAAACAAAAATTGCAACTGCTTAAATACATATCTGAAGTTTCTTAATTATACAGCTTGAGTTGAGCACACGCCTGGGAATACCCATCTGTGTAATTTGAAAGTACAGTCAGCGCCAGAACGATCTTGATTACAAACTGTCAAAATGATATTAAAGTCTAAGATCCCAAGCGGTGCGATCGCACCGCGAGTCTATTGTTTACCTATTGTGTCTATTATTTACTCACTTGACAGGTTAAGTACTAAGGTATTAAGTGCAAATCAAACTGTTTTATTGATTTAAATTGTATTATTGTCTGAACTAAAGGTGTGTACCAAATATCAGAACAATCATTGCACAGGAAGGGGGGAAAATCAAGGCATTAAGATCATTTTGAGTACTTTGTTCGTCAAGACCAATCTGATGGTGACTGTACAAGTAAAGCAAGTGGTGAACCGGTTTTACAACTTCAAGGAACAAAAACTTGGGTGTTACACTTTTTAAGTGTGTTATTAGTTAGGTACCTAATAAATATTATGGTCAATTTATCAAGGTCAACTGCTAAACGGTAGTAGAAAAGTTATTTATAGATAAACTATAGATGTTGTTGACCTTAAAGTGAGTATAGTTAACGGCATATATCTTAACTTCATGTCGCGAGAGTAACAAGGCTTTAGTTGGCACGAGCGGATTGTTTTGATGTAATCTGTAATTGATGGATTTGGACTTTAGTTACTTTTTGATTTGGATTTTAGCTCCGACGCTATAGTATCCCGTATTATCTTTAAAGAAACCTAAAAAGCGCGTACCGTGCATATAGACTACTAGGGTCAACATATCTGCCAGTTACTATACTAATACTAGTGCGTTAAGATGTTAAGCATACACATACGGGACTAAACAGCTGATAAACATTTAGCACATTCAGTATACGTGTCGGAAAAATAAGTCCGGAGAGAGATAGACAGACAGATAAACAGATAGAGGGACAGATAGGAAAAAAAAGAAGGGTTGCACTCTGGCAGAAGTGAAAACTATTTCCTTCTTTCTTTCTTCGTTAAATACGGAGAAAAAGATAAAAAGAACACACCATACCATAATCTAATATATAAAATTCTCGTGTCACAGTTTTCGTTGCCAAACTCCTCCGAAACGGCTCGACCGATCCTCATGAAATTTTGTGGGCATATCGGGTAGGTCTGAGAATCGGCAAACATCTATTTTTCATACCCCGATTCGCGATAACCGACATCCACGCGGGCGGAGCCGCGAGCGACAGCTAGTATATCTATAATATAGTGTCAATCATAGAACCTATCACAAATTTTCTGTCAGAAGAAATAAATAAATTACAAAAAGAAAAAATAATAAAAAAAAAACAGAAAAGGTAATAAATTACAAAAAGAAAAAAATAATCACAAAAAGTGTCAGAAGGCAAGGTTTGGACCCGGTGCTATCTGAAATCATAAGGACTTACAGTCGAAGCGCTTACAGCTAAACTACGAAGCTATTTATCGTATCTTGCAAAATAGACGGTCTGTAGCTAATGTTGTATGACGTCAGTCGTCGGTTACGGTACAAAGGTCAAGTGATCCTGACGCGAGTTTAACACTTTTTACCCATCCAACGCCGCTAAAGAAGTTTTCAAAAAATATAGGTAGTCAGATATATAATCATAGATTTATAATCAGAATAATAGGCAGAAAAATCATTCTATGTTAATACCTATGAACATAATATATGCACATAATATACTCTACTGTAAACATATTTTGTACTATCTACATATGAATATAATACCCTCTAAGTACTCTACTAATACATCTCTACTCACGAGACAAATACACGTGGATCAACTATAAATACATATTAATTAATCAGACGTTTTCCCGTTGTCATTATATAGTTGCATACCGACTATTTTAATACTAGTTACAAGCAGATAAATACGTAATTATTATCCGTCTCTCATCCATTGCTACTTTTGTACACTATTTACCTTATGTTTAATGAGTCATTGATAACGCAATATCATGATAGTATAAATTACTATCCTACTGCGGTGAAGTCCAAAATGGAGGATAATATTTTTAATCTGTATTACACATAGTGTATTCTTTTACACGACAGCGGTGAAGTCATAAAAGACTCATTTATAAAACATGTCATTTTCAAAACAAAATAAGTGTACAACGGGTTTTTTCTCTATGATTTATATCAATTTAACCTCTGATATAAATTATACAAATACCCTCACCTGACGGTAGCCTGAAGGCAAATTCTCAGGAAGGAGGGTCACATTTTTATTTTAAATAATATTAGCAGCCGAAATAACTAATATTCCCTCTGATCCTTCCAATTAAGCTATATTGCTTGTGCCAGGAGTAGGTTCACGTCGGTAGTGTAATGCCAGGATTCGAACCCGGGACCTCTTAATCGTAAAGCCGACTCCTTAACCACTAAGCTACTGACGCGATGCTTCGAAAACATTACAGACACGGACCATGTTACAATGTTGGCATTCAGCTTGATGGCCTCATCAGATGCTTTTTCACGCCCTGATTATAGGATTCGGGACTGTAGGAAGAAGGATAACGTGCGTTGGCAAGGAGTTCCAGGTCTTTAAGGTATTGGTTGGACAGAAATAGCATAAACAGAAAGAAGTCATAATTTGGGGAAGGCTCATCTAGTTTTTGCGTTTTATGCCTCTTAGACGGTCTCCGCAGCCTGGGATATGCTAAACGCGTGATATTAGGGGGTTCACCAAAGCAGCAAGCAGCAACAACAACTTACAACATTGAAAATACACCTATATATTACCCATAGATATTTACACTGCAAATTCTTCCTGTGCTAAATATTGAGAAGCATTTGCACCGTAAATACTTATATGTCAATATACCCGGATGTAGCACGAGTATTGACCCCACACTCGTGCTACTGATCCTGTAAAGTCTGTACTTCAAACCCTTTCCTCATTGCTGTCTCATCCTTGTAACTGCAACACAATTATTGTTCTAATCTATCCAGCAGTATATTAACAAAATGGAAAGAAAAGACGTCACTAGTTGACGAAGAATGAGATCATAACAGACTTAATAAAGTATTGAGTCAACAACCACATAGGTATGCACCTTCTTGGCGGTAATTCTCAGATATAGAAGGAAAAAGTGCGCACGCGCTCGTATTGGCAATGGCTCGTGCCGTAAGTGTAAAGTGTGGAATCCCAGATTTTGACTTCACATATTTCTGAATAATGCTTGAGTCAATTGCAGTGGGAAAACGTAATAGACGCAAAGTTCGTATAGAAGGCGTAATGCGGTTAGGAAGGGAATAATAAATATTTGTGTGACTGTTAATAGTACCGTTTATTAAACAGGAGATATAACATGTTTGTGTGTTTAGTATCTGATATTTCGTCATTGTTTCTGTACCTTGGAAAGCATGTTAAGACGTCGGTCCTGGGGGTCATAGGAACATCAATGGCGTATGTATGTACCAACCCGGCCGAAATTTGTAACAAATTTGTGCCATCAAATTTCTAGCACCAGTACTACTCAGGGAGTATTTGCAGTCGAGGAATCAGACGATAGTTGCACCCATAAGTCAAATAAACTCCAGGAACAGGTCTATGACTGAAACCGGCTTGAAAGTGCAAGGTTTGAATGCTATAGGAATTAGCGATGAAGAGGAGCGACCTATATTAGTTAAAAAAATACTTAGGTGTGTATTGAGAATGGTCGTAGATATTAGTAGTAACCTCATGATAGGTACTATGAATCGCAATTCGGAACACATCGAAACTAGAAAACTTACGGTCACATTGTCTATGTTAATGCAGTTATACTTTAATATAATGCCTATATATTTCAAAGAAAACAGTCCGCTGACCAATCTGTGAGATAATTATCTCAATGGCAGAACAAAAAAGCGGCCAAGTGCGAGTCGGACGCGCCCATAAAGGGTTCCGTAGTAGCAAGTAACATAATATAAAAGTTCTTGTAGTTCGTTGTTACTTTGATCGATGTTTTAATAATAGTGTACAGTTTACGATTAATAACGTATTACAAAAAAAATTCTTGCTAGATCTCGTTCAAACCAATTTTCGGTGGAAGTTTGCATGGTAATGTACATCATATATTTTTTTAGTTTTATCATTCTCTTATTTTAGAAGTTACAGGGGGTGAGGGGGGGAGGACACACATTTTACCTCTTTGGAAGTGTCTCTCGCGCAAACTATTCGGTTTAGAAAAAAAAATTAGAAACCTCAATATCATTTTTGAAGACCTATGCATAGAAACCACACACGAATGGGTTTGATGAAAAAAAAATTGAGTTTCAGTTCTAAGTATGGGTGTGCCTCTAAAATTTATTGTTTTCTTTCTACTTTTGTGTGAAACTCTTAATACGGTTCACAGAATACATGTACTTACCAAGTTTCAACAGTATAGTTCTTATAGTTTTGGAAAAAGAGGCTGTGACATACAGAGGACGGACAGACAGACAAACATGACGAATCTTTAAGGGTTTCGAATTTTGCCATTTGGCTACGGAACCCTAAAAAGAACAATGATTTTTATTCATGGTGTAACTTATGCAAATCGACATACATATACGTGGCAGGAATAAATATAATCAAGTGATTGCTTCATTCTCATTGCATAGTACGGAAAATCAACGGATTTTTAGTTGGAATTTACTCAAACGTCACAAGTCACAACAGTGTCCTCTTTTTCCGTTTTTACTTACTTGATATGTAGCTGTATGAGTGGAAGAGGGGAGTGGGGACTATCATGATTATCGGGGCTCAGGGAAACCTCATCAGCTACCAGGTTCACTTGCCTAAATATTATACACTAATTGATTGACCTGTAAGTATCACAAAGGTTGAGTGAGTTCCAACATCGACCACGAGTGCCTCATGATGTAAGTCATAGGTGCCGATTTTATGCGATGTCACTATTGCTAAGTAATATTGGAGTAAAATCATAAAATTTTAGTAAACAGGCGTAATTTTAGTCTGTCTGGGGCTATAACACGCAATTATGGTTTAGGCGCATTAGGGCTAATTCTCATTATGGCAACTGACTTGCTAATGGAATACTTCTCATTATGCCCACTTCTCATTTTGGCTACTTCTGATTAGGGCTCTCCCTTGGACTACTTCTCACTACCTTTCCGTACATTAATATTGGCATTTAATTTATGTATTTAAGATAGAAAAATCTTGAAAGTTCAGTGAATGCAATTGAGATGCGGTCATTACGCAGTAGATTATTTTAAGTCTTTGTAAGGTCTCTTTTTAAATATTTCTATTAGGTATAACAAGAAATATAAATAGTGATCTAATTATAATTACGCGAATTCCTTCCGACATTGAATCCTCGCTGTCTGCAGAATTGTGTCATATGACGTTATGAGTTAACTTCGTAGGATATCAGAAACAGTGATCTAATGGTAATTACGCGAATTCCTTTTGCCTTTGAATCTTCGAAGTCTACATGATGCTGTGTTATATTTAGAAAATATATTAATAACCAAGGAGTGTGCCGTAAGCGTAAGCGATAATAGTAACGCGTAAAGACTTATTATATATTGCTGGAATATTATTACCGTTATGGATATTCAAGTATTTATAACAAATAATTAGTCATAATTCATTCATTAATAATGATATAGTATTGGATACAGATTTCCTGGACGGTGAGCCTCTTCTGAATCACAAACACCCTGAAGTTAACCTGTCATCATCCCTGGAAGAAGAAACACCCACACGCCGCATAATAGGGGGCGAGCCCATAACCAGCACAGGCTGTATATTTAATATCGGATGGATAACAGCTCTATCTCTAGTCCTAAAAAGGTGTTACCTTATTCTATTCCACAAGTCCTGCAACATGGTAATTGGCAATGAATATTTTTTTCTTACAGATACAGTGATCGTCAGAAATATTTCGACTATAAAGTCCCAGAATGATCTTAAAACTAAGGTATTAAGAGTGAATTAAACTGTTTTATTGATTTAAAGTGTATTATATGCCGAACAACTGGCGTGTACAGTTGACAAAAGAGATACGATTGCACCTTTACATACAACTTTATATGAAAAAGTGCGACCGCATCTCCTTTGTCGACTGTACTAAATATCAAAATAATTCGTCAACAGGAAGGAATTAAGATCATATCGAGTTCATCAAGATCGATCTGATGCTGACTGTACTATGATGGAATAAGATAGTAAAAATATTGCATCGGTTCAGGCGGTCGGTCCACCGTCGTGTCGCCTCAAAGACTTTAAGTCTAGGTTTAGCGAAAAAGTCTAAAATTGAATGCCATTTTAGCAAAGTCTGTTGTATGACAGTGGTTTTGCTTAGCAGAATCGAGGGCCAGTTGTCTTTTGAAAGGATATTTGTCATTCATTTGGACCAAAATGTCAGTGAGGCACGTAATATAAAGATGTGTGATGTCAAATTCCAAATATCCGTTATATAAAGGAAACATTCGTTCCGGTAGCTAAGTGGTCAAGTGATTCTTCCTGTAAGAGTAGGATCGCGGGTTTAAAATCCCGTCAGAAGTGATTCAATATTTGAATAGACTTGCTAAATGCTTTAAAGCATTATTCAATTGTACTATGACGAATCTAATTACTATTCAGCATACTTGTTCGAGTAGGTAATAGGAAGAAAGTAGGTATACCAGTGCCACATGCGTACCTAATAAATATTATGAATAATAGGGCTGATACCTAAAGCACCGATTGACAAATAAAAAACCCACACGACTGTTGTTTGCTCGTTTTGTGCCTCATTGGCATGAGTTTGTGCTTATATTTGACAGTATTTGGAAGGTTTTGTGTTTTCATTTTTAATATTTTTCGTAGGGTTAAACTGCAATATTTTTATATCGGCAATGGGTTGCGGAGGTCCGGAAGGCTTTCGCTTCGAAGTTCAGCCACGTAGCTGTTAGATTGGAAAAACGCGGACCCTCGACTCCGAGGTAGAGGCCTTGGTTGTGACAGGAATAACACAAGGATGATGATGATGGTTTGTAATGTTTTTCAATACCTAAGTCAAATTGTAGAAATTTGTTGGCAGAAATGTGTCACAAATTTCAGCCGGGTGGGTACTGTATCGTTCGTCCTTCGTGACAAACCTATTTGGTTGCCTAACCATCACGCGTCCACGATATGAAAATAAAACATATAATTTAAAATAGAGAGCGGAGAGGAAAATAATCGATGGAAGACAGTTGGTGTCAGTTTCTGATGGAGGAGTCTGCCAGAGTTCTTCAAGTAGAAGATTGGAGATATTATGAAGTAGGTATATTAGACTCCGCGAACCCCTCTTATCGCAGTAGTAAAATTAAAGAAACTTCGCATAAACCCCAATAAAACTTGTTTATGAATGATAAGATTTCAAACTGCTTATATTGTTGATTGATGGCACTTGGTGGAAATCTTCAATGTACTTGATACATGACCGGTTTCGCCTTACGGCATTATCAAAGGCGAAACCGGTCAGGATCTTAATAAATAATGTAGAATAGTACAAGTATTTTCATTGAAGATGATAAGATTTCAAATAAATATTTTAAAATCACAATACATCGCATTGTTATTTGAAGTATCTTAGAAAAACTGTAGAGTTCGACGCCCTGGCTCTACAGCCGTTGAAGTACAGTTCGAAGTTCGAAGGACGAACGCCACAGTCCACCGTGCACGACTACGAAAAATCGTCCATAGTAATCCAATCTCGGTTGGATTGCGTTCAGGTGACAGCAAGTGCATAGCCGGGCAGGAGGGATTGTGGTCGCAATACTAGTGGGACCGGTGGGTGTCACGCGCTGCTGCGACGACAATCCTCTTTTGATGAGGCCGTCAAGCTGAGTGCCACCATTGTTAACATGGTACGTGTATGTAATGATGACCTTCTTTCCTGAGACTTTACCTTTAGCTTACCATCAAACGAGATGAAGTCAAATTGGCGTGTCCTATTTATGAAAAAAGGTTACCTGCAAGTTAGTACATCTGCTGACTGAAGGGCGAGACTCGCGTGTAGGCTTTCTTTAAGGGTTTCGGAGTTTAAGCTAAGATTAACCAATAATTAAGAAATAGTAGAGCCGAACCTACGCTTCAAAACGTAGGCTTGGAATGCAATCGGGATTGCAGCAAAAGTGAAGATGATACTAGCATATTCCCAGTATAAGCGTACATCATCACTACATAGTATAAAACAAAGTCGCTTTCTCTGTCGCTATATCCCTTTGTATGCTTAAATCTTTGAAACTACGCAACGTATTTTGATGCGTTTTTTTAATAGATAGAGTGATTCAAGAGGAAGGTTTATATGTATAATACATGCTTAATATAGTAGAGGGTGCAGCAGGAATGGTACATGACGCCACGCGGGTGAAAAAAAATTGGGTCAGCTAGTATTTTATAATTTAGAATTGTAAAACAATATTACACGTGTAAGTGAGACCATGTGTAATGTACCTATGAGTTTTTTTCTAGACTATGGACAGGTGCCACGTAGGACATGACACGTTGTCAATGTCAATTTTGTCACGTGCAAGTCACACGCCGCGTTATCTGCTCAGGCGGCGACAACAGGCCCTCTAGACAAGTGGCAAATGTATGGGATTTGAAAACAAAAGCACGGGATTTGACGTGTTTGTCATTCGTTGAAAACTGTCATATACGTCAAACCCCATACATTTGTTATTGTATTCTACGATACGCCGGCTAACGAGCTGCAACTTGTCTAGAGGGGCAGATAAGAAAAAAAAGACGGGTTGCACTCTGGGAGTGCCGGCAGAAGTGAAAACATTTTCTTTTTTTCTTTCTTCATTGTAAAAGTACATTGAAAAAGATAAAAAGAACATACCATACCATACCTATAATATAGCGCTAATCATAGAACCTATCACTTATTTTCTGCTAATTTTCTGTCAGAAGAAATTAATAAATTATAAAAAGAAAAAATAATCACAAAAAATAATAAATTACAAAAAGAAAAAAATATCATAAAAAGTAATAAATTACAAAAAGAAAAAATAGTCACCAAAGGTAATAAATTATAATAAGAAAAAACAATCACAAAAAATCCCTGAAGGCCAGGTGGTTTGAACCCGATACTATCTGAAACTATAAGGACTTACAGTCGACGTGCTTACCGATTAAGCTACGACGACATCTATTGTAAATTGCAAAATACATAGTCTGTACCTAATCTTGTATGACGTCAGTCGTCGGTTACGGTTCAAAGGTCAACTAATCCTGACGCTTCCTTAACATTTTACACCCATCCAACGCCGTTAAAGAAGTTTTCACTTCAATAAAAAATATCTTTGCCGCATCACTCCGAACCGTTTTTGGAGTTCGCACATTGTCGCCGCTTGAGTAGCTGCAGGTCCAACGATATTTTGGCATGTTAATACATCATGGCGGCAATTGTTAATATCTTTTATTTTTATTTCGATCTTCCTTATATATCTATATATTTCCATGTATTTATCCACAATAAAAACCAATTTATTTTCTTTCTTTTGTTTCAGTCTTTTCCCTTTCTTTTCTTTCTTATCTTTCTTTTCTTTTCTTTTCTTTCCTTTCCTTCCCTTTCCTTTCTTTCTTTTCTTTCTCTTCTTTCTTTTCTTTCTTTCTTTCTATCATATATTTTCAATAAATAAAACAATACATTTACTACAACGTATGACATATATTACAATATCAAGTACAAAATATTTATTTGGGTTATGAGTACATACAATATACATACACTATTAAGATACTAAAACCTAATCAAAGGCGGTCGTATCGTATCTGCATTGCTGCGAGCTGATGGCAATAAAGAAATAACTGTATAACATAAAGTACCTAATAGAAAATTGATCAAATTCAATGGGTAGCTTGGTAAGTATTAAGCTCAGCGTATGTCAAATGTTTTCCCATTTTAAGAAGAAACCAACCTTGCATTTTTTATGGTGAGATGCAAAACACAGAATATATAATAAATAGTACTAGCCCAAAGCAATTTATTAGGTAAGTACAGTCAACGTCAGAAATATCTTGACTGCAAAGTCTCAAAATGTTTGATGAATTTAAATTGTATAAATGTCCGAAATAAAGGTTTGTATTTAATATCAGAATAATCAGTAAACAGGAAAAGGGAAGAATCAAGGCATTAAGATCAATTTAAATACTGTATTCATTAAGGTGGATTTGCAAATCATAAACCAGATGAAAATTAATGGGTACCGCCCCTACTATCAAACTTGTTTCGATTTTTTTAGCATCAGTCGGGTTTTTGTTTTTAAACATTTGTTTATATTTGTTCTTTTTAGTCATATATTTGTAATCGCCTTCTTATTTTTTTCATTTTAATTTACTAGCTACTCGATAAGTTTGAGTGAAAATATTGTTTTGACAACAGACGTTTTGGCGCCAAAAATCCACCAAATAGCTTTTATTTACATTTTATGTACCCTAGAACACTTGGGAGAAGAATAACTTTCGTTTGAGATATTTATGATTGAAATCCGTCCAGTGATTTGGAAGATTGAGGTAATAAAGAATATTAAACATGCATTCATTCATACAAGATACGTGCGAAAAACATAACCGTTCTTGGCAGTCGGGTAAAAGGGGTGCAAAGAAAACATGCAAAGGCAACGGATTCAATATTGCATACATTATAATGAAGATAAATAAATTTAAACCATTATTGATATTAAAATCTCGTAGTTACATGTAGGAATAGACATCAAATAATGATCCTTCGAAAGAAGTTGCTAATTATACATACAAACCGAACAAAAGTCATTAAAAACTGGTTTTACAGTTGTGATTGAGAATAACACTAACATTGCCAAGGTCGATGCATGAAACTGACCACTAACGGAGAAATGTGTCTACTACGTCGAGGCGCAGATATCAAGTGACGCAACATATGAATCACAACTCACAAGTGTTCTCAGATAGACATTTATATTGTACTATCTGTTGACCGCGGCTCCGCCCGCGTGGATGTCGGTTATCGCTTAGTGTTGAGTCAACATAGTAGCTTTATGCATGCAAAGTCTCAGCCCGATAGGTTTTAAATTGACAAAGTTTCATACAAACTTTCATCCCCTATTTTATCCCCTTGGGGGTAGAATTAATCAAAATCCTATCATAGCGGATGCCTGATCCGATCCCGATCCGTCCAGTGGTTTTGGCTGTGCGTTGATAGATCACTATGTCAGTCAGTCACCTTTGAGTTATATATATTTAGATTGGAAATTGCGGAGATTGCATACATACATGTATAGATATACTCACGCCTGTAAAACGCCGATAGCTTAGGCAGAGGTGTATTAACACACCCACATTACGCCAAGTATGATTTTCGGTTCCACGTTATAAGGGGTGAGCTAATTACCGTCTCAAGGGCCCTTTGTCTTGGGCTGTATCATATGTAAGTGTCGGATGGAGACCAGCTCTATAGCCATTAGTCACCTTTCACGACACCCACAGAAAGAGCTGGTGTGGTCCTGTTCCACTCAACCAACTGCAGAAGTAATAGATAGAAAAAGAAGAAGAACAGTGACAAGTTCTTGAATGCGCCAGGGCATCCTCTTGAATGCACCAAAGCAGGTAAATTTGCTTGCAAGTGATGTTACCTTGAGCCTCAAGTAGTTAGGCTATGGGCATTCTTAACTACAAACTCATTAACTATTTATGTAATCGTTTCTTGAAAGTAGAATTTATTTATTAGAAATTAATAGGTAACCTAAGAGCAGTACAAAGGGCAGCCTTATCGTGTTACCCAATTTCTGTCAGCCAACCATTAGTCCTTCAAGATTAAGATTTATTATGTCAGTCTAAACATATAACTACATAGATAACATATTAAGAATGAATGAAAAATTACGAAGCAATTGCGCAACGGTAAAACAAAGTTTCACGATATATTGAACAATATCTATTTAGTTCTATATATATTGATTACTTGTCTGGACTAGCAGACTGAATTATTAACACATACGTAAAATTGTTGGGCATTAGATGCCTTTTGTTTGTATGGAAACGGAGTGTAGTGTAATATTGTGGTATGTTGTGCAAAAGTTAATGGACTTCGACACGTCTGAAGCGGCGAGGTTACAATAAAAGTATTTTTAGGGAATATTGTAGTCTATCTTTTCCATGCAGTGACGAGGTCACAACAAATGTATTTTTAGGAAATAATGTAGACTGTCTCATTAATAAGACGAAATTTCACAGAGACTATCACATTGCATGATATTCCTGTAATAGCAACTACCATATGAAAGTGGCACTAAACTTATGGGTTTTCCATTTTATGCCTTAGGTGGCAATTTTTATTCCGTAGTCTGCCACTGAGTATGACAGAGACACACTATTGTGTAAAAATTCAAAAAAGGATTTTTTTCCGTTTTATGAAATATTTCATATCAAGCAGGTACCAAGGAATTAATACATGATCCATGTGAATTCTGTAATTGGTTATAACTATGACCTAAGTTAGCTACGTTGTAACACATCATAACACCTACTTAAGTAGGTAGTTGCGTAAATGACCGAGGGTTTTATTCGCCCGTCGAAAAAATATTTTGAAAGAATCTGATAAAAATAGTTATCAGATTCTTTCAAAATATGTTTTCTTAGAAATTATAATTGATTTTATTCTCTTACAACAACATATAGATTATAATTTTAAGTACATTATAAATCATAAATTGAAATTATAATTATTATTCTTACAGTCGTATAAATATAGATGTATATCTATGCAAGAAATAAATAAAACTGTTCGACTGATAAAGCCCTGCCCCATAGATAAGTGGCAATTTGTTGGTATGATGAATGTATGGGATTGACTTATTTTGACGTCTATTACAGTCGTCAACGTAGGTCAATCCTATGCAATCTACAAAAGTATTGCCATTTGTCCAGGGTGACAGATCCAGTATGCAGTAAAATGCGGTGTTGTTAGACTCATAATTTTGTAATTATTTCCGTTTCGAGCCACACTGGTATCTAGGAGACGAGCGCTGAGAATGGATCCTCGTCAGGAAATTCGGAGTGCAGTCCAAGGATGACGAAGGTGGCCGCTGGGGAGAAGGACCAATTCTACCTTCCAGCCAGTGCGTTGTCATTTCACCTTTGCCCTGGAAATAAATTAGACTTTATTGTATTATTTCATTCGGTGTGGGATGCAACATATGCTGACACCGTTGCGCCTTCACATCTTCCAGGGACTGCAGACCATGCCTGCGCACCTGTTGCTTCGGAAGAAACGGCACAAATATAGTAATTTAAGTGTTAATTACATATTTGAGCCATTTGGGGTCAAGACGCTGCAATCATGGGGTCCAAGTGACCGCCTATTATTTAAAGGTACTATGTATCATGTACAAACAAGGTATAAATGAACAAAGACAAATTAGTTTTTCATTTCATGTAGTTTTTCTTTTAACAGATTTTATCTCGATTAATGTGATTTTTTTCGATGTTCCTATACATGTCATGATTTACCTTGACATCCACTACACCCCTAGGTGTTGTAGTAAACAGGCCCGTTTTGTCCAACGCCGTTTTTACGTCTTCCGAAATCTGAATTTTCATTGCTGGAACAGTTAGGAGTTGCTTAAGTACATCTTAATTACAATCACGAGTATCACAACTTAATATGTTTTGAACAATTGGAATGTAACTTTTTCTATTTAATTTAAATAGAAAAAGGCAATATCTAGAACGGTATATGAGGCTGCGATTAGATCATTTACATGGCATATACCTACTTAAAATAATTGAGCTACACAGTTCTAGGACATACAGATACTCTATTGTACACTCAAATTATTCATCCTTACGTTATTCCCAGTCGCATCTGAAGCTTGCTTGGAGTCTGGGGTCTACTTTTACCAGTTCAACAGCGGATTTGGCCTCCACAACTAAAATGCAGTTAGACCAGTTGTTGGACTTTTCAGGGCTCTAACTACCCGTAACGACTGCCATAGATGTTCGAATGGCAACCGGGACCGATGGATTAACGTGCTCTTCGACGGCACGACCATACGAATACAAATACCCTATGCATACAAATATTTGCACTGAGCGGGGATCGGACCCGCGCCTCCGGTTTAGCGGCCACGGTCATTGTAAATTAAACATAGGATAAAAACAAACGATAGTTACATGTTGTTCTAAGATATAGTGGGTAGACTATTCAGGAAAGATCCAAGTAACTCCGTTGGACAGAGTATTCCCTCTAAAAGGAGATTGGTCGTGAGCTCAAATCCCATCCTGAGTATTGACGTTTTCCGATTTAAAAAATCACAATTTATGTTTAAGGGCTTCTCGGTGGGAGGTTAGGGGGAAGGGGAATACTTACGTTCACCAGTGCTCTCCATTCTGCTAGCAGTGTTGATGGTGTCACCAAATAAACAGTACCGAGGCATCTTGCTGCCCACTATCCCCGCTACACATGGCCCTGTGTGTATCCCGCTCCGCATGTATAACGTCTGTAATATAATAACATCAGCGATATCAATATAATGAAGAAGGAAAACTGCCTTGGATCACCTGCAAGTCCTTGAATAACGGCAAAAATCCGTTTTAATTTTAGTTTCTCTAATAAGGATGTTTGAAGATGTATGACGTTTATAGTAATCTTTATAAAAAAACACCCGACTGATGCTGAAAAGATCGAAACAAGTTAGATAGCAGGCGTTACCCACTTGCAAATCATAAACCGAATAAAAATTAATAGGTACTGCCTACTATCAAACTTATTGGGAGAAGAATTCCTTTCTTTTCGTTTGAGATTACTATCATTGAATTACGCCCAGTCGTTTGGAAGATATGAGGTAATAAAGAATATTACAAACATACATATAAGATACGCGCGAAAAACATAACCCTTCTGAAAAGTCGGGTAAGAATGAATTTCGAATTCGTTTCGATAAGGATAGAATAATTTTACATATTTGCTAAGATGTGATAAAAGGTGATAAATAAATTATAAGCACAAGAGAAATTTTGCCATTGGTCGAGACACGAATGACTCTTTGACCTAAAAGTCATTTGTGTCTCAAGTTCATATTTTATGAATTTTAAGAAACAGTTAAATTACACTCAGTAACTTTTGTTTTTTATTTTTCACTTGATCACTGCATGATAATGCAAACTTGAAGTTAAAAAGGAAAGAGTATCGCAACGTGTTTATGATTTGGAACAAATTGGACAGGTCTCGGTCGAAAACGGAAATTACTCATTTTTGATGACTTCAAAATTTGATAATGACACAGAGAAGGTACAAGATATCTTGCAACTTATATATAATAGATATGTAACAAAAGCCATATCCGATCAAGGTATCCTAAAAAAAATTTTAATCTTCAGAAACACTGTTTAATACAGATTTCAAAATGAGATTTTAAACGACTTATAAAGTTTTATGTTATGTTTTATTAAAACCTATAAGTCTTGAAATCACACGTTTTCGAATCTAATATTACTGAATCGGAACCCTCTCTATATCTCATGTATCTATATATAATACTAGCTGTCGCCCGCGGCTCCACCCGCGTGGATGACGCGAATCGGGGTATGAAAAATAGATGTTGGCCGATTCTCAGACCTACCCGATATGCCCACAAAATTTCATGATAATCGGTCAAGCCGTTTCGGAGGAGTATGGCAACGAAAACTGTGACACGAGAATTTTATATATTAGATAGGTACATGGGTGTCTTGTTATTTTATTAAAATGAGTTACATATGTCTATAAAACTAATGTTAATAAAATATCACTGAGTTAATTATCCGAATTATCTCAAGAATAGTGATTTTAACCACATAATTTCTCAAAAATCCTAATAGAACATAGTACCTAACCAACAGTTATAAAGAATACGTAACACAAAATCAACTACCGTTCACTCATCCGTCTAATGTATCTAAAAACGGAAAATGCGGAGGCGGATTGGAATGTACCACCTTGCGCATGCACCACCGTAAGCGCAAGGTGACGTCCTTTTGTGACACATTCTCGATTGAATATGCGATTTAACATTAAAACACCTTTGTTGTTAGTCATTATTATTTTGAAAATAGTTCAAATTTTAATAGTTCATTATCGTTATCTGGGTAGTGACTATCTATGGTAATAATCCCGATTACTTTCGAGGTGCTGTCGGAGCTTTTCTACTTCTTGTTTGACTTATTTTGGCTATTACGGGCAGTAACTATTTATCGCCCAATACTGAGAGAAAAACCTCTTGGGTTCTTCGTTATTTGACAAGGGTACCAGCCAGCAGGTGAGATGCCTTGGACACCGAAAACTAATAGTCCTATTTACTAATAGCTCAAATGGACTTCAAAGATTTAGATGCTTTTAGTATTCTTATTATAGGTACAGGCATATTATTGTCGCGAGAGAAACAAGGACTTGGCGCCCGCGGATTGATTTGATTGAAATGATGGGTGGATTTGAACTCTTCCGTCACTATACAACCGCGTCGTATCCTAAAAAAACATCTATAAAACGTGTGCTGCACATATAGAGGACATTTTACGTGACTGACGTAACTATAATAATATGATAAATGCACATATTGCACATGGATTATACAAAGTCAAGGCCTGTTTACTGTTCAAACATATCAATTTATTAATTTATTGATAGACACACCAACAGTATACATATACATCATTATTATAGTGAAATACAAGGTATAGTTCTGATATTTACACCAATTAAAGGCATGTACAGTTTACACCATAGGATAGCGTACGATTAAGTGCTAATTAACAAATTGTGATTTGAAATTTAACAAGTAGACAAAGTTTGCAGATTCTATAAAAGCGAATTTTATTATTACTAGTGAACCAATTTATGAAACCTAGTGATAATGATGTCGTACCGCAAGCAGTAGCCAAAGTCCATCTGATTGACCTACTGTATTACGTCAGTACTATAATCTATTCTATGGCTATGTGTAATTCTGTATTTGTGTAATCTACACTACTATTATAAAGAGGAAAGATTTGTATTTTTGTGTGTATGTTTGTAATGAATAAACTCAAAAACTACTGTGCCGCTTTCAAAAATTATTTCACCATTGGAAAGCTACATTCACCCTGAGTAACATAGGATATATTGGATTTCCAAGGTAACGTTTTTACTACCCGTGCGAAGCTGGGGCAAATCGCTAGTCACTACATAGTACAAAACAAAGTCGCTTTCTCTGTCCCTATATCCCTTTGTATGCTTAAATCTTTAAAACTACGCAACGGAGTTTGATGCGGTTTTTTAATAGATAGAGTGATTCAAGAGGAAGGTTTATATGTATAATACATGTTTAATATAGTAGAGGGTGCAGCGGGAACGGGATTTGACGCCACGCGGGTGGAAAAATATTGACGGTACGAAGTTCGCCGGGTCAGCTAGTACTCGTATTGTAATAAAACAAACCTATCAGCAGCTTTTTCACAAATCAGAGAGTATAATCTACATAAATGAGGTGTTTTTGGAAATTTTCAACGATAAATTCATCAACAAAGCGTCGGTAGCTTAGTAGTTAAGGAGTTGGCCTCACGGTTGAGATGTCCCGGGTTTAAATCCTGACCACTACACTACCGACGTGAATCCACTTCTAACATAATCAATTTAAATTAATTGAAGGCCTTTTTAAAACTTTTTTGTTTATGTTTAAGTTGTTTATCAAATCAAATCAAATCAAATGAATCTTTATTTCAGAGAATATGGTTACAGCATCAGGTGTTATAGTATTTCTAAGTATTGCAAAAACATGAAAATTAAATCAAATAACATAAAATAATATCAAGTCAAATGAAGTCAAATTAAAATCAAATAAAAAAACAATTTAAAACCAAATTGAAATTAAACTCAAACCAAATCAAAATCAAATTTAAGTCAAATCAGAACATTAAAATCAAATTAAAGTAAAAAAAACAAATTAAAGTCAAATTAAAATATAAAAATCAAAAGCTTTTTTACAAATCAGAGAGTATAATCTACATGGGGTGTTTTGGGACATTTTCAACGATAAATTCATCAACAAAACTTTGAAGTAAATTCAGTGATTTCTAGCTTACCTAGGGTGAGAATGAGCAACCAAAAAATCACATCTAGTGCAGTATAAGATTGACATTGCAATGTAAACCCATTTCAATAAAAAAAGCATTTTTACAAAGATTTAGTGCAAATCAAGCAAAGACACACAAATTATTACCTAATTTACTACCTGATCTGGACGATGCGGGAGTCTGCACGTGGAAGTAGCTTCTAGCAGTTCCAACGCCATGTTCGCTATTTCAGTTGCATGTTTATTACCTTAAAAGATCATTAAAATATTTGAATTTAGGTATATTTGATTTAGAACTTATTGTGGTGACCCTCATACTTAAGACCTTAACCTCCGACACCACCTTAAGCTTAACATCAGGCGAAGTGAAGTCATATGCTTGGCCATAAAAAATCAATCAGTCTCTTTTTTTCTTACTATCTGTCAGATGTCGTTCATCAAATCAGACTAGGCGGAAGAATGCAAGGTGGAACATTTTTCGGTCTGCTTTGAAATTACCCTTAATTATTCCTATTATTGCCATAGTTCCTATCACACAATCGAGTAATCTTTTTTAGCACAGAAGAATATATGTTTCTAGATAGCTACAACTTGGATATATTTTAACTATCGATTAATAAAATATTACCGTTACTTCCAGGCAAGCGTGCTCCACCGTCGACCACATCGTCACTTATAAACAGTACCCTTAGCACGAAAAGCTATCGTAATAGTATTGTAAACGTATTGAGAGAATGGAGCTTTGCGATTGGCCGGCTTCACACGTACAGAGGCCAATCATAATGCCCCGTTCTCGCAATACGTTTATGATACAATAACGATAGTGGTTCATGCTAGGGGTGTAGGTGAGATAGTGGTAAAAAGCGAGCCTATCGTCCATTAAAAAAAAAAGACGAGTTGCACTCTGGGAGTGCCGACAGAAGTGAAAACTTTTTCTTTCTTTCTTTCTCCGTTATATACATAGGAAAAGATAAAAAAGCATACCACACCATTATCACTAATTTTCTGCTAATTTTCTATCAGAAGAAATTAATAAATAACAAAAAGATAAAATAATCACAAAAAGTAATAAATTACAAAAAGATAAAAAAATCACAAAAAGTAATAAATTACAAAAAGAAAAAATAATCACAAAAAGTGTCATAAGGCCAGGTTTGAACCCGGTACTATCTGAAACCATAAGGACTCACAGTCGAAGCGTTTACCGCTATGCTGCGAAGCTATTTATCGTAAATTGCAAAATGGACAGTCTATAGCTAATATTGTATGACGTCAGTCGTCGGTTACGGTCCAAAGGTCAAACGATCCTGACGCGCGAGTTTAACAATTTTTACCCATCCAACGCCGCTAAAGAAGTTTTCACTTCAATAAACAAGATAAGCAAGAAAAGAAGAATATATCAATTACCGTTCCTAACTGGCAGCCCAGATGCCACCATGTAGGAGTCTCCAATTGTTTCAATCTTGTAAACGTCATAGCATTCGATCTTCTCGTCGAACAACTTATAAACTGAGTTCAGAAAACTGATGACCTGCAAGAATTAAAAGAATCCTTCACTTCTTCCAATTCTGCCGTCTGTGGGTTGTAGTGCTAGGCCGAAAGTGAGGTTGTCATGTGACATATCCCTTTCACCTCGGCTGACCCAGGGCCATCCTTCTCGGTCTGGCCCTCCTCGGGAGCGGTCCCCGAATCGTCCCCGGTGTGGGGTAGCGCGCATCGTGTTACGATGCGCGCCGCCGCCGTGGCCTGTTTCTGCTAGGGTGACGGGCGGTTCCACCCGTCACCCTCAGGCCTGCGCTCATGGGGGGCGGAGGTCGGTCTGCGCTAAACGCGCCGCGCCTGCTCTGCTGTCTCCTTCACGAGCATGACCTGCTCGCAGAACGAGGCGCTGGCCTCCCACGCATCCGCGCAGCGGACGATCGCAGCGAGCAGGATGGAGAGCGTGAGCACTCTCGCCCCCAGGGCCGCCAAAAGCTCCCGCCTCGGCGTCTCTTACGCCGGGCACTCGGTGAGCGTGTGCAGCCCCGAGTCCACGGTCGCGTCGCAGTGATCAAGGCAGTACACCTGGCTTTTTTATACCACTTAGGTGGCGGCAAGCACGCGGTCTATCGATGGAAAATGGTTACCGTGGCCTATGGACGTGTGAAACGGGGAGTTCTTCGTTCTTCTTAAGAACAGAGAGGTTGTGTGCCCTCAGTGCAGACGACAAAGCAGGACATGTTTTTGGTCTTCCGACTGACAGCACAAAACCTCTTCATTGTGCTCTGGCTACCCTACCCTACTTACCGCCGGGAGCACAGCACAAGCTCATTATGGCCGCGATATTCTTTAGAGCGGAGGTAGTTCTCCAATCAGACTGCTCTATATTCCACCACTTAGAATACTATCGTGTCCTACTACTGATAACGGGACAAGACTCTCGAGGTAAAATATGCTCTCGAACGATAAAGAGCTGAAAAATTTAATCCTCACACATAGCCTCCTCTATATACATTCTCTAAGCAGGGTGTGAAAAAACCTCTGTTGAGGCTGTCAAGATAGGGACCGGCAAGTCCGAGTGTTTTAAAATATTATTACCCAGTATAATAAATGTAGGTTGCTGTCTAGTACATTAGGTACCTGATAAGGCGTCGATACAGCAGCAATGGCTGTGAAGCCTACGATGTCACTAAAGTACACAGTGACGGATGAGAAGAACTCTGCTGGGACCTGGAACAAAATTTAAATGAGAAATTCACCTCTCCAAATCAGTTAGAGTGTGAGGGTTCACAACCACGTTTGTTGACGTGAAGAATGCTTTCAACTCAGTGAACAGAGATACCTTGTTGACCCAAGCTAAATTAGAAACCCCCAAAATCTAAAATTTCCTTTGGCAATGTTACAGGTACAATTTAGTTTAATTGGTTTAGATCTAAATGATAGCAAATGCGAGATATTTTTAAATGATGCTTCGGACAAAAAAATTACTATTTCTAAATTTAATTCTTTGGCTCCTAATATCAAAATTATAGAAAAAGAGTCTCTACGTCTCCTCGGGTCCCCAATCTTAGAAGAAGCCTACACCCCATTTATAGAGGAAAAAATTCAAAATTTGAATATCATTTCGGACCGCCTACTCAAAATTAATATCCATTCGGCTTTCACTATTCTCCGGTATTGTCTTTTCGTTCCGAAATTCACCCATGCTCTCAGGTCTACACCCTTTTGGAAACATTTAACAATTTTGGAAAAAATGGACCAAATTATAGAAATTACACTCACTAAAATTTTAAATGTGGCCTTGAATGATCGTGCGTCACTACAAGCGTCTCTACCGATTCGCTTGGGTGGGCTCGGTATTCGCAAAATTTCGGATGTCAGCTTACCAGCGTTTCTGTCTTCGGTCCACAGTACAGAAGAATTAACTAGGAAAATCCTTGCACCTACACTAGTTAATTCTGAAGTATTGTGTAAGACTGAAGCAGTGAACGCTTGGAAAATTGCTTGTCCAAACACTGATCTCCCAAGGAACCTTTTCTCACAGCGTCAGTGGGACGGGCCGCTCTGTAACTTATTAAAACAAAATTTATTAAATACTTGCACTAATGCTGCTGAGCGTGCCCGCTTACTGGCAGTTGGAGTGTGGGAATCGGGTCTTTGGTTACAAGCTCTTCCGTCATCTAACGTAGGGACTATGTTAGATGACATTACTTTCCGCTTCGCGACGTGCCTCCGCCTAGGTACGCCGTGTGTCTCTCCGCATCAATGCCGTTGTGGAGAAGCAGTTGACCGACTCGGACACCATGGCCTGTCGTGCTGCAGGAGCGCTGGGCGAACTCCACGGCACGCCAGCCTCAACGACATAATCCGCCGTGCTCTTGTCACCGCTGGTGTGCCTGCTGTGCTTGAACCAAACGGTTTGGCGCGCGACGATGGCAAGAGACCGGATGGTATGTCATTAATGCCTTGGAAAATGGGTAGGACTCTGGTGTGGGACGCAACATGCGTTGACACCATTGCCCCTACCCATATACCTGGCACGGCTGGTTGTGCCGGTGCTGCTGCAGCTTCTGCAGAGGCTCTTAAGCGGCGCAAATACTCCAATCTCATTGGAGATTATGAATTTGTGCCGTTTGGAGTCGAAACGTTTGGGCCTTGGGGTCCGAGCGCCCGCAATCTCTTCACAGGGAGATTGCGAAGCGTATGGTCGACGCTTCTCGTGACCAGAAGGCTGGCCTCTTTTTAGCTCAGAGATTAAGCATTGCCATACAACGTGGCAATGCTGCCAGTCTTCTGGGAACGCTACCACAAGAGGCATGCGATGCGGATGAATTCCACGACGCATTTTAACTTTTAGTTTTAGTTTTTATTTTTTATTTAGTATTATGTAAATATAGTAACTTTATTAATTTAATTTAATTTGTATATAATAGGTTTGATTTTGTAAACCCATTTATGAATATTATAGTGAGAAAAATTGAATATTAACATTATACTACGCCACTTGATGACCTAAAATGGCGTGTCTTGTTAGTCGGTTCGAGTCCTACATGACCACCCTTGCTGGCTGCGGCGAGAGAGGTATCCATGGGGATTGCACTATAAAAAGGGTATTCTTAAAAATTACTCAAAGCAGCAAAGCGCAGGTGATTTACATTTATTCATAGAAACACCCTGATTAATGTATATCTGAATTAACACTAGGCAAAATTGTTTAGGTTATTGAGATTGTTGTAGAACTCGTGTTTCGGAGAGCACGTTAAGCCGTCGGTCCCGGACGCCATGCGAACATCTATGGCAGTCGTTATGGGTAGTTGGAGCTTTCAAAAAGTAAACAACTAGTCTAACTGCCATGCTTCGATATCGCCTTTGGGTTGTGGAGGTCAGATAGCAGTCGCTTCACGGAAAATGTCGAAGTTTAGCCAAATCCGCAGTTGGACTAGTAAAGTGGAACCCAGACTCCAAGTTGAAAGCTTCAGATGCGACTGGGATTTACGCTAGGATGAAGGATTGAGATTGTTGTACAACAAGGATGCGCAACAACGCCGAACAATGTTGTCTGTCCACGAGTGATTAATCGTCGAACAAACAAGCCGCGCGTCATGTTGCGCGTTAGCTGGCAACTCGTGCGTGCTGCGCAACTTGCTGAGCATCACGTGTTGCGCGTCAAATGTGTTTATAGAATGGAATTTGGGAAATTGGTTGTTTATTGTGTGAAATTTACATAATATGTTGACGACTGTCATAAATGGTAAAATACGTCTCTATCCCAAATATTTATTTATGTATTTTGCAATATTGGCGTGTTACAGAATACATAAATGAATATTTGTCAACGAATTGCCAATTGTCTAGAGAGCAGGGCTTTATCAGTCGAATGCTCCACCGCTATGCTATAACAGATACTAAAACGTCCTTGAACTACAATGATTACAAGTGTAATAAACTGATACAGCGTATAAACTGATTATACGTTCAAGTTCAATGTCCTATAAATGATAAGACCGGCGTTGCATTGAGTGTTGGTAGCGAATTGTTCATCGCAAAATGGTCCAAACGACAACGGTATTCAAAGGAAAATCGCTTTAATGTTATACTGTTCGTGTTATAATTTAGGACCTTTTTCCTTTAATACTTCTGTCGTTTGAGTTGTTTTTTGCTGATACTGATTGATGATGTCATGTGTAATGATGATAAACTGTTATCATACTGAAGAGTATTACGTTTTTATGAATGGCGTTATGATAACGCAAGTATCTACGCAACAAGCAAACGTAGCGTTGGTAGTTTTGTGGTTAAGGGGCCAGCTTTCATCAAGAGGTCATGAGTTCGAATCCCGGCACTACACTACTGACTGCAGTAATTTACCTTAGCTCGGAGGGGTTTAGGGTTAACCGGGATAAGAGACATTTTGGTTACTACTTCCCTTTACAAAAAAAATAATTTGTATGCAGTAGCTGGTAGAGGCCTATGTCCAGCAGTGGACTGCAGTGGGCTTATTGATCGATTTGATGCAGTAGCTGAATAAATGTGACACTTTTTTTTTACGTGCGGGAAATCCCCACGGATACCCACCCCTCCGGAGCCGGAGGGGGAGGTTATGTCGGACTCGAACCGACTAAACCGCACATGCGACATATCCCTCTCGGTCTGGCCCTCCTCGGGAAGGGGGGGACCACGCGGTCCCCGACTCAACCCCGGTGTGGGGAGGCGCGCATCGCCCCACGATGCGCGCCGCCGCCGTGAAATAAATGTGACACTTATAATATTTCTAAACTTTATTTTTGTGAAAGAACATTTTTTTTTCTTTTAAAACCAGCTCCCATAACATACGAAAAGCAATTTAACACCATGCAACAGTACTGTTGCATGAGTCATGGTGATTCCCAATGATTCATGGTCACTTATGTCGTGGGGCTTTATTAGCAACTATTAAAATCGCAAATGAAGACACGACCCGTTTTGTGGTAAGTAGCTATAAGTAATATACTATCTTCACAATGTATCTTTCATTATTCTTTCTTTTTATTTATATACATAATATAAATGCTCAAGTCTGTAATTCTGTAGCCTCACTCAATAGTACAGTATCCATACTTAATATCATGAATGCGAAAGTAAATCTGTCTGTTTGACTGCCTATCTGTCTGTCTGTGTGTCACGCTTTCACGTCTCAACCACTGAACCGATTTTGGTTAAATTGCTACAGAGATAGATTAGACTTTGAGAAAGAATATAGGCTAGCTTTGGTCGTGTGACCCGTCATAGACTAGTTGTATATGAAAATATAAATCTCAATTTTAATATGATGACGAAAATTAAACGCCATTATGATGCAACAATTACTCAAGACAGTGATACAACAATTGGGCGTTTTGAAATATTTGTGACAATTATTGTGCAATATTGTATTGCCAATTGCAATTTCTACGGCAAAATGAGTGTATAGGACTTGACGTGTGTATATGACATCATCATTCTATTCTTATTGTCACTGGTCTGGGTCTGGCTGGTCTGTCAGCAAGCAATGAATGCTTTTGCCAAGCAATATACAGGGTGGAAGATTTTAACCTTACCTGGAGGGGAAGTACTGTAAATACTGGAGATAGCGAATTTCACTCTAAGGAAACGTTTCTTTATTTTTTTGAAAACTCGCTTGTTACTCCCGGTATTCGAACCGACTAAAATCTTAAAAAGTAACATCCTGTATTTTTATGGCATCAATCGATAGTGTCAATCATAAGGATAAAATCTGTCGGAAAAACATGGTAAATTAAATGAAAGGAAGTCCATAAAATCTTAACTTATAAACTCAGTGCCAGGAAATACAGCATTTTTACTCAAGGAGTCATCAGAAACCTTATCAACAATAAAGTTATCCTTGACGCTAAACATTTATTAAAATAAGTAGATACTAAATGACTGAACTTTATTATGTAACTGCATGAGGTGTGTAGGTAAGGTTGGTAGTAATTTAGGATGGCTAGATTGGAAACCTCGCGGTGTACCTACCCTGGGCAACGGGGATGGCGATAGAATTGCCGTATTGGTGGTGAATTTCTTTTTATTCATCTTAGCGTTAATTCCCGTCGCATCCGACGCTTTCACCTCGGAAACTGGGATTCACTGTACTAGTGTAACTGCGGGTTTGGTTTAGCTTCGATATTTTCCGTGAAGCGGTTGCTATCTAAGCTCCACAACCCAAAGGTGATGTCGAAGCATGACCATGAGACCAGTTGTTGGACTTTTTAGGACTTCAGTTACCAGTAACGACTGCCATAGATTTTCATATGGCAACCGAGACCGACGACGGCTTAACGTGCTTCTCCGAGGCACAGCCAGACCAATGCAAATATACATATTTATGCATACAAATATTTACACTGAGCGGGGATCGAACACATACCTCCTGCGTAGCGGCCGCGTTCACTACCGCCACACTACAGAAGATATTAATTGAGCCCTGAGACGGCGAGTGGTTCTAGTCGGTTTGAGTCCGATGTAAATCCCCTACCGACCAGCGGATAATTTTATTTAAATATCGAATTTCATTGTTAGGATAATATCAGATGAGCCTTTGAGTTAGAGTGCTTTATTTTGTCAAGTTTAATTTATAACTTTAGATTTCAAGTATTTCCTTTCTTTTAATTTACCATGTTTGTAAGAGAGATTTGATGATTGACCCTGTCGATGGATGATATAAAAATAGAAATTGTTGTTTTTTCGGATTATAGTCGATTGAATAACCGGGTGTGGCAAGTGAATTTTTGAAAAAAATTGGATTCCCTTTTATTTCTTTAAAAAAATAAAGGAATGTTTCTTTAGTTCCTACTTCCCGTCCAGGTAAGGTTAAAATCTTCCACCCTGTATAGTATCTCAAGGTACAAATTTCGGCCGGGAGTGTACCATTGTGCACTCTTGCGAAAAACCCTCCATAGTAATCCAATCTCGGTTGAATTACGTTCAGGGGTCAGCAAGTGCATAGCCGGGCAGGGGGGATTGTGGTCGCAGCACTAGTGGGACCGGTGGGTGTCACGCGGAATAGAATTTCCTAGAACATGCGAAGTGGGAGAAGAAAAGTCGGGAGGTGGACCGAAGTCTGTAAGGTCTCTGTCCCCCAAGAGCGCGAGCCTGGAGGATTTTTCGCAATCGTACACGGTGATACCCACCCGACCGAAATCTGTGACAAATTTGTGCTATCAAATTTCTAGCACCAACATATAACAACTATACCATTTAATGTGAAAACTCTTACTTACTATGTGACTAAGAAACCCATGGTTATTGAACTTTATTGAGGTGTTAATTTATCTTTCCTTGAAGGGAATGTTTCCTTATAGATGCTCCATGCGTTAGGTCTGGGATTTCCAATTCATTGACGTCACAGAGTTAGGTTACGTCCTTCTACGTCATAAACAATTGATCCTACTATAAGTCTTCAAGCTTTCACGGCCGGCGTTGCATGTAGAATATACTGCTTTCAGGCTGTTTGGCCGTGGTCTATGTGAAACTTGCGTTCCAGACGTTTCGTCGATCACTGCGGTCGACATCTTCAGTGGATTGATCCTACTAATATTGTAACTTCTATCTTACTAATGTTAATGTGAAAGTTTGTGAAAATGTTTTTTATTCAATCGCGTTTTAGCAGTTGAACGGGTGTGGTTGAAATTCGTTACAGGAATAGATTATTGTCTGGAATAACACATAGGCTTATTTATTCCGGGAATATGTTCCCATGGGTGGCTGGAACGGGTATCAAAAGTTCACGCGAGTGAAGCCGTGGGCTAGTTGTAATATAAAAACAATTATAATTAATTTTTTTAGCATTCTCATGCTAAATTTTCAAATCGATTTAAATAGAAAAAAAAATGGCAGGGTTTAGATATAAAAGCAGAAATTTGGGTTGATAAGGTCGAGGTCTGGTAGCTTAATGGTCAAAGCAAATTAGCAAGCATATTAGGGGTTTCACCTCGGAAAGAAAGATAATGAGCTGTAAATTGGTATAAACCTTTTTTTTTTGTCGTTCTAAATGTTGTCTCTAAAGTCACAAGTAGGTACTATTGTGTCCGCGTCTTAAAATATTGAAGGTCAAAGGTCGGTTCTTCGTAAATATGTCGCTTTCTATTGCTTAAATGAGATTTGCACCTATTTTAATAGTTGTAGAGTATAAAATTCTCTACAATATTTGTTTGACCTTTTTTTTTTCATACGATCAACCGTTTTTGCGGTAGGCCGCGAAGAGTGCGCCGCGTACAGTCATATTATGGCTTAATGTAAGGTCAAGCGTGAGTTACAGTTATCAGTACTAGCTTTGCAACAATTAGGTGTCTAATATCTAAGAGTATGTGCTACATCGTTGTCTTAGATACAATCTGTACAAACAATGTATGAATTGAACTACATAAAGAAAAATAAGTAGTTATATAATAAGGCTGGTCTTCTTTCCTATTTAGTGGTGAATAACTCGAGTCACGTGTCCTTGCTAGGGACTTTGCACCCAAGGTACTTCACCCATTAGTTTTCATTCTGTTTATAGTGACTAACTATGCTTACGTATTATTGACCAAACTTACGTATTCCTGAACGTAATAATGCAATTACTGATGTAATAATTATTGATGTGATAGTAAAAAAGGGTACTTAACTGTCAAATAAAATCCCACTAAAAACATTTTCATGTAAAAATGTTGCCAAAACGAGTTTACGTACCTTACCCTGTGAAAAAGTTATCAGATCTCGTATAAAGCCAAGCTCTAAAGACTGCACGCTCTATACCTTTTTATTGGTCTGGTCTTGCTTTGGTCCAGAAGTCTTGGTGGGATCCTCCCGATGAAACCGAGAACCGTTTAAAAATTGCAAATAGAGATATTCCTTAAGAACAATTATACTTATAGTGGCTGTGGGTGCTAGCACCTCTGCCTGCTCCTTCGGGGATACAGGCGTGAGTTTATGTTATGTTAACTGTTGTCCCCGGTCCACCGTCGTAGACGTCTATATTAGCCTATGTCATTGCCCAAGCTCTAGTCTATTTTTGTACCAAATTTCATCAAAATGAGTTCAGTTATTAAAGGGTTTAAGCAGACAGATTTATAGAGTCATTTATGCCAGCGGCTCCGCCCGCCTGGATGTCGATTATCGCGACCAAACAAAGCCTAGATCCTTTTTCAAGGTCTAATCTACCCCTACACCCAATTTTATCAAAATCGCAATCGCAATCGAAAGACGGACAAACAGACACACATACACTAACCCATTTATAATTTTATATGGATATCGTACTAATTCAACACTTTGTATTACATATTTCTACTGTAGTGCCAACAGAATTCTTTTAGCTACGGTACAGCTCTCTGAATAGCTTCGGCTACACCAGACATTTTAGTTGGACGTTAATTAGCCATATATTCTAAATTTAACTTCTTTGACGCGCTAGGGGTGTGGCTCAGGAAGCAACGATCGTGCCAAGTCAGTCAGCTCCGAAGGTCTTGGTCAAATTGAAAATCCTACTAATATTTGTTTTTAGCACTTAGGTAGCAGACATCCTCAGTCTGCCGCCTCAGTTGTATAAAAAAAGTTTTACATAATGTTTGACCGGCGTTGGTTGAGTAGAACCGGAGATACCACCAGAACTCGCAATACCCATCATTCTCACGGGCGCGGCCGCAGAAATTATTTAGTTTTAAGTAAGTTAAAACGTCACTAACCTGCTGAGTCTGTTTCAATTGTTTGGCCACACTCGCGGGCAGCATTTGATATAGCAAGGAATCGCTGAGCTCTTTCTCATACTCCAGCTCTCTTGCTTTCTCCGCTAAGTTTCTTGCATACACCTGAAAATTTCAAATGTGTACGACATCATTATTTGTTCGATAAGGAGTTCTTAAAGAGAATCCCTCTTTCGCGTCTAAAATTATAGTTGCCTGTTTAAAAATGTTGTTCTAATTAATCCTGTAATACTTGCAACTTGCAAATTCGCGGAATGGATAGGTAATTAATAAATGAGGGTACTTTCCTTAGTCGTAACTGGTTAAGTAGCTCATTATTAGTATAAATAGAATGTTTTGTTTTAATCGGGCCATTACTATTTTAATTATCGTCGATCAAACAACTCAGTTGGGAAGAACATTGTGAAAAATGGAGAAAATCGAGCACCGCGCTGTCATAAAGTTCCTTACCAAGCAAGGTAAATCGGTAAAACCATGGTTTATAAGTGGCATACCCTTTTTAAGCAAGGCAGGGCCTCACTTGAAGATGATCCTCGGCCAGGACGGTCGATCGAGGTGACCACTCCGGAAATCATTCAAAAAGTGGAAAAATTAATACTGGAAGATGCTAGACTAAAGAAGAAACAGCTCGCAGAAATGGTTGGAGTATCCGATACAACCATATTTAAAATTCTTCACGATCATCTCGGCATGACCAAAGTCAGTGCAAGGTGGGTGCCGAGAATGCTCACGCCGCCTCAAAAACAACAGCGCGTAGAGTGTTCTCGCGCGTTTTTGGACCTCTGTAATGAAGACCAGGATGGAGTATTGACTAGAATTGTTACTGGGGATGAAACTTGGGTTCATCATTATGAACCTGAGTCCAAACAAGATTCTATGCAGTGGCACAAAAAAGGCACACCACCACCAAAGAAATTTAAGGTGTCACAGTCGGCGGGAAAAATCATGGCGACAATCTTTTGGGACTCAGAAGGAATCTTGTTGATAGATTATAAAGATAAAGGTGTCTCCATAACCGGAGAATACTACGCTTCAATCTTAGAGCGATTAAAGGAAGCAATCAAGGCAAAAAGAAGAGGAAAATTAACCAAAGGTGTCCTCCTTCTGCACGACAACGCGCCTGTGCACAAGAGCCGTGTTGCGTTGGCTTCCCTGAATAAGGTGGGCTTCGATATTTTGGTTCATCCACCCTACAGTCCTGACCTGGCTCCCAGTGATTATTATCTCTTTCCAAAAATGAAAAAAGAACTTCGGGGGAAGAAGTTCTCAAGCGATGAAGAAGTGAAGGAAGCAGTTTCAGCTTATTTTTCAGACAAAGAAAAAACATTTTTTTTCGTGGGTATACATAAGCTAATTGAAAGATCTGAAAAATGTATTAGGGTTGCAGGTGAATATATTGAAAAGGAAAAATAAACTTGTATTTTTATTTCCACGTCTTACCCCCGATTCCGCGAACTTAAAAACGCCCCCTCTATATAGTCCTGAGTCTCGACTGTATTGAGGATATGTTTTCATTGACAGTCTATCAAATCTGTCAATGAATACTGACTGAGTATCGTTTTGGAATACGGTTGAGCACACGCAAGATTCAAGATTTCATTCTTCTTGCATCATGAATCACAGTACATTTCAAATTTAGAATTCGGGGTCGCTAACCTCCTTGTATTATTTGAGAAGAACGGAATTTCCTGTTCAAATGTAGTTACGTATATTTACGCACAAAATAATGTGCTTCTTTTGGTTAGTTTGCATTTGACCATTAGTAAGTGTGGTAGGTTGCATTTTCGTTATAATTCACTTGGTCCGAGGTGCTCAATTTAACATTCTTTACTATTTTGCGAGTGAATTATCATATGCTTCAAGCTCTCTTCTGCCACTGCTGGACTTAGGCCTCTCCCAATGTTGGGATGCTTACCATTTCCAAGCTGTTCAGATTTATTGGTACAGGGTTTTATTTCGAGTTGTCTTTCTTTCGCAGTGATTTCGTCTATTTAATTTTCTGTTAGTACTACCGCACCCTTCGAATGAGATAGTTTGGAGAACTGGAAATATTCTTTCTCCGTCACCACACTGTAATGAGTACCATTTGATTATTAATTGTAAACAAAATTTAGTAATTGATTTATAAACAATATTAAGAATTATATGTAAGCAATATTAAGTAATTGATCTGTAAACAACATTAGGTAATGATTTGTAAACAACATTAGAGACTGGATACATAGTTGGACTCTGGATGTCATTAGAACATCCCTGATTAACTAATTAGATTTTGAATGGTATAAAAGATAGGCCTCTCCTCCATTTAAATCAGTTAACACGTTGTTGTGACCGAGTATACTAGAGTACGAGTCGACACTCTCTCTCTCCTTGTGTGCCTCTTTGTTTTGTTGTTAATAAACACTCTTGAAGATCTACTTCATTATTATTGCAACAAGACCCCTTCTGCCTGCCCGAACATTACATTTTGGTGTCAGAAGTGGGATAGTTAATCGTAAGGAAACCAGTATAACTACTCGTACAACTGGTCCAAACGATTGGTCCTGACAAACGCAGGATAGATATTCGAACTGATACAACTACTCGTTTAACCAGTTCAAGAGAATATTCCTCGCGACGGGCAACAGTGCGCAAAACGAACCGTAGTTCCAAGTAGCGGTGTTCAAAACCTGCAAGTAGCTCTACGGCGAGAAAAGCAGCACAAAAGGCGGAACCAAGCGGATACAAGAAAGGCGACTTCTACTGGTTGGAGCAGTGGTTCTTCGGTAACTTCGAGTTGCTACCACGCTGCGATCACTATCTTCGGGATAGAGTTCTTCGGGAACAAGTCTACAGTCCAGCAAGCGTTAACTCCACAGTATAGCTTAAGGTATTAATTATTTTAGTTATATTGTGTAAAGTAGTTTAAGGTAACATAAATTTTGAAAATGCCTCTGGAAAAGGAAGATATTGTAAAAACTGGTGCCTTCATAGACCTAGGAATTGCTCAAAAAATGATAGGAAGATACGATGGAAATAAGGAAAATTTATATGTGTTTATAGACAGCTGCAATAGTGCATATGCACTCTTGAATCCTATCTATACGGTTGCTTTTCTTCCATTAGTTATGTCTAAAATAGGCGGGAACATTCGATCAATTTTATTACATAGGAGTTTCGATACCTGGGAAAGTTTAAGGGAATATCTTTTAGAAAACTACTCCGAAAAGAGGACATTTGCTCAGTGGCAATTAGAATTAAACTCGTGTAGACAAGGCCACAACGAATCCGTTTCAAGTTACTCCAATAGATTAGAGGGTTGCTACATAAAATTAATAAAATCATTAGACCCTAGGCTAAATGAGCAGGCTAGACTTGCAAATATCGACTTATTAAAATCACAAGCGCTAAATATTTTTATAAGTGGATTAACTCCTCAATTGCATATTCTATTAAAATCGCAAAGACCAAGAAGTTTAGAAGAAGCCATTTCAATCGCTATATCGGAGGAGCAAGAAATTAAATCGCGATATGAAATGCAACATAATAGGCAAACCAATAAATTCCACCAAAAACATGTACATTTAACCAATCAAAGTAAAGATATAACATGTTTTATCTGCCAGAAAAGGGGCCATAAGGCTAAGGATTGTTGGCATAACAAATCCAACTATCCTTCGGGGCATAATAACAGAAATTATAATAGTATCAACCAAAATAATAATAATCAAAACAACTATCGTAATAACAGCAATCGTAATAACTATCAAAATTATAACAATCGAAATAGTAACAACAATTTTAGAAGTAGCCAACCTGGTAATAGCCATAACGGAAGTAGTGCCAATTTCAATGGAAGTAATAGAAACGTTAACCGTAATCGGAATTCCAATGATAATAACGTTAGGGAAAATTCATCAAACGGGAATTTAAACTAAGGTGGTCCAAGGATATTGGCCAACCCAAGGACTGTCATAGTAAAGGCCGAGTAATGTACATTAATACCAAAACGTCTATCTTTGTTAAATTACATTCACCAGATACAATAGGTACTAGTAAATTTCTTATAGATACGGGGGCGGAAGTCACATTAATAAAATTAAAGTCATTAATAGAATCAATACCGATATATAACGACGAAATTTTAAAATTAAAAGGGATAGACAAAGACGCGAAGCCAACCAATACTCTTGGTTACGTCCATCTAACGTTTGATATAGGATATGAGAGAGTACGTCATACACTTCACGTGGTTCCTGACTGCTTTCCTATACAATGCGATGGCGTTATAGGCGGTGATTTTATGTCTACATTCCAAGCTATTGTAAATTACAAGGAGAATATCATAGAAATTTGTGGTTATCAATTAGAAATAGAAAACGATGATATAGAAAAGAATAGTGAGCATTATGAAAAACAAGATAAGTGTGAAAGGAGTTATGAGGACAATAATGACTACGAAAATAGACGTAGTAGTTTGAAATATGAAATAATCGATAATAATAACTACGAAGATAATAGTAGTAGTTTGAATTATGAAACAAGGGATAACAGTGACTACGAAGATATTAGTAGTAGTTCGAAATGTGAAGAGAATAATGAATATGGAAATAATGATTCGAGATGCGAAAAAAGTTATGAAGGAAAGTATTTTAATGAAAACGGTGGTTTCCGAATAGAACCACGGTGCGAAAAAATTATTTCGATTAGTGTAGAAAGTAATAATGATTTAAAAGAAGGAATGATTCCTGAAACTATAAACTTATCAGAAGGTGTATACTTATGTCCAAGTATCGTAAAAGTTAAAAATAAAAGGGCATTAACAGTATGTCTGAATACGACAGATAAATTAGTAGAATTTAAAGATGTGAGAGTAAAAATAAAACCACTCGTAAATAAAGAACCAAGAAATAATAATTGTGTAAAAATAAACAAGATAGCTAATAGATATGACAGTAGCCGATTAGTAAAATTAGAGGAAACGTTAAGGACAAGTCATTTAAATAAGGAAGAAAAATCTTCGTTAATAAAGTTGTGTAAGGAATATAATCATATTTTCCACTTAGAAGGTGATATGCTAACAGCGACAGATACTGTGATGCATGAAATAATAACTAATAATGATGTGCCTATTAATACAAAGTCATATAGATATCCAGAAGCTTTAAAAGGAGAAGTTAATGAACAAATAAATAAATTGCTGAAAGATAATATAATAAAACCTTCAAATAGCCCATGGAACTCTCCAGTTTGGGTAGTCCCTAAGAAAATAGACGCATCTGGCAAGAAAAAATGGCGTCTTGTGATAGATTTTAGGAAGTTAAACGAAATAAGCGTAGGTGATGTGTACCCGTTACCGCAGATAAATGATATATTAGATCAATTAGGACATAGCAAATATTTTACAACTTTAGATTTAGCATCAGGGTTTCACCAAATTAAAATGCATCCTAGAGATCAAATGAAAACAGCATTCAGTGTACCACTTGGACATTATGAATATACTCGTATGCCATTTGGATTAAAGAATGCTCCAGCAACGTTTCAAAGATTAATGAATAATGTATTAACTGGTCTACAAGGAATAAAATGTTTTGTTTACTTAGATGACATAGTGGTTTATGGAAATTCATTACAGGATCATAATTTAAAGCTTAAGGAAGTGTTTGAAAAATTGTCTGAACATAAACTAAAATTGCAACCAGACAAATGTGAATTCCTCAAAACCGAAGTGATGTATTTAGGTCATTTAATAACTCAAAATGGTGTGAAACCGGATCCAAAGAAAATAGAAGCAGTAACGAATTACCCTGTACCTAAGAATCCAAAAGATATTAAAGGATTTCTTGGTTTAGCAGGTTATTATAGAAGATTCATTGAAAATTTTAGTACTTATAGTCAACCTCTAACTAAATTATTAAAGAAAAATGAACCTTTTAATTGGACGAGTTTACAACAAAAGTCTTTCGAAACCTTTAAAGCTAAACTATGCGAAGAACCAATATTACAATATCCAAATTTTAATGAAACTTTCAACTTAACAACCGATGCTAGTAATTATGCGATAGGCAGTGTCCTATCACAAGGGCAAATTCCTAACGATCTCCCAATAGCATATGCGAGCAGAGTTCTAAACCAGAGCGAAATTAATTATTCAACGACGGAAAAGGAACTACTAGCAATAGTATGGTCTGTAAGGCATTTTCGACCATATCTTTACGGAAGGAAGTTTAAAATTGTAACTGATCATAAACCTTTAACATGGTTAATGAACGTTAAAGATCCAGGATCTAGATTAGTAAGATGGAGATTACTCTTGGAAGAATACGATTATGAAATAATTTATAAACAAGGTAAACTAAATCAAAATGCCGATGCTTTAAGTAGAATCAAGTCTAAAGATGATAGCATAGAAAACTCTCATGATAATAACATATTTGTAGTTACTAGAAGTGGAGAAAGTTACTCATCATTTTTAAAAGAACTAGAAAGAAGACCTATATTATCAAACAATATAGAAGAATATAGTGAAGAATTACCTAAACTATCAAATAAAGTAATTTTTACATCGTGTGATTTAGATATTTTAAATGATAAAAAACTAGGCGAATACAAAATGTTAATAAATCAATTAAGTAACCCTAAGCAGTATAGCGTTCATAGTGTGAATGATTCTGAAAATAATCTTTTGTTCTTTTTATTTCCTAAAATAAATTATTGGGATACAGTAACGTATGAAGATTTATTTGAAACTCTTAAAGAATTGAAAGTTAAATTAATGCAAATGAAACAAACAGAAATTAACTTTGAAGGATTTTCCAATTTCCGTTTAAAATGGCATAAAATAAGAACCATGATGAGATATCTATTTAGAGACACAAATGTAAAGATTAAGATTTTTCATGATAGTGTCATGTCACCAAAGAGGGAGGATATACCAATTATCCTAGAAGAAAATCATTCGAATCCTATTTCCGGGCATATAGGCTTCCACAAAACTTATAAGAAAATAAAATCTAAATATTACTGGGAAAATATGAAAAATGATATCAAGGAATTCATTCAGCACTGTAAATCCTGCCAAGAAAATAAATTAGAAAGAAAAAGAAATAAACAGCCTATGGAAATTACCTCAACATCTACAGAACCTTTCGAAAAAGTCTCAGTCGATATAGTAGGACCATTACCAACTACTGAAAGCGGAAATAAGTTCATACTAACACTCCAGGACGATTTAACTAAGTTTTCACAAGCGTATGCATTAGAACATCATGATGCCACAACGATAGCAGATTGCTTTGTAAAACATTTTGTATGCAAATTTGGTATACCTGATATCTTACTGTCAGATCAAGGAGCAGATTTCACTTCAAACTTAATTAAGGAAATATCGAAATTATTCAAAATGAAGAAAATAAACACAACCGCTTATCATCCACAGTCAAACGGAGCATTGGAAAGAAGTCATTTAACTCTTGCTGATTACCTAAAACATTATGTGAACGAAGACCAATCTAATTGGGATAAATGGTTAGATTTCGCTATGTTCTCTTATAATACAAGTGTTCATAGTTCAACAAAGTTTACACCCTATGAGTTAATTTTTGGAAATAAAGCTAAGCTTCCAACATCGATTACAAAACCACCAGAGTTTAAATATTGTTACAATGATTATTTAGATGAACTTGTTTTAAAACTTAGAAAATCCAGACAATTAGCACGAGAAAAATTGATTGAATCAAAATTAACCAACAAAACAGCTTACGATAAACGAAGCAAAGAAATCAAGTATAAAATTGGGGATTTAGTTTATTTGAGTAACGAACAAATAAAAATTGGGAAATCAAGGAAATTATCACCATACTGGATAGGTCCTTATAAAATAATAGAAGTGAACTCAGCAGTTAACGTAACCATTCAGACAAAGAAACGGAAAATTAAAGTACACACCAACAGACTCAAACATGCGTTTGTTACAGAATGAACGTGATGATGGTGCTGTTGAAGACACTTTCCATACTGTTTAATGTAGGAGTACTGAGTTTAGAGTACAATATAACCAAAATAGATATAGGAGGCGTTTACTTCGAAAACTTGGGAAAGGTAAATCATTACGACAGCGAATGGACAATGATTAGTTATTTAGACATTTCAGAAATTCATAAGAAAATAGATTTAATAGACAACACCTTCACTAGAACTAAAGACATATGCAGCCATAAGAAATTTGAAAGCTTTTCACTCTGCGATACATCAATTACAGTTTTGAACCAAATAATCCCTCAATTATATAACCAGGAAATAGCTTTAAAAGAATTGACAGGAACGGCTAACAACGTACACAGAGTCAAACGATCACTTATCGATGGCGTAGGCAAAATATTTAAAGTCTTATTTGGCACGTTGGACGTAGAGGATGCACAGCGATACGACGACGCAATTGAAAAATTAGATTCCCATGAGCATAGCCTAATATCCTTATTGAAAACTCAAACTAATATAATTAAAACTACAATCACTAATTTTAACAACAGTGTTACGGATTTCGCGAATAATGAAAAAGTATTTAATAAGAATTTAGACATTTTAATGAATTTTACAAAAAAAACTAATGAAGTGCTTTTTGACATCAGGCTCAAACAGGATATTGATGAACATTTATCTTTACTTACTTTAATAACGTCCGAAGTAAACAATGAAATCGCGACAGTAATCAATGCAATTCTATTTGCTAAAAATGAAGCCATACATCCAGTTATTATAACTCCTGAACAATACTTAGCGGAATTAAAGAAAACGACGTCTCATTTACCTTTGCAAACTAAGTATCCTGTAGATTTAATGATAAATAACATGCCAGAATTATTATCGCTGGTTAATCTTGTAGTATATTATATGAACGAGAAACTTGTATTTGTAATTAAAACTCCTTTGATTACTCAAACTAATTATGAATTGTACAACATCTTGCCTGTACCTATTAGAAATAAAGATTATACTTTTGTATTTATATTACCGAAAGAAAAATATTTCATGATATCAAATAATAAAATGTATTACAGCTATTTGGAAAACTTGAATGAGTGTCAGAGACTGTCACAAAATTATATATGTAAACTAACTTCACCATTGTATTCAGTTCATGGAAATCCTACATGTGAAACAGAGCTTATGTTTGGAAAAACTAAAATACCTAATGAATGTGACACTAGATTAGCATATATAGTTAACGAGCAGTGGTATAAGCTGTATAACGAAAATAATTGGTTATTTGTGATTCCTCATAGAACAGTTGCTACGCTAAGTTGTAAGAATAAAGAACCTTTAGATTTCGAATTGATTGATACAGGACTACTATCGATTTCGGACAGTTTTAAGTTATACACCGGTAACATTATATTACAAACCGCAACTAAAGGTTTAATAAGTGAACGACATTCATACTTGCCTAATATTGATATTATGGACGATGATTGTTGTAAGAAAATTAAGGATAAAAATATGACGAGAATAGAATTTGTTCCATTAAAGTCACATCATCATCTGGATATGGAAAGTCTAAATCTAGCTAGCCATAAAATAGATAAAGTAGAGGAAATAATAACGAAATTAGAAGAAGATACCCTTTATACTAGAATTACTAATAATGTCTATTTTGTTTATATCTTTATGTCAATTGTAAAAGTGATTGGAGCTTATTTATTATATCGTTTAGCGAAATATATTTACAACCATAATTTCTTTTGCACAAATAGAGGAAGATTGTTAGCAATTGAAGACTCAAAGCAATGTTGCTCAAAGATAACGAATTGCATTACTTTCAAACTTAATAATAATAATAAAGATATTGAGTTGGAAGAAATACCTTCCACAAGTAATGAAGAAATCATTGTAAAACCATTACGTAGGAGCGCTAGAGTGGCTCAACTAAAGACTAGTTAATTGTGCTAAGAGAATACAAAAATAAAGTAAAATGTAAAAGAAAATTATTTAAGAAATGAAATGTTATATGAAATGATAAATATGTGGTAAGAAATGTATGATATTACGTGTCGTAAAAATTATGTACAACATGTAATGTAAATGTAATAACATAGGATATTTATAATATTTGTATAAGAACTATAGATAAATAAGAAGTAATGTTTGCATGTTAGAATAAGATTATTGTATCAGTACCAAGAGTAATGTTAGTAAGTTGACTAAGAAATATCTATTGTATTAACTTTTGTACTTGATCATTATTAAAAGACAACCCGTTGTCTTTCTTAATGGGGGAGGATTGTAATGAGTACCATTTGATTATTAATTGTAAACAAAATTTAGTAATTGATTTATAAACAATATTAAGAATTATATGTAAGCAATATTAAGTAATTGATCTGTAAACAACATTAGGTAATGATTTGTAAACAACATTAGAGACTGGATACATAGTTGGACTCTGGATGTCATTAGAACATCCCTGATTAACTAATTAGATTTTGAATGGTATAAAAGATAGGCCTCTCCTCCATTTAAATCAGTTAACACGTTGTTGTGACCGAGTATACTAGAGTACGAGTCGACACTCTCTCTCTCCTTGTGTGCCTCTTTGTTTTGTTGTTAATAAACACTCTTGAAGATCTACTTCATTATTATTGCAACAAGACCCCTTCTGCCTGCCCGAACATTACAACACGGATAATTTTCAGAGGATTGAAACACAATCATTAATTCACATAATGACGATAATGATACTCATTTATTCAAATGATTACACACATTTAGAAAGAAATACATTCAAGGATATACATATTTTGTTCTTCATAGGTATACAACATCTGTGTATGAACTAGATTAATATAATATCTGTATTTCATTTCCCTTATTAAAGTAACTAGATTATATACTTAAATCTCAATTTGCGTATTTTTATTTATTATTAATTATTAATTCATTATTATAAATTGTATGAAACTTTATTTAATAAATTGTTACAAAAATGTCAATCAGCCAGCCAAGCTTTTGTCATTGAAATAACCCGCCTCGGGTCGTGTCTGGTGCAAAGGAGCCCAGAAAACTAGCCGCATTTCCGCTCTGGATTGCAATGGCTAGCCTATTATTTTATAAATTAAATATTAATTCATTATTTGCGTAGGTTAACTAATTTTTATTTATTTAATAGACTTTTCGGATCTCGATCAGTCAATCAGTGGTGCAGAAAAAGACGGATTAATAGTTTTAATATAGACAATTTGTAGGTAATATTGATGTAATTGGGGCAATTCGAGTCTATACTACAACCGGTTTTAAATACAAAGATGAACCGGTAATAATTTATGTGTCCGCTCGCGACTGCGGCCTTGGTGAATGCCCGGACGTCGCCAGTGTTGAATCATGTATGCAAAGTATGTCGACCTGTGTTGGAACGATTGCAGATTGTCTTATTATCATATTGATTTCGTTTCCGTTTAACTCTTACTTTCTAAAGTAAAATTGATTAACAGCTATTTTACTTTCCGATTCGATCGCTTTTGGCGATTAGTATGTGTTATAAAGATGAAAAATCCCATTTAAGAATTTTAAACGGTTTGTTGACATGTCTATTTCTTTACCAATAGATGACAAAGTGAGTCTCTTTGGGCCCAATTTGGGGGGTAAACCTTCTATCCTGAGAGGAAAGCCTCATTTAATTATTGATTGTATTCTACTTATATAAAAACAAACCTGGTGATCATTTTACTTAGCTATCGGGCAATACACCCACATTACAGAACGATACTTAGTCCTGAATTTAGATTTATAACTAGATCTGAGTAAAGAATTCAATCTTTAAAATTCGGGTCAGCTAGTTCCTTATATTATTGTCGCCTATATGGCGCCCGATTTATATAATAGGTAGGACAGTTGCGCAATGCTCTATCAGGGTCGTATTTTACGTGTGTACAGTGTAGGTGTGGGCACTTTAGTAAGTATCATGATGAGGCCAGTGACTATAATATAGGTACCAATAGAATAATTGCCGCAGATTGTTGACACACAGCTTCTTCAATGTTGTGAGTGCGTCACATAAGCGGTGGCCCGAGTCAGGAAAGAAAATTAAAAAGGAAACCGGATTGTGGCTGTATCGTGGACAAGGTTGCGTGTTTTATATGAATAAACATATGCTCACACCTATTTTCTAATGAGTTAGGCAGAAGCAACAGCCTGCCATCTGCCCTTCTGTCCTTTCACACTTCATGATCTTCCTCTACTGTCATTAAAACCTTTATTCGAGCTCGCCAGTTTCGAGCGCTTCTGACCTGCCTTTTTATTCATTTCATTAATTTGGTCCGTATTATATTCTGATGCTCTATGTGATCCCGGCTGGCCTACTTTTAAATATGTTTGAGAAGAAATGATCTCAGAAATGTTCGAGGCCTCACCAAGGTCTCCGAGGCTAGATCAACCTCATCAGCTCGCCAGTACACCTGCTGTTTAATAATCAAGGTTCTGACGCTGGTTCTACTCTAGGACTGCCCGGAAAGATAATATGGACCTAGATTCATCATCTCCGGGTTTAATAATAAAGTTGAGGAAATTTTGTGTGTGTTTGAGTACATTCCTGGATGATTTCAATCTACAATTGGATCCGGCAGGTAGTGTTGCAATCAGATTAAAAGAGTCTTTACTAAGTTTCCATCACATAGTTTCCATCACAGGTACCTAGTTACCATCTGTTATAATATTGACTATGGGCAAAATGAACGAACTCTGACGCAGGCATTCTAAACTATGGGCAAAATTACTCAAATCAATACGTTCTTGCGTAGTTGTGTCACAATTTTTTTTTCTTTTGCATTATCATATAGTAAAGATTGACATCTATAAGTATTCTTAAACAAAAAATGAGAGTGCTTAGCATACTCGTGCGTATTCTGAATACAAAACTGCTAAGATTACCGTTAATAATTTATGTTCTCGCCATGTGGCTCGCGATCGCGACCTTGGGGTATGCCCGGACGTTGTATTGAATCACTAAAGCGGTGTGTCGACCTTTCGCTGTGATGCTTTCGTAATCAATATTGTCAAAAGCTTTAGTCTAGAATTTTGCACAATATTGAATAAGAATTCTACTTAGTTTTCAAATTTAAAGTTATTGCATTAGTATCAATATTGTACATTATTATCAGGGAGGTCTTTAAACTACTAGAGACTGTATTTTATTTCAATAACTTCACCTCCTATGTGATGAGACCAATGTCTATTATGGTGAATGAGAGAATTTGCATGCAGATTGAATTTTCAATGTTACTTTATACTTAGTATTTGTCGGTAATTACCCAAATGGTACCTGACTTTATGTGGTACCTGACTACTAACTGATTTCTAGATGCGAACCGTATTATTGAATGAATCAGACATTCAATGAATGCAATATATACCTAACTCACATGTGTTTCGTGCTAGCAAGTAAATATTATTGAATATACGCTCATTAGAACAGTTGGCTTGCAAACCGCATTCTATATTTAACGAGTAACGCGTACCAAGGTTTTGAGTTCATGACCGTAGAATTTCGTACAGAATTAAAACGTTTCCTAGTTACGTTATCACTCATAACGCTTGAATAGAAATTCATTACTCTATTATGACGTATTTTATCGGAAGTAGCAGTTTCAACAGCAAAATATTAACTTAATTACGACAAAGTATTGTCGAAACTCTTGTTTGATTTAGCGTTGGAATATCGAATACACATAAGTGCGATATACTCGTAAATTCTCGAAACTGGTAGTTTTGACTCACTTGTCAAACATTCCAAAGTAAATATGCAGAAATGAAATACGCCGGAACTATTAATAAAATTGGCGATGAAACAATTTAAGTAATGAAAAAAATGACAAATTTTGGTTGTATCGAATTACGTAATGTATGTATTAGGTAAATTGAAAAATGTATTTATAGAATGGCAGGCAATGGAATGGCCATTACACTATCGGTAGTGTCACAAGCTTGTGTTAGGAATGAGAGATGAGAGAATTTACTGACTGAAACTAAATTACTTGCTATAGGAGTGGGTTCGCGTGAACCAACTCCTATCGCAAATAATTTAGTTCAGCGGGAAGGGTTACAGGCAGTATTAGTTATTTCGGTAGCCATTATTATTTTTAAAGAAAAATATTGTACATAGTCATAGTCATGATGCATACTACTATTGTCTCTCTCTCTCTATGCAGACGAGCTCGAAGTATAGAATCGTAACTGCATACGTCATCGTGCATTTAGTCTAATGCAGTTATGACACTTTACGCAGGTCCTGTCCCTGCGTACCTAATTATTTTGCCATGAGTGTGGGATATATAAAATACATACTTGTATTGTATTCACTGCATTCCGGACAAGAGCTATGATGATGGGTGACACCACGCATACTAGAACGAGTATGCCGGCGCACACCGCCTCTGATCTTCTAGCATCGTCAAGACTCTCGGTTACTCCGTCCCTTTAAAAAAAGAAAATATAAGAATAGTCAAAATATAGTAAATAAATAAATAATAAATATTCCACAACATTTCACACAACGCTATCTAGATCCACGGTAAGCATAGTCTAACTAGCTTGTGTTATGGAATCTAGAATGCGGATAAACATACTTAGATACTTTCTTTTTTTTTTGTAAATACATACATATTATACATAGAAACAGCCAGACCAATGCAAAGACCCATATTCATGCATACAAATATTTGCACTGAGCGGGGATCGAACCCGCGCCTCCTGCGTAGCGGCCGCGTTCACTACCGCCACGCCACGGAGGCTGTCATAGCGAAGGCTAATAATAGTTTTTTAAGTGAAAATTGGGTAAAAATTGTTAAACTCGCGCGTCAGGGTCACTTGACCTTTGAACCGTAACCGACGACTGACGTCATACAACATTATACAGACTGTTTATTTTGCAAGATTCGATAAGAAGCTTCGTAGCTTAACGGTGAGCGCTTCGACTGTAAGTACTTATGGTTTCAGATAGTACCGGGTTCGGGCCTAGGCTTCTGACGCTTCTTGTGGATATTTTTTGGGTTTTTATTTAAATATCTTTTATGGGCATTTGAGACCTAAGAAGGCGGCGTGCGCTTTTAGTCCGGACGAGCCTGACATAACCTCCCGCTATCCGTGGAGATTTACCGATGGAAAAAGTGGGTGAATCGTGTCCTATTAAGATGCCTGATGGGATTTATGAGGTCGAAAATCTAATAAACCAAATCTTGGAAAGAATGGGTTGGAGAGCAGATCTCGGGCTCCAAACTGCAAGCTTTGGATGCTACTAGGACTCAGGTTTATATTTTCTCATAATATTAGGAGTTAAAGTATGAAATTGCCGATTTGTACTGACAAATTGAAATTAGTTTTTTTTTAATTTAACGTATTTATTTAATTTATTACCATTTTTATTACCATTATTATCTATACATTGCTGCCATCTAGTAGGAAGGTCATTTATGCTTTTGCGATAGAACTCTGGTGATCTAGATTCGACAAACTGTGTGAAAGCATTTTGTACTGCCTCCTGAGAAGAAAACTTTTTATCACATAGAAAATTGTCCAAATCACGAAAAAAATGGTAGTCTGTTGGAGCAAGGTCTGGCGAATACGGAGGGTGACGGATAGTTTCTAATTGCAGTTCCTGTAGAGTTAAAACGGTTTCTCGTGCTGTATGAGGTCTCGCGTTATCATGGAGCAATAATGGTGAAGATCGATTCATGAGTCGGGGCTGTTTCACTGCTAGTTTTGCTATCATTGTTCGGAGTTCGACACAGTAGACATCTGCCGTTATTGCTTGACCAGATCGTAGAAAGCTATAGTGAATAACACCATGCTGAGACCACCAAACAGTTACCATTACCTTTTTATTGGTAAGCTTTGCTTTAGGACACTGTTGTGGCGTTTCACCTGGGGTCAGCCATTGCATTTTTCGCTTACGGTTATCGTAAAGAATCCACTTTTCATCACATGTCACAATTCGATCCAATATTCCTTCATTTCTGTATCGATTTAACAAGGCAACACAAGTTTCAACACGCATTTCTTTCTGCAGATCAGTCAAATCATGAGGTACCCATTTTTCTCATTTTTTTATTTTATTGATTTGACGCAAATGAGTCAATATTGTTGGTAAGGTAACGTTAAACCATGCAGCTAATTCCTGGGTAGTTTGGCTCGGATCGGCTTCCACCATGTCTTTCAATTCATTGTTATTCACCTGTGTGGACGGCCTTCCTCGTGGTTCGTTCTTCAAATCAAAGTTTCCATCACGAAAGCGTTTAAACCAAAATTGCACGGTGCGTTCATTAGCAGTCCCCTCTTCAAACGCAACATTGATATTGCGAGCTGTTTCTGCCGCGTTAGTTCCGCGTCGGAACTCGTATTCAAAAATCACTCGAGTTTTCGAAGTATCCATCTTTCTTGTCTAAGCTGAATAAAAAAAACAACTGAAAGTCGATGATCGAATGTTGCACATTTTTAAATGAAGAACTACATAGGTACCATGTGGAAAAAGTTTCACTCAAAAATCTCAAACCATGAAGGTTCTATGTCAATTCGAAGTACCTATTACAATGAAACGGCAATCATACTTTAACCCCTATTATTTTAGTTTATATTTTTCCTCATTACTATTATTTTATATAATTAACGAAATAAGAGGATAATTCATTCATCACTTTAATTATTGCTTATTGTGACAATTAATTATAATTATTAGTTTTCCCGTTGTCAGGTTATTTTAATACAATAGGTAGTATTTATTATATCTAAGCGAACATAATACGTAATAATTATACAATAATAATACGTTATTAGCTATTTACTTAAATGGTTTGGTCAGTTAGAGTTCACCTAAAGGTTTTTCCTAACCACAAATCATTACGTATTGAAATTGTGAATGAACTTTATCCTACTAACCGCAGTTATTGTGACGATGGTAAGCACTTACCATTCATAAATCTTTGTTTAAATTAATAAGTTGTGAAATAATGTACTCTTTTGGGGGTATTCAGGGCCTTATCCTTGAGGTCCAGTCAACCTCACCAACAAGTTTATAATCAGTATCAAAAATATCTCGACTACAAAGTCGAAAATATAATTGATCTGATGACCAAGGTGTTAAGAGCAAATAAAACTGTTTAATGGATTTCAATTGTATTATTGCCTTTTATATTGTGTAATATTATATCTAAGTAGGTTTATTTATAGTATTGTCAACCTCTTTTCTCTATACGCATTTATACTTTTAATTCAAATTTGTACTGACAGCTGCGGTGTTCCCAACAAGCTTGGGAAAATTCAGGACGCCGACATTCGAGCTCCGGTTTGGATCGTGAAGAGATCTCTTAAATCTTATTACTGAAGTTCATCTTAATATTTCAGAAGCCACTGCCTTTTAAATGAATATTCAATCATAAGGATTGACCAAGTCTCGTGCCTCTGGTGGAGGCCACTCTGAAAATCTTCTGTTCCATCAAGCTTTTGATGGAATGCAGCTACGCCTCGTAGTCTCACCGTGGACGTATTTTCTCATTGAGTGCCTGTGCAAGCCTGGCTCATAACAGCACTGAATCTTATTTGAAAAGTTGAAGAGAAGACTCGAAGGCTATTGTGTAGTTTTAATAACTCTAAGTGGTTTTACTTGTGAACTGTATATCTTATTCTTGTGAACAATACAAAGTGCCATTTCCCTGTTCACGTCTTATTATTCCCTTCTCCCTCTAACAATCTGACGTACACTGGCCCTCCTCGAGGACCAGCTGTTTCGTTACAATTGATTAATTGTGATGATTTTATAGTGATGAAATTAACGTAATTTATAATCCGGATAAATACCAAGTATAAATAGCTTATTAATTCAATTAAATATGCACTCAACTTTGTATGTATGACACCGACGCGATGCGCCTATATTACTAAATTTTTGATTTTATTGATTTTATAATTAGACACTAACGTAGTCTATAAGGTAACCATAAAAAAGTACCTACCAACAAATTATGGATGGTTTGATTATATGATTATAACATGGTATGATTTTGATGGTATGATTATAACAATATTACTAAAAAAGCGTGCCCAGAAAGGGGGGAAAACCAAAGAATTGAGATCATTTTGAGTACTTACACCTGATACCTACTAGGTATCAGGTAGGAGGTAGGACACGATGGTATTTCCGTCCAATTGAGCAGTCCGACTTGGGAAGTACCACAACACTACAGAATACCGCGGCCATAACAACCTCGTGTTGTGTTCCCGGCGGTGAGTAGGGTAGCCAGAGCACACTGGAGAGTTTTTGTGCTGTCAGTGGGTAGACCAAAGGCTATTCCTGCTTTGTCTACACTGACGCCACAGAAACTCTCTGTGTTTACAGGTCGGTAGTATGAGTGTGACTCCCCTGGTGTTGCACAAGTCCAGAGGCTATGGTCTGGCCATGGCCTTTCCATCAGGTGAACCATGTGCTTGTCTTCCACCTCAGTTATATGAGGTATCAGGTGTACAGTACAATAACGGACGAGGATTTAGTCCCTGAGTAGGCCGGGGTGCGAGAGATATGTTATGTTTCGTCCCACAGACGTTCGTGGTTTTTAGTCGGTTCGAGTCCTACATAACCGTTTCGCTACCTTCCTATGTCCGTGGGGATTTTGAGGATGTGAAAAAGAAATCAAAAGGCTCTAGCGCAGGTTTTTTCACTCAGGGTTAAGAGGTCAACGAGGGGGTTTTTTGAAACCGGTGATGGTTGTTGGTAAGCGGGGGTGCGAGGGAAAGGCTTTATGGGCCACCTTAAGCCCCGGTATACGAAGACTCGAGACGGTATACTGCACAGAAATATATTAGGATAGAAGTCATACGCAGTGTTCACCTACATGTCGCGCGTGGCGACTTTTTCACTGTAAATAAATACTCACGAGAGATAAGAAATACCTTTGTTTCAGATTTTCTACTCCATTTGTATTCTACGGTTGGAAATAGCACAATTTTTATCGATGTTATAACAAGCTAGCCTTAACAGTGCCGAGTAAGCATTCGAAAATTCGTGTCTTTTTAATCAATATCTGTCTTATGACAGTAATTGACTCAAAAGTTGCACCGCGTTTTCTGCTCACATGGCTGGTTCTATCTACTATATAAAAATAAATCGGGTTTTCCTTCCTGACTCCAGAACGCACGAACCGATTTCCACGGTTTTGCATTCGTTGGAAAGGCCTCGGGCTCCGTGGGGATTATAGCAAAGAAAATTCAGGAAAAATTTCAACTGTCGTCATCCACGCGGGCGGAGCCGCGGGCAAGAGCTAGTGCTAATATATTTCTGTGGTGTGCGGTTTTAATAGGTTCGAGTTCGATATAAACACCGCCGACTGGCGGCGAGGAGTACAAAAAATTTGTAAGCTAGATGGCCGTCGTCGTTAAAATAAATGGTTTTTCGATTAGAATATAAGTTTTTATAAATAAGGACGTAACTTAAATCGTATAAACGGTGCTACCGTTTTACTGTGCAGGTGCGAATAATTACAATAAAGCATAATAATCTCGTTAACTGTCAATAGTAGTACAATAGAAGTAGATAATTGAACGATGTATTACTAGTTTGTTTGTTTGTTTGTCTGATGGCGGCTCGCAGCGGCGCCATATTAACTGTCTATAATATATAATGCAATAGTCATTATATGGGTGAATTTCCCAAATGGCTTTTTTTTTGTCTTCGCTGAAATTAGTATTTGAAAAAAGGAATATTGTTCTGAATTATTTTTTTTAGTATTCAATAGGTAGTTATTGGGTTGTGGCAAAAATATATTTTGGCTAGAACTATATATAAAGGTAGAAATAAATACATAAACCTCTATTTTTTTCACATCGGTGATGTCCCTCTACTTTTTTTACAAGCAAAAAAGCTTATACTCTAATAAAAATAAGTAAGTTAGGTATGTAAATTATTATATTTCATAGAATATTAGTTTTCTTAGTAATATATGGCATATTTTATTACATAATTAACGCTTATTTTTACTGAGAGGCACAAACGTACTTGTCCTGCCAAATGTTCTCATATCGCTGGACAAAAGTAATTTACACCTAACTTTACATCGACGGGTCCGGCAGTGTCCTCACCCTAATTTTATTTCTCTAGTTAGTGCTTGCTAGTTCGCAGTCAGGACGGATGGGTGTCAAATCGTTGCATATTCCAGCCAATAACGTATGTATGCCATTTAAGTTGCTCCCGGACAATTATTTTATACTATCGGTGGTTGCATCTTTCTAGAGTAATGAGCAGTTTTATTATTGTTATTTGGTTCTAATAGGGCTAGTAAGTGAATTAGCTTCATTGACTGTTATTGAATTTATCCTAGATATTATGCATTTTATCTAATTTTCTAAAAAGTGTGTAATTTCTCACATCGCTGTTCTCATATTGCTGTAATCGGTGGTCTTTATTACCACGGATATGATAATTTACACCGAAAATGATAAGAAAAAATCAATCGGTGTCTTACATCTAATATCGGTGTTTTGATTCATGATCAATGCACAGTTTTATCACATCGGTGGATTGCTTTATCATATCGGTAGATCATTTTATCATCTCGGTGAGTCGTTTTATCATATCGGTAGGTATTTCGAGTGATTTCGTTAAGTATACAAAGAAAAAATAGAACATACATATAAACACATACACAACACACTTTCATGCCTTATTCCCCCCCTCTCAACCCTCTTTTTTGCGACAAAAGGTTACCTATGTTAGTCCCCATGCTTTAATCTATCTCTGTACCAAATTTCATGAGGATATCTACAAAACTGACTAACTTTCATCCCCTATTTCCCACCTTAAACCCCCTTTCTTGCGATAAAAGGTAGCCTATGTCCTTTCTCAAGCTCTAATATACCTCTGTACCAAATTTCATCAAGATCGGGTCAGTGGTTTAGGCGTGAAAGCGTAACATACAGACAGACAGACAGAGTTACTTTCGCATTCATAATATTAGTATGGATTGGATTTCCAAGAACTCAGTTCTCGTTGGATATGATCTTCTTCAGATCAGGTCTTCAGTTTTAAGTCACCCTTGTAAAAATGAGGTACCTTCTACCTATTTCCTTTATGACGTTCAAAGGTGGATAGATAATCATTTCGCTGGATATATTATCACATCGCTGATATCTGATCATCGCTGATCGCACCGAAATGATATGCACAATTATGCATATCATTTCGGTGGATAAACTTATCATATCGGTGTACAGAAAAAATAATCGGTGCCGGTTTGTCATGTCGGTGGAAACCAAAATTCAAACTGAATTTTCTCCTTAATCTTAAATGATACGTTGATGATATTAAACTTGGGGATATATGATATCATAAAGATTACATAAAACCTGCAAAATATTCAAAAAGCATATAAATGAAAAAGTTCACCGATATGATAAAAAAATGGCATTTGTTGAAATTCACCCATATGGTCTGCAAGTATGTATACCAATAATAATGAGTCTGAGAAACACGATTGAATAAAAATGCTGATGGATGGAAAACTATTTATGCATTGTATTGATTAGTTCTTGGTTAAGAAAATGAATGATCCTTAAGAGTCGAGTAAGAAGAAAAAAGTTCAGAAAGACAGTTAGTAGTTTTCAAAATAGAACTAATTACGGCTGGCGAAATCGTAAGAAACAGTAAATTTTATCAATTTAAGACCACTATAGCATTTGCACAATCATTTGACCTGCAACAATGCGCTACTGTTAGTTGCTGACATACAAATGACGTTATTAAAAGATGCGACATGACTATATAATACAGATAAGTGCCATAATTCATTATATTACCTCATTTATTTAGTTACTGAGTCCATTTAAAAAATCTTTATTCAAATATCATTGCCGGTAAAAACGGACCCCACACCCCAAGTTGAAGGCTTCGGATGCGACTGGGATTAAGAAGAAGAAATATCATTCCCGCTTCTTCCTATATTCTTGCTCGGAATAGGTATAGCTACCGAGATAGGTATATCTTAACTTCAAGTCGCGATAGAAAAGAGGTTCTAGCGCGCGCGGATTCGTTCGATATAATATGAGCTCCTTCGCCGCCGTAGCACCTCGTGAAATCCTTTAATGATACACAAGAAACGCGTATTGTGCATGTCGCAGCCAAGCTTAATCAGCCGTTTAATTAACTGCCTAGGCTGGTAACTAAACGGCGCCGTTCAATTAGCGGCCTGAATAATGTCAGCTAGTTGATCAAACGGCTAGGCAAATGCTACGCTCCGTTTCCGCGTTTGCTTTCTAACCTAACCTATCCAAGTCGGATTGCGCAGCTATCTCAATAAACCTATCACAAATTTTCTGTGAATACACCTCTATTTAGCACCTCGAGGATTTACAGGCGTGAGTATAAGTATGTATGTAATGTGTCCATCTTACGAATGGTCTAAGCATTAGCCAGCCACTTTATTAAATGTTGTAATAAACGTTAGGCCGTTAATTGAATGGCACCGTTTAGTTACCAGCCTAGGCAGTTAGTTGAACGGCCAATTATCGACATTCATATAGACTTTTTGACTTGACTTTGACTTTGACTTTGAGTACATTTTGTGACGAGACTGAGGTCAAGCAAGATATAATGCCGGGTACTATAGAAGTCAATGACCTTACCGAATATATTCCCTGAGTTGTCTTTGAACAGCCCTCAGCTTGTCCAAGAAGGTGGCTGTCTGGTCGAAGTACTCGATAGCGTCGGGTACACTCCCATCCTGATGCTTGTTGTCAACGATTTGTTGGTTCCTTGAAAAACAATGTGTTATTGTCAATTTTTGATCGAACTTGAATAAAGAATTGATTTGCCCACATTGGGGATTTCATTTTCTTGCGATCTTCAAGCGGAGCGTAAAATAACATCTGTCAAGATCGTTTAGGAAGGGATTACAATTTTGGGGTTGTCAACATCTGGACTTCATCCTTGCTTCCAAGGAAAGCCCCGCTTACTATGTCATCCCTGATGCAAACAATCAAACCAATTTATTAAGGTATGCTGTGCCACGAGTGGATGTTAAAACATATCTATTTTGTTTTTTTACTTGGCACCGCCTCCTAACAGATCAATCTATAGGTAAGTACATACTATAATAAAATTATACGTTATGCCGGAGGCTGGGACAGACAAAAAGCGGAGGATCGTACGAAAGGGCGCAAACTGACCACTTAAATACTTCTTTGGAATTCTTGTCTGCTTCTTCATGATATATATATTATGTAAATACGTAAAATTTAAACTAAACCAACTATTTGTCATATATATAATGAATAGTTGGCAAAGTCCTAGGTCGAAAACCTGGTCCGTGAGACCAGCGTCACCAATGACCCAAATTTAAGTCAGACCGGTTCAGCCATTAGAGCGTGATTGAATAACAACCATTCAAACAAACAAACAAACATCTTCAAAAACTTTCACATTTATGATATTAGTAGGAATTAGGATAGGATTATTTCATTTCATGCACACACATTAATAATTAATGTGAATTGATCGCTATGTCACTTCACTACATAGTATAAAACAAAGTCGCTTTCTCTGTCCCTATCTCCCTTTGTATGCTTAAATCTTTAAGACTACGCAACGGATTTTGATGCGGTTTTTTTTAATAGATAGAGTGATTCAAGAGGAAGGTTTATATATATAATACATGTTTAATATAGTAGAGAGTGCAGCGGGAACGGGATCTGACGCCACGCGGGCGGTAAAATGTTGGCGGTACGAAGTTCACCGGGTTAGCTAGACGATAATATTTTATTTCTTTGTTTGGCACAGTCACTCTATTGTACACATGGCTTTGACTTTTAACTTTGTTTTATTTTTCTGTAGAATTAACGTTCAGGTTTACTGGAAGGAAATTCAACATTGAATTAAGCTCGCCTTCATATCTACGTAAATTATTACTTTTGAATTCAAATAAAAGCACCACCATTACAGCGTTCTAATGCCAGTTCTTTATTATCAGCAAACTGTCATGGCGAAGCTTTTTGTTATCTGTATCATTAAATTCGCCATTACACTGCAATATTTTCCTGACAAGAAAAGGAATGTACCTATTGAACCCACCATTGGTGACGTTAATTTGACCTACATCATAGTACAGGGATAGACTTTTAAAAAATAACACATAGGCTATTTCCATTCTAGGCATTGGATCCCCTGGATAGACGATCGGGATCGAAATATCTTCCGATCGAAATAATGTCACAGCAAAATGATTTTGACTTACTTCTTTTCCAAATCCTTGTATTCCAAGCTGTCTTCTTTGATATCCTTGTGCAGAGGTATCAAGGAGGGTACCAAATTAAGCGTGTTGTCTAAGAGGTCCCGACCCAGTACCATGTGAGAGATATACCTGTAAACAAAATGTTTGGCGTTAATATTAAGGGTTTTGGAGTTCCCTCAGATTTTCTACAGGGATCTTCTGAAAATAGTTTTTGGTACTGTTTTATCACCATTCTCACACTGGGTTCTTCCTCCAAAACCTAAGGAACAGAATAAAAATAGAAATATAATAAATAGTCAATAAATTATCGTGATCCAATATCGGGTCAATACAGGTATGGATCGTTTTTGCACATCAATAATATCAATGTTACATTGACAAGATCGCAATTTACACTTATTAAGTTACCCTTTTTTTAACATGTGGGATTCCAGAGCTGGAGGGGGAGGTTATGTCGGACTCAAACTGACTAAACCGCACGCCGTCTGTGGGTTGGGTAGGCCGAAGGTGAGGTAGCTATAGTGCATATCCCTCGCATCCCGGCTGACCCAGGGCCATGTCTCTCGATCTGGCCCACTCTGGGTGGGGGGACCACGGGGTCCCCAACTAGTCCCCGGTATTTGGAGGGGGGCTATTAAGTTACCCTTAGTTTAGCTAACAATATAGTTTTTTTTTAAATTTTATTCTTCCGAAAAAGAAAAGAATATTAGGAGCCGAAATTACTTACATTACCTTACCCTATCAACTAAGCAACTAAGAAATTGCTTGTGCTAAGAGAGGGTCCACGCCGGTAGTGTAATGACCAGGATTCGAACCTGGAATCCCTTGATCGAACGGCAGCCCCTTAACCACTTAGCTACTGATGCTTGCTCGTTTGACGCTCAATAAATATTGCTATCAATATCCGGTCAATATAGTTACAAACCACGCTTTCACATTAATATTATCAATATTACATTGACAGGATCGTGATTTCCTATTGAGGTGATCGTGAGACTGATATTCTCAGCAATCCATGGATTCTCCGTGCGGGTGCCGGGTTGCTGAGTTGGGAACTCGGAACAGTGCCTGGGACTTGCGACCCAAGTGTAGGTTTAGAAGGAGCCGCCTCTTTTGATGATGTACATACATCAACAGTCACCTTCACTATCCAAGTTGCAAACCTACTAGTGCCGATTTAGACATTCGTCCTAGTAATGAGCTTATTGTAGCTCTCGAAAGGCCTAGATCTTTAAGTAGGTTATAGAGAGATTTTGCTGGTTTACCTCTCGCTCCCACTTCTACTCCTATATAAACTCTCTAAGTCCTGAATTAGTTTAGCTAACAGTCAGTTTCCTTTATGCATTAATTTTTCACGACATACCTCTCATGGGCACGGGGCTGAAGGTACCCTCTAGCGAAGTAGTTGATGCCAAGAACTGAAGCGATGCCCTTGCATTCAACGCTACGCAAGAGATTTTTGAAGCCAACCAGGTACCTGTAGAAAGGAATTAGAGCTTTTATTTGGTATATCTTAAGGTGTGTGTATGGGGTTCGAATAAGATATTCAGGACCCTAGCCAATTTCACATGGTATCTAGTACAACTGCCAATTAATGAACTGAGAACAGGTTTTCCTTTCGAGTTAGTCAGACGGTCGTTGTTTCCGTAATAGCCAAATTAAGCCTGGTCTTCGAGATTACAAACCTCGGATACAATCAGAATCATCGCTCATATCATGATGATTAGTTTTTACTAGCTAATTTGAATTCTGATTCTATTCCGGCTACCCATAGAAACTTATTCTCGGGATAAAATAAATCTATTATTACCGACTATATTCTATTCCTATTCTAGTTCTTTTTATCATTTTCTCTGTATATATAACGAAGAAAGAAAGAAAGAAAAGTTGTCATTTCTGCCGGCACTCCCGGAGTGCAACCCGTCTTTTTTTTAATTTTTAGCTAGTGTTTACTCAATTTAGTAATTTAATCAAGTCCAGCCTGCCTTCCATTTTAGTTCTTGAATTTTGCTTCATAAGATTGATATAATGCTCTCAATAATATAAACGAGACATACATGCTCCATAGTTCAAGACTTGGTAATTCCAGCTCGTCCTTGACCATTATAATGTGGCCTACCTTGTCTCAGGATCGTCCTAAAACTAGCTTAAAAGCAATCATTTCCTATTTCTTATTTGATTTTTAAGGAGTTCTCTGGTGTATCTACGGAGTCCAAGGTTCAGTGCCCATGAAATTGCTATGGGACCACCTGTGAGATATATTTAACCCAATGCGAAAATATTTTTTGTAATCGGTTCATAACCGACAGAAATATGGGACATCATAAATAATATGTCTGTTAAAAGTTTGAATTAAAATAATACATACAAAAATGTTACTAAAATTAAAACTTCTGGAACAAACTATGTAAAAAAATTATGGGACCAAATAGCAACAATTCCGCATCGAGCTGAAAATAATCACGTAAATCGGATAATAAATCTTAGAGTAATCGGTGGTGTATATACAAAGAAAAGACGGGTTGCACTCTGGGAGTGCCGACAGAAGTGAAAACTTTTTCTTTCTTTCTTTCTTCGTTATATACATAGAAAAAGATAAAAAAACATACCATATTGCAAAATGGACAGTCTATAGCTAATATTGTATGACGTCAGTCGTCGGTTACGGTCCAAAGGTCAAGCGATCCTGACGCGCGAGTTTAACAATTTTTACCCATCCAACGCCGCTAAAGAAGTTTTCACTTCAAAAAAAATCGATCGAATTGAGAACGAATTGAAGAATTGAGAATCGAGAACCTCCTTCTTTTAGGAAGTTGGTTAATGACTAATTAAACTAGAATCACTTATAATTTGACCAATTGGCTGCAAATACAATATGACATCATCATAACATCCAAAGGGCCAGTGGGGCCCTATACGATGTCCTTTTATTTTATCAAGTGTAAATGAATCATAAGCCAATACCAACGAAAGAAATGATGATACAAAACGGATTACGAAGTAGGTATTGACCTAAATGAGGCCAGTAGATGAACTTATAAGGGAAAATTCTATAGCAGTGTGTCACCGCCAATGGTTTGTGGCTGGCTATGAGATATTTCAAACAACGTCAATGATGACGTTATAACATTCATATTAATTAGAGGTCTGACGTCAAATTATATTCATCACTGATTTCTATACGCTGAGTTATAAATATGTTGCGGCTAAACATCGCTATTTTCCAGTAAGCGACTGCCATATGACCTCCACGGCCTATTGGCAACATCCTTAGTTTTGTAGTTAAACTAGTTGGACTTATTAGGGCTCCAAGTACCCGTAACAAAAGATGTTCGTATGAAAACCGCAATCAAAACATTTAGACAAACAGGTCAGACATAGCTTACATAATTCACCTGGAAACTAACCTCTATACGAATTGGAAAACCCTTAGGTAAATGAATCATTTAGTAGGCCTTAAAAACCTCCACTAACCGCAGCCCTGATTCCCGTACAGGTTTACTAACTACAATGCGTTTGTTTGGTATTTAGTTAACACTTTTTGCGGTTGAATTCTTATTACCTTTTATGGTCATTTGTATGTTTTCCTTAGAAACTAACTAACTTCAGGTGCATAGTCAGTTGGGTTGGTGCGGGTAGCGTGTTACTGGAACATTGTGGTTTATTCAAAGTCTAGGGCGAAGGGTGACTTGTATCCCCATGAATATGTCGGGGTCGCCTATGTTCGAATCGCGAATGACCTCAACCCGATCACAATTTTTTATAGCTGTCATATAGGTGACATCATAAAAGGCGCGCTTCATTTGTTTTTCGTATCTTGTATGTATGTATGTCAATCAATCAATCAATCAATTAACCCACTGCAGTCCACTGCTGAACATAGGCCTCTCCCAAAGTGCGCCATTTCGTACGATCGTCCGCCTTATGTTTTTAATCTTGTAATATTCTTTATTTCAATAACTGACATCTCAAATGAAAGATATTCCTCTCCCAAGTGTTCTTGACTACATAAAATATGAACAAAATGTTACTCAGGGTGCACGTAGCTTTCCAATGGTGAAAGAGTGTTTGAAATCGGCACAGCAGTTTTTGAATTTATACATTAAAAACATACAAACATACAAATCTTTCCTCTTTATAATAGTAGTGTAGATTGAAAATAATTTAATAAATGCCTATTTAAAAGGTCAAAGGTGCAGACAAATTACTTAATGATAACTGTCTGTGATTTATAATAGCAATTTACATAATATTTGCTTTTAAATTATTAAAACCGCATCTCATTATGCTGATGAATCAACTCTGAATCACAAGGTTAAGTGAAAATTCTTTTATTAATGTAAAAAGGTGCGCTTTTTTAGAATGACTCAGAGAATCCTTATTCTTCTTCAAATACGATAAAAATAGTAGCCAAGGTGGTTTTGTGATTGACGGGTTGTAATCCAATGTGGGGCACGATTCCTTAATGGTTTTGATGACGACGTGCGGGTTTAGTCGGTTCGAGTTCAACACAATCGCTTCGTTGCAGTTAGTTTTTTTAACGGACAAGTTAATTTGACTTCACCTGAAGGCAAAGTTTAATAAAAGAGGGTCACCATTACATACACGTACTATGTTTACAATGGTGGCACTCGGCTTGACGGCCTCATTAAAAGAGGACTTTCGTCGCAGCACCGCGTGACACCCACCGGTCCCACTAGTGCTGCGACCACAATGCCCCCTGCCCGGTTATGCACTTACTGCCCCCTGAACGCTATCCAACCGAGATTGTCCAAGGGTTTTTCGCAATCGTGCACGGTGGTACCTACCCGGCCGGAATTGGTGACAAGTTTGTGCCATCAACAGTTAGTAGAGGAAAGGAGTATGAAGAGGAAAAGGCAATAAAAAGGTGGGCTGGCTGGCTTGTCAGCCACCCAATGGAATTAAAATAAAAGAGGTAAAGCTAGTTAGTTAATACATATTTACATTACCTTCAAACGCATTTATTAAAAAGTTCTATTAACGTCACAAATTGACACTTAAATTTTTATTAATTATTTAACTATCATGATCAGATATAATTATAATTCACAGTGCTTTTATATTATGAGTCTCTCCATTCTAGATGAATATATATATACATAATAGAATAACAACATTATTTCTAGACCTAGTTATAGTATTTAATCATTTAATGGCAGACGATTTATTATAATTGCAAATATAGTATGTAATGGCATGCAATTAGTACCTCATTGTCGCCTTCAGTGTCGCGACGTGCAATTAGTTATTTAATAACGTCAATATGATCACGTGCTCACTTCATCTCATTACCATCAAAGTGTTAGTAGAATGCAACCATTCAATAATTTGTATTAAACTTATGAACCCAGGGTCCTTAGTCGAGTGGCAACCAAGAAAGAGTACAAGTATCACCACCCCTTCACATTCGAAGGGTGCCGTAAGAGGCAACTAATGGAGAAATAGGTTTTTTTTTTTATAAATAGGACACGTCAATTTGACTTTACCTCGCCTGATGGTAAGCTGAAGGTAAAATCTCAAGAAAGAGGGCCACCATTATATACACGTGCCATGTTAACAATGGTGGCACTCAGCTTGACGGCCTCATCAGATGCTTTTTCACGCCCCGCTTAAAGGACCCGGGACTGTAGGAAGAGGGAAACTCGTGAGCTGGCAAGGAATTCCTGGTCTTAATGGTGCGACAAAGGAAAGAGTCACCGAACCGCTTGGTTCTTGAAGGAAAACTTGAAATAAAACCCTGTGGCAACCCGTCTGGCCAGCTAGGAAACAGTAGACCAAAGCGAAAGTCGCCCAACGTTTGGAGAGGACCATGTCCAGCAGTGGACTATACGCTAAAGTGTTTTATATTAATGAAAATTTGCATGCCCAATTTAGGCAGAACATGATGTACCTACCTAGTCATAAGACATAATTTGTAACATCCTTATCACAATGTTCTAGCAAATAAAGATCTGTTCTATTCTATTCTATATAGAAAACAATAAATTTTGAGGGTACCTACCCCATTCTTAGAACTGAAAGGAAATACATTTTTTTTTTCATCAAACCCTTATGTCTATGGATAGGTCTTCATAAATGATATTGAAATTTCTAATATTTTTTTTTCTTAACTGAATAGTAGACACTTCCAAAGCGGTAAAATGTAACTGTAACTTCTAAAATAAAAGAATGATAATACTAAAAAAGATTATGTTACTTTCTGCCGGAACCCTTCACGGGCGAGTCCGACTCGCACTTGGCCACTTTTTTCATATTTATAACAGTTTACAGACATTATCGTACTTGTGCCAAGTGGGTAGATACTGGGAACTGTGACTCATACATTTTCAGAGTATACCTCACTAGGTTAAAGTAACTAGGGTTACTACCATAATTTTTATTGTTTTATATTAATAAAGAATTATCTATCTATACTGATAATCACAGTAGAATCATCTATATTAATAAAAAGGGAAAAAGGAAGATCGTGAAATGACATCTTCACTACTATTATAATCTACACTACTATTATAAAAAGGAAAGATTTGTATTTTTGTGTGTATGTATGTTTGATTTCAAAAATTCTTTCACTATTAGTAACTCAGGCTATATTGGATTTCCACGGGAACGTTTTTACTACCTGTGCGAAGCCGGGACGGATCGCTATAATATAATAATACAGAAGCCTTTTGCGTAGTGTCCGAATTTTTTATCAATACGGACAATATTGACTAAATAAGTTTATACGCAACGTCGCGTCGCCTAGCCGTATCGACAACCCTAAAACGGCACGAGCGTGGTGTGACATCGAATGAAATGAATCATCATGATTGTCGCATGCTCTGTTAAGATACGAACTTGTTAATTGATACGCGGTGCTTTCACTTCACTCAACCGACCTGTTATTATGGTAATGTTTATCTTTTTAAACACTAGCTTTTGCCCGGGGCTTCGCCCGCGTGGATATCGGTTATCGCGACCAAACATAGCCTAAGTCCTTTCTCAAAGTCTAGTATATCCCTGTACTAAATTTCATCAAAATCGGTTCAGTGGTTTAGGCGTGAAAGACAGACAAACAGACACAAATCTTTAACATTTATAATGTTATTATTGATTATGTATACCTATTGCTTATTGAAAATAGTTTTGAAGGATGATATAACTATCAGATTGTTTTTTAAAGTTTCCGTACCTCGAAGGGAAGAAACGTAACTCTTATAGGATCACTTCATTGTCCGTGTAGGTACAATCAATTCACTGTCTTATTTTGAAGAGAAGTTACACTATACAAATTTTACCACTTTGGAAGTGTGTCTCGCGCAAACTATTCAGTTTACAAAAAAATGATATTAGAAAGGGCATCTATCAAAGATCTATCCATAGATGCCCCATCCCACAGGTATGTGTTAGATGAAAAAAAAAATTTGGTTTCAGTTCTAAGTATGGGGAATCCCCAAAATTTATTGTTTATTTTTTTCTATTTTTGTGTGACAATCTTAATGCGGTTCACAGAATACATCTATGTACCAAGTTTCAACAGTATAGTTCTTATAGTTTGGGAAAAAAGTGGCTGTAACATACGGACGGACAGACAGACAGACCTGACGAATCTATAAGGGTTCCGTTTTTTGCCATTTGGCCACGGAACCCTAAAAAGGTCTTCATTTATAACAAAAAATCTCAGTGTGAACTGAAGTTCCCAACTTGTATGGGATTCCATTTCACCTTCTCCCTAAATATAAAGTCAACACCTTTTGTTTCAATTTTCTATATAATTTCTAAAACTAAAAAAATATAACATAAACTCACACCTATATCCCCGAAGGGGTAGGCAGAGGTGCTAACACCCACATTTCGCCAGTTTATGTTTAGGTCCCAATATATAATTTCTCAATTCATGCTTCTTTCGTTCGCTCAATTAAAATGGAGCGAATCACGCTGATGAGTGTACTACTGATGATTTTTGAAGTGAAAACTTCTTTAGCGGCGTTGGATGGGTAAAAATTGTTAAACTTGCGTCAGGATCGTTTCACCTTTGAACCGTAACCGACCACTGACGTCATACAACATTAGCTAAAGAGAAAGACTGTCTATTTTGCAAGATACGATAAATAGCATCGTGGCTTAACGGTTAGCGGTTCGACTGTAAGTCCTTATGGTTTCAGATATTACCAGGTTCAAACCTGGGCTTCTGGCACTTTTTGTGACTATTTTTCTTTTTGTAATTTATTACTTTTTGTGATTATTATTTCTTTTTGTAGTTTATTACTTTTGTCATTATTTTTTCTTTTTGTAATTTATTACTTTTTGTGATTGATTTTTTTTTCTTTTTGTAATTTATTAATTTCTTCTGAGAGAAAATTAGCAGAAAATTAGTGATGGGTTCTATGATTGGTTCTATATTATAGGTATGGAATGGTATGGTATGGTATGTTCTTTTTATCTTTTTCTATGTATATAACGAAGAAAGAAAGAAAGTTTTCACTTCTGCCGGCACTCCCAGAGTGCAACCCGTCTTTTTTTCCTTAAATATGTATGTGCTTAGTATAACACTTAGTATAATTTATCTAAGCATAATGAATACGGAAAGCCTAATTTTTGGACGAGAGTTAATAGCTTCGCACATGTAAAAGTTATTGAGTTGGTATTGTAGTCAGTAATTCATGTTCAATTTCTTCGAATTATACCTATAAGTTTTTTGGTAATTAATGGTTATCGTTTGATGATCTGACAGGAACTAGGGACTTTGTATTTGATCTGAGGGGGGGCCTCTAACGATCGCGGGGCCATGGGCACTTACCCAAAGTGCCCACTGGGAAAAAAGGGTCTGCTTAGGGAGGGAAGCAATTACTATGCTCTCTTCTCTTTCCTGCTCTAGTGTGGAAAACAACGTTTTCCACCCAGTACCTACTTGGGTTACATAAACATAACTTTCCAAGCATGAGAAATAAAAAAGATATTACCCATTATGTAATTAAATTCGTCCCGTAATTTAGTTTTGTACGGAACCCTCAGTGCGCGAGCCTGACTCGCACTTGACCCGCTTTTTTATTATTAAGTAGTCAAAGTTATCTCAAACTTTTATAATTGATACTGATTAGGCAATGGCGAGATCTCGGAAAACCTGGAATCTGAGTGAAGCGGGGATGAACTTTGAATTTGGAATGGGATGCAGACTAATTAAATGAGTCAAAGAATTTAGATTTTTTTGCCATGTCAATTCTTCTGTCTGGTACAGTCAGTCTGCCAGTTACATAAAAGCATAAAAGTCAATGTAAATAAATAATAATAAATAAATATTCCACAACGTTTCACACAACGCTATCTAGACCCATGGTGAGCATAGCTTAACTAGCTTGTGTTATGGAATCTAGAATGCGGATAAACATACTTAGATACTTTTTTTTGAAGTGAAAACTTCTTTAGCGGCGTTGGATGGGTGTAAAATGTTAAGGAAGCGTCAGGATTAGTTGACCTTTGAACCGTTACCGACGACTGACGTCATACAAGATTAGGTAGACTATCTATTTTGCATTTTACTATAGATGGCGTCGTAGCTTAAACGGTAAGCACTTCGACTGTAAGTCCTTATAGTTTCGGATAGTATCGGGTTCAAACCACCTGGGCCTCGATTCTACTAAAGTAAAACCATTGTCATACCACAGACACTGCAAAAATTACCCATTTAATTTTAAACTTTAAAGTCATGGAGTTAAAGTCTAATATTAAATGGATTTTTGTAGAGTGAATGGAAAAGTGAAATGTGACACTTTTCATTTAATTTTGGACCTTAAGTTTAAAAGATTAAAGTCTAAAATTTAATGCCATTTATTGCAGTGTCTGTGGTATGACAATTGATTTGGCTTTAGCAGAATCGAGGGCCTGGCCTTCAGGGATTTTTTGTGATTATTTTTTCTTATTATAATTTATTACTTTTGGTGATTATTTTTTCTTTTTGTAATTTATTACTTTTTATGGTTACTTTTTCTTTCTGTAATTTATTATTTTTGGGATTATTTTTTCTTTTCATAATTTTTTAATTTCTTCTGACAGAAAATTAGCAGAAAATAAGTGATAGGTTCTATGATTAGCGCTATATTATAGGTATGGTATGGTATGTTCTTTTTTATCTTTTTCTATGTATATAACGAAGAAAGAAAAAAGAAAATGTTTTCACTTCTGCCGGCACTCCCAGAGTGCAACCCGTCTTTTTTTGTAAATAGATACATAGTAACACCCAGACCAATGCAAATATAGATATTCTTGCATACAAATATTTGCATTGAGCGGGGATCGAACCCGCGCCTCCTGCATAGCGGCCGCGTTCACTACCGCCACGCCACGGAGGCTGTCATGTCCGCAATAAACAAATGAAATATATAATACGATACAAAAAAGTTAGCAAAACAAATGAAATTATTGGCAATGGTGTGATGTTGGAGAGCTCGGAACCTTGGCGAGGCTGGAATGTATTTTGAATTTCGAATTTGCATGAAATAAATGATATAAGGAATTTTGACACCTATCTGCAGTACGCATAGGAGCATTATTGGTCTCTTATATCGTTTTGTACGGTCTTAAGTTGAAATAATTTCATAGGTGCATAATGTATGACAGATGCACTAACTCATTGGAGGCAATTTGGCACGGTTGGAACGAAAAAGAAAACTTTTATAATTTAGTTTTAATGATTTTTAAATATGTAATACTTATGATAGTACTTTAAAAAATATAGTGTGACATATTTCAGTGTAAATTTTTATGTTCAAATTGAAGTTTAGAGTAAAATAATTTAAACTACGGCGTGATTCTTCATTTCAGCGAGACCTCGTAAGACAGTTACGTTTTATGGTTTTTGTTTTTTAATTTTAGTGTTGTGACTATTTTGTCTTAGGTTGTTACACTTTAATCGTATGAAGTTTATCTATGCTCGTTACATTTTATTAAAATATTTTAGTAACAAAGACAACAAAACAATATTACCACACTACTGAACTAAAAATATAATAATATTGTGCTTTGAATGATAGTTTTAAACAAGAGTGAATGTTGTAGTTGTAATAAAAAGACTTAAAGTCGCAGTTGCTTGTATCCCAGGCGCGCGGTGATACCACTACCGTTCAAACGATTTCTCAAACAATACAGTTGTTATCACCGGTGATTCAACTGGTGAATTGGATAATAATGACCAAATACGATACGGGTCGAAAGTAACGTTAAATGTAACAAAAGCTACATTCTGGTAACGATGCGATTACTTGTTTTGGAACTTGAATCGATTATTCTCAGTTGTCCTGTCCTAGACTACAATTGTCACACTGCACCAATGCACCGAACTATAGTAGTTACATAAAAGTCATTAACCTCAATAAACAAATGCAAAAGAAATTGTGATAATAAGTAATTCTCATCCAAGATAATATATAGTCATTTTCTGATATAGATAATTATATTTCATTGGAAGCACGCGTAATAATTGCGGGCGAAACCTGGGCTCCAAGCTGAAGACCTCGGATGCAATCAAGCCACAACGCTTTTATTACGATGATGATGCTGCTGATGACGATGATGGTGATGACGGCGATGGTGATGACGACGATGATGGTGATGAAGCTGATGACGATGATGGTGATGACGGCGATGGTGATGACGACGACGATGATGATGCTGATGACGATGATGGTGATGATGAAGCTGATGACGATGATGGTGATGATGATGCTGCTGAAGACGATGATGGTGATGACGGCGATGGTGATGACGACGATGATGATGATGCTGATGACGATGATGGTAATGATGATGATGGTGATGACGTCGACGACAACGACGACGATGATGATGATGAGTTAGCGTACTATAATTTCTTATTTATTAATATTGCTTCTAATTTTAATTCCACGCTTTTATACGTACCTCCAGATCGTACTGCTATCCGTGTCCTTGATTTCCTTCGTCAAATGGTTGAGAAGAGCTGCATTGGCATTGGTGTACCATTCGACGGCTTCTGTCATGGAGGTACCCGCGGGTACGTTAAGGCTGGCCCTGTACAAATAATACATTTTTTTATTTTATATTTTCAATTTTAGTATGTTCGTGATCGTTTGAGTGCGACCACAATATGGGGTTCTTCCAGAAGGGCATTAATAGATTCCTACAGGGTCGGCATCACGAGTATGACGCCTCTGGTGTAACATACGTTCATAGGCCATGGTGACCACTTTTCATTAGTTGGGCCGTGTATAAAAATATTTTAGAATATTTAGCGTAACGGCGAGGAAGTTCATGTCCGTCACGCCAACAATATTTTTACGCTTCAAATTATAAATATTTTGTCTACAGATTATACATTTATACATACATGCATACATGCATAAAATTACGCCTGTTTCCCATGGGAAGGGCTAGGCAGATATTACGGATCTATTCTTTGAGTGATTGATTTTCTGTATAATCTGTATCTATGTTCTATATTCTATAGTAAATATACAGTACAGCTCATTACCCAGTTGGTGACAATAGGCTATTCTATTGCATGTGATCGGAACAATTTTTGTAACCTTACTAATACTTAATGTGAAAGAAAATATTTGTTACTCAATCAATCAAGTAAATAAACAACACTTGGAAAAATGTAACGTAACACGTAAAATTGGGCTGCTTGAGATTGATCGTTCTGGAAGTCTATAGGATAGACCTATTTTTAGTAGTGGACTATGTGTGGCTGTATGATGATGGTGATGATAAACACATAAAATTACATTTGAAAGGCTGAACGAATCTACCTGAAATTAGGACAAGGATAGATTTCAGTCTTGAGAGAGTGCATAGGTGTGGCGTAGCGGTAGTGATCGCGGCCGCTGCGTAGGAGGAGCGAGTTCGATCCCCGCTCAGTGCAAATATTTTTATGCATGAATTTAGGTATTTTCATTGGTCTTGTCGTGCCTTCGAGAGTACGTTAAGCCGTTGGTCCCGGTTGCCATACAAACATCTATGGCAGTCAACACATCTACGGTAGTTGGAGCCCTCAAAAGTCCAACAACTGGTCTAACTACAACACTTCGATATCTCCTTTGGGTTGTGGAGGTCAGGTGGCAATCGCTTCACAGAAAATGTCGGATTTAGCCAAATCTGCAGTTGGACTCGTAAAAGCGGACCCCAGACTCCAAATTGATAGCTTCGGATGCGACTGGGATTAATGCTAGGATGAAGAAGAGAGTGCATGGGCTACTTTATATCCATGGAATAGTTAGTTTTTTTTTAATGAATATTAGCAACCGATATTATCGAAATTACTAATATTCCCTCTAACCCCTCCAACTAAGCTAAATTGCTTGTGCTAGGAGTGGGTTCACGTCGGTAGTGTAATGGCCAGGATTCGAACCTGGGACCTCTCGATCGTAAGACCGACTCTTTAACCACTAAGCTACCGACGCTTATCATAAATGTATCGAGAGAACGGAGCATTCCGATTGGCAGGCTTCACACACAGGCAGGCGGCCAATAACACTGCTTACGGGACGCTTACGACACGTTAACGATACGATTATAATAGATTTTAGTGCAAGGGTCCGTTCAGCCGTCTAAGCTTGTTTGTGTAAACATCCGAATATGTTCACAATAACAAAATTAGAAGAATAATCTCTAAGATACACATTAAAATCAGTATCTCTGATTAGACAGGGGAGTAGTTGTCGCCTCAGCTCATAGCTAAGCCTTATTTAAAATTCTGATCACGCATCTTGCGGATTCACATTGTAAATTAACTAACAAAAGTAGCATAGCTCAAGATCTTTCATTTCCAGTAAATAGTTAATAATATATAATAAGAACTGTTCTTCTAATATACCGTGAAATATGGTGGGCATAGATTATTTTAAATAATCCAAAAACATCCAATTAAAGAATATAGTCAGAAGTTTTAATAGAGTTACTTAAGGACCTCCATAAAAGCGAGCCTGGGGGTGACAGGCCCCTTGTCACCTCAGCATAAACAACAATACGCACCCCACTTTTTCTGAGGAAAGCTGTGGACTTTTTAGTCCGAGCCCTAGTGGATGCATCAAAAGCTTGTTTGATTGAATTTCACTTATACTTACATATATATCCCCTGGGTTAGGCAGAGGTATATTAAACACAAGTTTAGCCGAATCCGCAGTTGAATAGGTAAAGCAAACTCTAGACTCGTAAGTAGAAGATTCGATTGCAACTGGGATTAACGGATGAAGAAGAAGGAAGCGCTGTGCTTTTAGAAATTGTACGAAAACTAGTAGTGCACCTCAGTGGCGCCACTGTAGCGCTTCCTAATGCCTCTATTTTGAAGGTGCCTTAGAAACAATAGTTCTTTACCATCAATCTTCCAAAAAGTGTTATGATTATTCAGAATATTCTAATCTGGAGGTGAATCTGTCTGCATTAAGGATTTTCCTTAAACTTGACTCTCCGTCTTGTCCTTTACTGAATCATTCGATGTTGGTTAATAAACTACCTAACTATTTTATTGAAACAAGGTTAACTTAAGTGATGTGATCAACTAAATATAGATATGATTAATGCTTATTCGTAGGTAGGCTGCATAACTATGTCCCATGTCACACAATTTATTCCGGAAAGTACTTTCAACGCTGTGACGAAGCACAGTCATCCTTAAATGTCGCTAAATTTATTAAATACTAGCGGTGGCCCGCGACTTCGTATGCGTAGAGTTATAAACAAACTAACATCCCCATTTTAAACCCAAGAGGCGGTTGAATGGGATGAAAAGTATCCTATGTCCGTCTTTTGGTTCTAAGCTACATCCTCACAAATTTTCAGCCAAATCAGTACAGCCGTCCTTGAGTTATAAATAGTGTAACTAACACGACTTTCTTTTATAAATAAGTATATGTAGACTAGCGATCCACCCCGGCTTCGCACGGGTGGTAAAAACTTTCCCGTGGAAATCCAATATAGCCTATGTTACTCAAGGTGAATGTAGATTATCAATGGTGAACGAATTTTTGAATTCGGCGCAATAATTTTTGAGTTTATTCATTATAAACATACAAAAATAAAAATCTTTCATCTTATAAATAGTAGTGCAAATGTAGAAGTGGAGATTAATATTTTCCCGGTTGTTGTAGGCAACACAGCTGCCACTTTCTCTCCTCCTAACGATTTCTGCTTTCCCTACTCCTAGCGATTTTATTTAGTGTGTTTGCTATTTCGGGAGTGACTCCTTATCTCCTAATCCTGAAAGGAAAACCTGCATCAAAGCGTCAAGCCATATTCGGTAGGTTTACTAGCTGGAATGTTGGAGAGGTTTGTTACCCAAAGATCTAGGAGAAGATCCCACATAAATGAATGAACTTATGCATAGTATTTTTATCATCTTTGGAGAACAAGTTCAATACATTTCATGTTTTTCTACACTACTATTATAAAGAGAAAAGATTTGTGTTTTTGTATGTTTGTAATGAATAAACTCAAAAACTACTGTGCCGATTTCAAGAATTCTTTCACCATTGGAAAGCTACATTCACCCTAAGTAACATAGGCTATATTGGATTTCCACGGGAACGTTTTTACCATCCGTGCGAATGGGGCGGACCGCTAGTTGTTTATAATTTTATGAAAGTTCACAGCTACGGTGATCAGTAACTTGGACTGTAGTAATCTACTTCTGTAGGCGACTATATCTAAGTATTATTGTATGCCAAGGTATTAAAGGAGGATGTTTTTGTGCGGCCTATGTAAATACAATGAGATTTGGGGCTTTGGTACACATATAAGATTGCTGTTTATTTGCGATACGCAGTTCTTGGCGTTATGTGGTCTGCATTTCTAAAGTTCCCGAAGTATTATTTGGTGGACTATTGAAAAATAGTTTTTCTACGATTCCAGTAGTTGGTACCACGTATTTTCCCTAAACTTTTAAGACCAGATTTTAAATTGCCGTGTAGTAGAATAGGACCACCCCATTTCTTTCGATGGGTCGTAAAATGCCCCCTCTCGAGGAGGGCCAGACCGAGAAGGACGGCCCTGGGTTAGCCGGGATGCGAGGGATATATCGTCCAACAACCTCACCTTCGGCCTAACACAACGACCCATAGAAGGCGTGCGGTTTAGTTGTTCGAGTCCGAAATAACCTCCTCCTCCGGCTCCGAAAGGGGGGGGGGGGGTATCCGTGGGAATTTCCCGTACGTAAAAAAATGGGTCGTAAAAGGCGTCTTAGGGATAGGGCTATTTATCCATCTGAAAGTAAACGTACGTGAATAAGTGCCGACTTGGCGGCAATAGGCTCGCCCACTGCCGAAAATAGTTTGTGAAATGTGGGTGTTATCACACTTCTGCCTACGCCTTCGGGTATTTACAGGCGTGAGTAAAATGTATGTAGGTATTTGTATTTTAGGAACCTCGCTGTGGGCGCTATCAGTGTTTAGTACTCGGATAGTGCCTATAGCGAGCTTCCTAAAATATTAGGTCCTTACGTATAAAATTGGCGTTTTGTACGGGAGGAATAAAAAGTCGATTGTTTTTATTAAATATATTTAATTAATCAAAGTATGCACCGTTGTTATCTATGCACTTTTGCCATCTTATGGGTAGTTCATTGATCCCTTTGAAGAAGTTGTCCAAATTCCGGAAGAAATGGTAATCTGTTGGAGCAAGGTCCGGGGAGAACGGTGGATGTCAATTGTAGCTCAGCTAACTTAGTGGTTGTTTGTTGTGCAGTGTGTGGTCTTGCGTTGTCGTGAAGCAGCAGTGGCCTAGAGCGATTGACCAATCTCGGTTGTTTAACAGCTAGTTCTTCCTTCATGGTTTGCAGTTGCTGACAATAGATATCTGCCGTAATCGTTTGGCCAGATTTAAGAAAGCTGTAGTGAACGACACCGGCGCTAGTCCACCAAACACTTACAAGTAACTTGTTCTGAGTCAATTTTCGTTTAGGGCAGGATTTGGCTGGGTCTTCAGGGTTCAGCCATTGCGATGAGCGCTTTCAATTCTCGTACAATATCCACTTCTCATCACAAGTAATGATTCGATTTAAAATCCCTTCATTATTGTGTCGGTTGAGCAAAGTAACACAGCAGGCGACCCGTGTTTGCAAGTTCGATTCACTCAATTCATTTTCATTTTTTACTTTCCCGATTTGCTTCAAGTGGATTAATACAGTTTTGTTACTTACTCCGAAGCCTGCTGCTATCTCTGAAGTGCTTTGTGATGTATCCGCTTCCACAATAACCTTTAATTCTTCGTTTTCCACTTTGATCTCCGGCTGTCCACGGGGTTGGTTCTTAAGGTCGAAATTTCCAAAACGAAAACGTTGAAACCAAAAACGTGCCGTGCTGTCTACACATCATTAATTCTTCGAGCTGTTTCTGCAGCACTGGTGCCACGGTAGAGCTCGTACTCGTAAATATACCGATATTTTATGTTTTCCATTGCGCGGTAATAAGCGACGCCAAAGAAAAAATAATGAGGAAAATAACAAATGAATGACTGTATTACATACATACATACATACATATAATCACGCTTTTATCCCCGGAGGCAGAGGTGAATTAACACCCACATTTCACCAATCTGTATTCGGTCCCACGTAATAGGGGGTGAGCCTATTGCCGTATTCCGGGCACTATTGTTAACTCGAGCCATGCATCTAAGGCTGAGTCTGGGCTGTACATATCTGTCTGATGTTGAAGTTAATCAGCCCTATCCCTTAGTCGCCTTGTACGACACTACATGGGAAGAGAAGGGGTGGCCCAAATTCTACTCTGCCGGGAACCACGCGTACCTATTCCAAAGAAAAAAAACCAGCTAAATGAATTTATTAATTTGAATTTGGAATTTTTAACCAAAGAGGAGATATTTCAGATCAAATTGATCAGTACGACAAAACGCTAATTTCATACGTAAGGACCTAATAGTTGAATTGGTAATGGTATTGCATACCGATCAGCACCAAATTTGAAAATGATTCTAATGTGAAATGCGTAAGATTCGTTGATCCAAATTCCCTGATTCGAATTTAAATATTTCTCGGACTAAATCAAGTTCCATACTTATGATTTTTCTTCATTTCCACAATTCATTTGGTCGTATGACTTCAGAGCCACGACTCCAAATTAGCTATATGATATTTCAGTGACTGCTACAACGCTTCGGGAGTGTTTTCATAAGAACCACAACATATGTTTAAATGTTACAGTAAGCACAACGCGTCATGAGTTCTTATGTTTCGCTCAATGAATGTCTTCGGTCTTTGGCCGTAATATAGGTAGATATTAGTAGATTTATATGGGAAATAATATTTTTGGAACTCAAAATGGTAGATCTAACACCAGATATATGGGTAGATCTGTGGTCAAAATATCGATTATTCTCCGCTTAATATGACACCGCGCGCCCCGACATGACCTTATATCTAACCTACAGAGAGGTCAGAAGAGGTTAGAAGAGTCGCTTCGTGTAAGGTTAGGTGGGTAATTACTTGTGATAATGCACGAATAGAGTTGCTCGAGACGAGACTACATAGAACATAAGTCTTTAGGCTTTCACGGCCGGTGTTGCATGTAGAATATACTGCTTCCGGGCTGTTTGGCCGTGGTCCATATTAAACTTGACGTTTCAGGCGTCTCGTCGATCACTGCGGTCGGAATCTTCAGTGGCGCAGGTCCGGGTGGCGAAGAGTGCCCGGACTACATAGACATTATTGTTTTCAAAATAGTATCTGCTGCCAAAATATTTTAGTGGCATATTTACTATTTTGAAGATAAACTATTATTTTGATATATGTTCTTATTAGCAGTGGCCCACGTCTCCAAACATAACCTATGTCCTTTCCCAAGGTCAAATCTATCCCTGAACCGAATTTTATCAAAATCGGCTAGTCGTGTAAGCGTAACAGATTGGGTTACTTTCTCATTTATAACATAAGTACAGATTAATGATCTATCGTGTTTCTTGCAGATCTATAAGTAAATTTAGAAATCATGATTCATACCAAAGAAGATGTAAAGTCCACGACCAAGATTAATGATCTTAAACCAATAATTATGACGGCACAAAGATCGACGATCTAAATAAAAACAAACTTTTACCTTAGTTGACTAATGAGTTGTGATGGTTAAACCCGTAAAATTACTCCGTACAAATTAAACGTGAATTAGTCTACATATATATCGGTGGTAAAACTTAAAAATTAAACGTTGTACACATGAAAAACTGACTTTAATAATCATACGACTAAGATTGATTGGATATTTATTATTCCATATAGATTAAATGTATTCTGTTATTAGAACTGGATGAAAATGAGAACTATCTAGAAATAACGATCAATTTTCTAAAAATATTTATAAATCGTCCAAATGAGAAGTCCGACTGGGTAAGTACCTCCCATACACAATTACCGCGGCCATAATAACCTCGTGTTGTGTTCCCGGCGGAGAGTAGGCCGTGGGTAGCCAAGGCTCATTGGAGAGTTTTTGAGCTGTCAGTAGGAAGACCAAAGACGATTCCTGCTTTGTCTTCTACACCGATGGCACAGAAACTCTCTGTGTTTACAGAATCGGCAGCACAACTGTGACTCCCATGGTGTTGCACACGTCCATAGGCCGCAGTAACCACTTTATATCAGGTGGACCGTGTGCTTGTCTGCCACCTCAGTGGTATAAAAAAAAGACGGGTTGCACTCTGGGAGTGCAGACAGAAGTGAAAACTTTTTCTTTCTTTCTGTTTTCGTTATATACATAGAAAAAGATAAAAAGAACATACCATACCATACATATAATATAGCGCCAATCATAGAACCTATCACTAATTTTCTGCTAATTTTTTATCAGAAGAAATTAATAAATTACAAAAAGAAAAAAATAATCACAAAATGTAATAAATAAGGCCAGGTTTGAACCCGGTACTATCGGAAACCATAAGGACTTACAGTCCAAGCGTTTACCATTAGGCTCCGACGCTATTCATGTTATTTAGACAGTCTCTACCTAATGTTGTATGACGTCAGTCGGTTACGGTTCAAAGGTCAAGCGATCCTGACGCGAGTTGAACATTTTTAACCCATCCAACGCCGCTAAAGAAGTTTTCACTTCGAAAACCAAGAAGAGCCTCGCTTGTGATTAGTGGGTGTACCGGATAGCTGTCCAATGATGGATATAAGTACCAGGTAACATTAAAATCCTGAGGGTCACCTCTTTTCCCCATACGGCTCGGTCAATTGGGGTGCGCGAGGTACATAGCAGAGGGTAACTCACCCCCGGAAACTGATAGCCCGAGACGGCACTGTAGTTTTGGTCGGTTCGCGTCCAACATAACCGCAACCGGTTTAGTATACCGAGTATAAGGGGAACGCTCCCGATGGCCTCTGGTAGTACTCCGGATACACTACATACTGGCATATTTTTTTTAGATAAGGTGATTTTTTTCCCGTTTAATTAGTATTATTTATTCTCCATTGTATTAGCAAAGTTCAATGAATCGGTAATTTCATTGAAAAACTTCACTACAAAAAAGCACGCGCTTGGCGCCATTTGTTTTTTCAATAGTGATGTTTTTTTATGAAATTGTTGTTTCATTGAGCTTTCCTAACATTATGGAGATTAAATAAAACTAATAAAACGGAAAAAATTAAAAATAAAATACAATTTTTTTTTTACTAAATCGAAATAAAATATTTAAAATATGTAGTGTACCTGGTGTACTACCAGGGGTCTTCGGTTTCGGTAGCGTTCCCCTTACACCCGGTATAAAACGTAACATTAAAACCGAATTAAGTACCTCTCTTTTTTAGAAGTCGGTTGATAATACACACGTGTTTGCTAACCGCGTGTGCGTACACATGTCATTTTATAAATCATCGCGTGCGCCGCGTCGTTGTGTTGGCACGCGGCGTGCGGCGCGCATACACACTTCCACACACTTCAATTAATGATTCATCAAACAACGACTGTTTAGCCTGTGTTGTCATAACGGAAAATAATATTTTGACAACATTGTTGAAAAAATCGGTACGCTAATTACGATACTTCATTGTATAGACCTGCCTCTATAGCTAAGTGACAACACGTTTGTAGTAGGTATAGAATTGATCAGATTGATCAATGTATGGGATTGACATGTGTTTAAGATAGTCATAAACGTCAAATACTTCAAATTCAAAATCAAAAGTCATTTATTCTGCACAGACCATTAAAATGAAACTTACAATACGTCAAGTTTTAAAAAAAAAACCACGGATTGCACTCCGGGAGTGCCGGCAGAAGTGAAAACTTTTTCTTTCTTCCTTTCTTCGTTGTATACGGAGAAAAAGATAAAAAGAACATACCATACCATACCATACCATACCTTTAATAAAGCGCCAATCATAGAACCTATCACTAATTTTCTGTCAGAAGAAATTAATAAATTACAAACAGAAAAAAGAATCACAAAAAGTAATAAATTACAAAAAGAAAAAGAATCACAAAAAGTGTCAGAAGCCCAGGCTCGAACTCGGTACTATCTTAAACTATAAGTTTTTACAGTCGAAGCGCTCACCGCTAAACTACAAAGCTTCTCATTGTATCTTGCAAAATAAAAGTCTATAGCTAATGTTGTGTGCCGTCAGTCGTCGGCTACGGTTCAAAGGTCAATTGATCCTGACGCGCGAGTTTAGCAATTTTTACCCATCCAACGCCGCTAAAGAAGTTTTCACTTAAAAAATCTAGACTAGTTTAGCAAATGGACCACCACCGGTTCGAAACGCGGCCACGACCCGAGAAGACCCCGGCAAGAAACTTACTTCACTCTTTTACTCTTCCTATTGATTTGATATACCTTGGCATTTTCGGTAGTGACTATCGTTTGATCTGCAAGCCCCAAAAAGGCAACCATCGTCAAAGTCTTGCCTGTTAGTCAGCAGGCGGACAAGATAGCGGGTAGACTGGCTAGGCTTCAAAGATGGATATATCAATTAAATTTAAAGAAATTGCTGCACTATTTAAAACTTATATAACAAAGAAAGATACATTTATTTAGGGCAAAGTGAACTCATAATAATTAATTAGTTAAAACATAATGTTATATCAATGCACACAATACAATAAATTACAAATAACAAAAATATAAATAACAGAAAAACAAGTGAAGTATTGACACATAAATGCACCTAATGGGTGTCTAGTTCAGCATGTGCCAGGTACATAGTTAAGTATATGAAATAAGGATACCAATAGTTATGCTTCTAAAATAATCTGAAACGACCAAAAAATTTAATCCAAAATAAATAATGATATTAAATCATTCATGAGGAGTCAGTAAGTACACATTATGAGTGGCAACAGGTAAGCTATGGAAAGATTTACAGCAAATTTAATGGCAAGTAAGTAAAAAATATATTGTTAAACAACACGTTTCGTATTTTTATGTCTTTATTTGAAAACTAGCTTTTGCCCGCGGCTCCCTCGGTTATCGCGACCAAATATAGCCTATGTCTTTCTCAAAGTCTAATCTACCCCTATACCAAATTTCATCAAAATCTGTTCAGTGGTTTAGCCGTGAAAGACGGACAAACAGACACACACATACACTTTATGTGTATCAGTGTATGTGTGTGTCTGACACACATACACTTTACCTTTAAAAATTTTTTTGAAGTGAAAACTTCTTTAGCGGCTTTGGATGGGGTAAAATTGCTAAACTCGCGCGTCAGGATCACTTGACCTTTGACCCGTAACCGATGACTTTGTAGGACGACATAACGTCATACAACATTCCTAGCTACAGAGTGTTTATTTTGCTAGGTACGCTAAGAAGCTTCGTAGCTTAGTGGTAAGCGCTTCGGCTGTAAGTCCTTATGGTTTCAGATAGTACCGGGTTCGAACCTGGGCATCTGACACTTTTTGTAATATTTTTTCTTTTTGTAATTTATTACTTTTTGTGATTATTTTTTCTGTTTGTAATTTATTAATTTCTTATGACAGAAAATTAGCAGAAAATTAGGGATAGGTTCTATGATTGGCGCTATATGATAGGTATGGTATGTTCTTTTTATCTTTTTCTCTGTATATAACGAAGAAACAAAGAAAGAAAAAGTTTTCACTTCAGCCGGCACTGCGTCTTTTTTATTTTTAATACGAATGTTGTAAGATTATAGTCACATTATAGTGGTTACCACAGCCTATTGGGTCTTGGGTCTTATTATAGGGGTCACACGTTGTTCGTATACATACAGGTGAGAGGTGTTTTTTTTACATGAGGGAAATCCCAATCTCCAGAGTCGGATAACCTCCCCCGGTTATGTCGGACTCGAACCGACAAAACCGCACGCCGTCTGTGGGTCGTTGTGCTAGGCCGAAGGTGAGATTGTCTCGCGACATATCCCTCGCACCCCGGCTGACCCAGGGGGTGAGAGGTGGTAGAAGTAAAGAGAAATCGAGAAGAAGGAATAAAGGGAGGTGAGACAAAAGAGCAATGGAAAATACAATTATTTCTACGTTTTTTACTAGACTGGCCAGTACTGACCATAGCTATTAACATGTCTGCATGAAAACAATCATGAATCTCGAAAGTAACTCTGTCTATCTGTTATGCTTTCATACCTCAGCCAATGAGCCGATTATACTGAAATTTGGTGCATAATTAGGTTGACCTTGAGACTACTATAAGCGACATCCAGGTGGGCGGAGTCGCGGACCACAGCTAGTATAGAACAAGCGAAAGGAGTACGCCACAATCGTAAAAGTGAAAAGATTTTGTCTCTGTCTATCCCGATGGGAAATATAGGCGTAACGTTATATAAAAAAGTGAAGATTGGGACAGATAAATGGTAACGGTGTCTTCCATTCTTTACCCACGAATATTTTTCTGAAATAAATAGATAGATAAATAGATTTCCATTAAGGTATGAAAATAAATATTTTTAATCAGTATCAAAGTATTACTTTATTTGCTGTCGGTGCGTACTAATGAACACTTGAAATACAAGTGCGATCCAATGCATAGCTACAATACATCAGGGTAGATTTCGGAATTAAGTTTTGCAGTGGGTGGAAGACGGAATTACAATTATTCTTTTAGCTTGTGTGCACAGTTTCGTGGGTAAGGAACGGAAGAGCTCATAGTAACAGCTCTTGCTAGTGTATACTGTAAGTAACAGCTGCTATCGAACAAAATGAACCAGGTATAAAACATAATCATATTTGAACATATTCCATTTTTTATTATAACGAAGTAGAAAGTACTAAACGGCCCAGGTTCGTCTCCATGATTCATTCTCCAATGTATTTTTTTATGATTTTTCCAATAAATTGCCCATAAAAACTTAACGGCCATTTTTATGAAGAGAGCGGTCGTTAATATTTGGACACACTGATATGTTTTGTCCCTTATTATTCTATTTGTATCGGTTCAGGAGCTATTGAAATTCATTAGCTATGATATTTTATTGCTATCGGTATGCAAAGAAGGACCTCATATTAAAAGAATAACATAAACGAAACGCGTATGAATCCGCCGAAAGTAATCCTTAAATGTATACTGTCTGGGGTATAAATATTTTATACTCTCTTACAATCTTATCTACACATGTATTATTGTAAAGGCGTGGCATTCATACCTCTTTGGTATTATTAGAAAGACGTGAGTGAATGAAGGGGCTATCTGACAATTTCAAAACATTGTGATAGTGAACTTAGAAGCTTTAATACTTTATGTGCAGGTAAATATGATGTTTTCTGATTATACAATAATATCATACTGTTAAATTATTGAATTAACAGTCAGAAAACGTCATAGTTATCTGCAAAAGTATTAGAGCTTTGGAGTCCTTTATCTCAATATTTTGAAATAGTCAGATAGCTCCTTCATTCACTCACGTCATAATTATTATAATGTTGTATAATAACTTCTGTTTAAGCTTCGATTATAATCACAGTGTTTAATTTACGGTGGTTTAATTTAGTTTGATAGTTACGTGTGACAGTTTTGACAAGAATTGGCCCTGTTAATTAATTTTGTAACACGGACGTCATTTTCAATAGCGTTATAATCTAAAACGGATTCAATCAAAATTAGTATTGTTTACCATATCAATCAACATTATCTGTCCTAAAGCCAAATTGGACTAGGTATTGACCGTTATGTTAAGTAGGTTCCAACCTATTGTTTAAGGTTTCATTTTATTCTTGTGGTTTATATCATGTGTGGTCGTTTTAAATATCGAATATTTACATAAATAATGCATATTGTGGTAACCGAGTAGGCTAACACATTACAAGTGGTCTTAAGATTGCGACTATTCTTAAGACATTGCGTTCCGTTCTGCGGAGTGCTTATCAAGCCGTCAGAGTCGGTCCAAACGAATATCTATGGCTGTCGTAACGGGTACTACCTTACTTTACCGCACCTTAAGGGTACCTAGGTGCTATTCGCTCAGGTGCTATTCGGCTGGGTGCTCTAAGTGGACTACACCAAAAGTTCCACAACAGTCCCCCGAGTACGAATAATATTCGAATTCGTAACGTAAACGTATCCAGAGAAGGGAGCAATGCGATTGGTCGCCTGCCTACTGTGAACATGTGCCATTCTTTCAATACGTTTACGTAACGAATTTGAATATTATTCGTGCTCGGGGTACTGGTCTCACTACAGAACTTTGATATCGCCAATGGGTGTAGTAGGTATGATGACTGACGCTTTACGGCAAATTTCGAAGTTCTTCGCAGTTAGGCTGAAAAAAGCTGATCCTGGACACCGAGGTGAGGGCCACGAATGCGTCCTGGACATAAGCATAGCTGATGATGATGAGAGTTGTTACGAGGTAAATGTATTGTTAGTTCGACTGTCACAAATTAATTAATTGACACCGTGAAGTAAAATTATTATTATTATTACCAGGCAATACTAATCATGGTTACTCAAATTATATATTTTATTACCAGGCAATACTAATCATGTACTCATATGAAAGAGTGGTTACTTCATGGGATTTTAACGAGTTATACAAACACCATTACCGTGTAAAGGTGTGCCAACACTTAAGTCTATTATAGTGCATTAGATCATTAAGACACCATGGATAATAATATTACGAGTGCAACATGAAAGCTTTCCATAAAATTAAGTGTAGTTTTCCTCGATTACCATACAGCGCCCTCGTTTCACATAAATATTCCAAGGGTATTCGTATGGGAAATAATACATTTTGTATCTTCTTAACAGAGACTTAAAGAGACTTAAACTGAAAAAGCAGACCCCGCATTCTAAGGTAAAAGCTTCCACTTCTGCTAAGCCATGGGTACCCTTTTTTTAGGTATGCAAATTCTCCACGAAAACCTCTCCGGAGGGGGAGGTTATGCCGGATTCGAACCAACTTTGGGTCGTTTTTTAAAGCCAATGGTGAGGTTTTCAGGCAAATCCTTCGCACCTGCAGACCCAGGGCCATTTCTTACGATCTGGCCGTTCCCGGTTGTGGGAACCACGGAATTCCCAACTCGCCCCAGGTTATGGGCCGCGGCCTGCTTTTGCTAGAGTGACAGGCGGCTCTCCTCGTCACCTCCAGGCGCACGCTCATGGGGGACTGAGGTCATTCTGCTACCTCTGACGCTTGAGTTCCCTCAGTACACGAGCAGCGCCATCCGCAGCCTTGTGTATACTCTTTGTTACGTGAGAATAACTTACTATCCTACATTGATAATAAAAATGTGAGAATTTTTGGTGCGGTTTGGATGTTTGATGTCATCCCGGCTGTGGTCAACAGTCGTTAGGTTAAGACGGAGGCCTATATGGGCGACCTGAACAACTCAGTCACAGGTTGGCCGCAAACCACATAAAAGATGAAAAAGATCTAACAGCTGACCGGATCTAGTGGAAATTTAGTGCAGGGATTGATTATAGGATTGAATATTTAACCATTTTTTTGTCCCGGGGATAGATTCCCATTGATTGCGGGAACAGCGGAGCCGTCGACATCAGCTAGTAATAAATCCTTTTTCTTAAATCCTAACAGGTGAGCTGGCTCATATGTGAAAGCATAGTTCATTATCATCATGAACTCAGGTAGCAATATATTTACGGCTTAATAAATATCACCTCATTTGGCTCTTCAGCGGTGAATACTCGAGGTCAATGTTACAATAAACGACTTAAGTGGTATTAGCAGATGCGGTACAAGATCGTAGCCAAAGCACACAACAGCAACCGACAGTATGTCGTTGCGACATTAACTCTAGTTTTTCCACTCTGATTAACTAAACTGAACAATTCGTTAGCCGGAGTATCGTAGAATAGATTGATGGATGTATGGGATTGATGGATGTATGGGATTGACACGTATTTTGACGATTATGACAGTCATCAACATATGTCAGTCCCATACATTGATCGTACACAATATACTCAGGCCTGTAAATCCCCGGAGGGGTAGGCTGAGCTGTATTAACACCCTCGTTTCGCCAACTATGATTTCCGATCCCCCATAATAGGGGCCAGTCTATAACCGTCTAGCGTTGATCAATTTAAAAAGAATATTCCTATTCCAGCTAAGCTAATTTGTTTTAGGAGTGAGTTAATCCATATATAAATAACACTCTAAGGGTAGGGCAAAAGAGACCACGTGAAGTTAGATTTGCAGAGATTCATTCAAGACAATAATTTAAGGGTAAAACTTGTTTTGCCAACTAACATGTTTAAAATAATCAATTTGCGAAATGATGTTAAGGCATATTAAAATTTTTCAATAAGTATTTTGTCTAATGAGTGGTTTTTTTTATGACATAGGAGGCAAATGAGCAAACGCATCGCCTGATGGTAAGCGATCACCGCCGCCCATGGACACCTGAAACACCAGAAGGGTTCTAGGTGCGTTGCCGGCCTTTAAGGTGGGATTACGCCCTTTTCTTGAAGATTTGAAGGTCGTATCGGTCCGGAAATACCGCAGGCGACAGTTCATTCCACAGTTTAACTGTGCAAGGCAGGAATGTTCTGGAGAAACGCACAGTTGAGGACTGCCAACCATCCAATCACCACTTGATGAAAATGTTGTCGCTATAAACAATATAGTTTGTAAAATGATAAATTTATCAATTATAATTTTGTCAAACGTTGTTTGTCAAATGAAGATCTGTTATTCGTTTTTTGTCAAATGATTGGATACATCTCAGGTGATGATATCAAATTTTGTGTCGTAACGTAGTAGCGGTGTTGTACCTACAGAAATGACGAAGCTGATGAAATAGTAATAAAACTTATCGCAAAACTATTTTTGATGGATCGTCGGTAATTTCTAGAAGTTATTTAATAGAATTGAGAGAATGATACTTGTCTTTTATGTTTCTAACTAAATTGTTAGTGTTACTATTTACGCTGAATGAGCTGACAGTATGATAAAGTCTTGTTGAATTTTGCTTTTTCGTGGATCAAGTAAATGATGAGTTATTGAACTGGTTGATTGAGTTAGTGGTTGAATGACTAGATTTCAAGCTCGTGGTATATTTCAACTATTTTCTGCGGATCATCCTAGGTCCAGTGAAACCATACTTACTACTATATTTACTAGGAATATATTTTGTTTTATAAATAGGACACGTCAATTTGTCTTTACCTCGCCTGATGGTAAGCTGAAGGTAAAGTCTCAAGAAAGAGGGCCACCATTATATATACGTGCCATGTTAACAATGGTGGCACTCAGCTTGACGGCCTCATCAGATGCTTTTTCACGCCCCGCTTAAAGGACCCGGGACTGTAGGAAGAGGGAAACACGTGAGCTGGCAAGGAATTCCAGGTCTTAATGGTGCGACAAAGGAAAGATTCACCGAACCGCTTAGTTCTTGAAGGAATGTTCTGCACCGAATAGGGGTGACATCTAAGTCCTGCACGTGTCGTCCTGTATAGAAAGGGGGAGGGTGGGACTAATTGGAATAGCTCTTCAGAACATTCACCATGGTAGAGACGGTAAAAACTGCCAAGGAAGCAACATCTCTACGCATCTGCAGAGACTCGAGGGTACTCGTGACCTCAGGATTTCCGATAATGCGGACCGCACGTCGCTGCAATCTGTCGAGAGCATCTAATAAGTACTTTGCGGATCCATCCCAGAGATGTGAGCAGTACTCAACGCAGGAACGAATTTGTGTCTTGTAAAGAAGACACCGTTGCTCTGGCGTGAAAAACCGTCTCACTCTGTTCAGGACTCCGAGTTTACGCGAGGCTGCTTTGATGATACTCTCGATGTAGTTTATGTTGTTCAGTTTGCAGCGAACATCCATACCGAGGATATTGAAGTTGTCCTGCAGTGGCAGTGGCGTGCTCTGAAGAGTGGGAAGGGGAAGGAAAGAAGATAGCTTTGCTGTAAACGCACATGCCTGCGTCTTCTTGGCATTGAACTCGACCAAGTTCTCAGAGCCCCATTGGGAAATGTGGTTCAGGATCCGGTCAAGCTCGGTGACAAGAAGCTGCCTTTTTTCCGCGATATGCGTCTGCTTATCCGCAGGACGTCCATGATAACTCCCGTGCAAGGTGCTATCATCCGCATAGCAATGAATGCTGCCGGTCGATAATTTGTCATTGATATGCAGAAGAAAGAGAGTTGGCGATAGGACAGACCCCTGCGGTACGCCGGCATTTACCTGCAAGAACTCCGAGGCTCGTCCATCACAAAGGAGCAAGAAGCCGGCTACCCAGTCGCACAGTCTAGGAGGCAGACCAAAGGCTGGTAACTTGGAAAGAAGCGACTTGTGCCAAACTCTATCGAAAGCTTTGGCGATGTCAAGGCTAATTGCCAATGACTCGCCGTGCTTGTCCATAGCCTCACCCCAAATATGGTTAACATACGCCAGAAGATCACCCGCTGACAGTATCGGCCTAAAGCCATATTGCCGGTCATTAATTAGGGAGTGATCTTCAAGGTGACGCATGAGCTGTTTGTTAATTATGTGCTCGAACACCTTACACAGCACTGAGGTGACGGCTATGGGTCGATAGTTTTTTGGGTCTGAGCGATCCCCCTTCTTCGGGATCGGCTGTACATTCGCCTCTTTCCAAGCCGAAGGCACTGTACCAGAGCTGTAGGACAGCCGGTACAGCCGCGCAAGCATTGGAGACAAATCCGCTGCACATTTTTGCAGAACCACCGCTGGAATACCGTCCGGACCACTGGCTTTCTGGACATCGAGTGACTGCAATACTGCTCGGATATCGCGTTGCCTCATACGAATATCAGGCATTGCATGGTCACTGACGGGCAGTGTCGGCGGCTCCATACCACAATCATCGACTCGGGAGTTGGCCGCAAAGAGATTAACCAGCAAATTTGCTTTCTCTTGCGGCTCATGGGCTAGGGATCCGTCGGGATTGCGCAGCGGGGGCAGCGAAGGCCAGTAGCCACGGCTGCCCGTGGGATGCTCTACTAGCTCCTGACCAAGCCGCGCTATGCGCTGGGCATCCGCTCTGACATAAGCCCTCTTGAAGGCCTTTGTGGCTCTGTTGTACGCCGCCTTGAAGTGGCCCACGTTGGGATCGCACGTAGCGCGCGCCCTCATCCAAGCGCGGTACGCAGACTGTTTATGATTAACAGCCTCCGCGCACTCGCGCCCGAACCAGGGGCGCGCCCTGCGGACACCGGCGACAGCAGTGTAGGTGATATAATATTCCATACCCAGACTGATCTCACCGGCGACAGCAGTTGCGGCCTCAGATGGGTTCTTACCTCCAAAGCAGCGTTCAACCCATGGGATGGACGCAAAATAATCACGCAGTCCATCCCAGTCCGCTGACGAGTAGTGCCAGAGACGCCGCTTCCCCTGCACGGGACGTGAGGGCGCTAAAATGGGCACGTCGGAACGGACCAGACAATGGTCGGATTCACCTAAAGCGGCGCTCACCGAAACATTGTACTGGTCCGGGCGACTCGTCAGCAGAAGGTCCAGCAGAGAGGGCTCATGGTCCGACCTTTTTGGTATCCTAGTGTCCTCGTGTACCAATTGGGTCAGGCCATACGCCAGAGCAAATGCATGGGCGGCTCTTCCCGCGCGGGATGTTTTGGCGGAGCCCAGCCAAATCTCGTGGTGGGCGTTAAAATCCCCCAAAAACACCAGTTCAGCGTTCGGAAACCGCTCCTGCGCATCATCTGCCGCCTGACTAAGGTATTCAAAGAGTCGAGTTGTCTCGGCATCTCCTGTATGGGAGCGGTAGAAGCACACATAGATCTGACTCGTAGAGCCATGGTCTATGTGTACCCAAAGGGTGGAAAAGGATGGGTCCTCTAGGCAGCGCAAACGACGACAACAAACATCCGCCCGAAGAAACACGCACACCCCGGCTTTTGGGCGGAAATTCTCCTCAAGGACGACGACGACCTGGCCCCTGTACTATGCCGCGGGCGGCCAGCGGCACCACCGTTTCTACAGGTCTCCCTGTTCGGCGCGTCGCCCCGCGCCAACCCCCACTAGACTACGCCAAGACCCACCGGTCCCACTCGTGTTGCGACCTTAATCCCCCCTGCCCGGCTATGCACTTGCTGACCCCTGAACGCAATCCAACCGAGATTGGATTACTATGGAGGATTTTTGCAAAAGTGCACGGTGGTACTCACCCGGTCGAAATTTGTGACAAATTTGTGCCATCAAATTTCTACCACAAATAATTCAACATATTTCGCGTAATTTGAGGTAAGTTACACTTCTAATTATGAGATCACTACCTACCATTAAGCCTCTTGGTCGGTCGGAGTTGTCATTATTTCAAGTTTTACTTTCATAAATTTCAACACCCAAGTTTTATACCAGATGTTCAGGGTCAAAAAGTAAAATCATCCATTTTTTAACCTTAGAAATAATGACAAGAAAATCTAAAAGTGAAGCCATGAATGGACAGTCTCAGGTTAGTCTCAGTATAAAACTACAACATTAAGCCAAAACGTCTTAAAACGCTTTTGCTGTGAATTAGTGAGCACAAAAGTGTTTAAGGAGAAAAATAAATTCGCAACATTTTCTCGTAATCGAATGAAATGACTTGACAGTGATTTAAAAGAATGTTGGAACTCATTTTGTAATTTTCATTAAACAGTACCTAATAAGATTCAATGTTGTACGATCAATCTCGTTTAGTTTTGTAGAAAAGCAACAGAGAATGTTTAGGGTCAACACAGACCGAGCGGGAAACTACTCGAGTTTTTACTCGCAAGTATTAACTCAATATCCACTTTAATCCATTTACACATCGCTGAAACAAGTATTAAATCTATATACGAAAAGAGTTGTTGCTTATAATTTTAAGTTTATCTAAATGGAATCTCAGTCGCATCCGAAACCTTTACTTCAGAATCTGGGGGTCCATATTTGCAGCCTAACTGTGGGCTTCGCAGTCGATTTTTTCATAAGCGTCTGTTATCTGATCTCTACATTCCATTGGAGATATTGAAGTATTGCAGTTAGACCAGTTGTTGGACTTTTTAGGGCTCCAAATACGCGTACCATATATCTAAGTGGAATAAGCTCAATATTTTATTAATAGGTACTTAAATATACTCGAGCAGTTTGCCGCCCGGTCTGTGTTGACCCTTAGTTTACCTGCAGTGAGGCAATTTGCTGAAGATCGAGAAATCAATTGCGACTCTTTATTATTAGCAAATAAATTCTGTTCAGGTTGAAAACAACTTCACATCGTGATCTCACTGTTTGTACTTTCTTGCCATCAAGATCTTAGATGCAAACATATTAAAATCTGATTTCACACGAAATAATTGGGCCGGCTCTCCTGTTAAGGCATTAAAAAAAAGTTTGCTTTTGAAGAATACTACTATACTGCTACTGGCTCCCGAGGAGGGCCAGACCGAGAGGAATGGCTCTGGGTCATCCGGGGTGCGAGGGATATGTCACGAGACAACCTCACCTTCGGCCTAGCACATCGACCCACAGACGGCGTGCGGTTTAGTCGGTTCGAGTCCGACATAACCTCCCCCTTCGGCTCCGAAGGGGGGGGGGGGGTATCCGTAGGGATTTCCCGCAGGTAAAAAAAAAAACTATACTGCTACTGTAGGAAGTAGGACACGACGGTATTTCCGTCCAATTAAGCAGTCCGAATGGGGAAGTACCTCCGCCCTACAGAATAGCCCGGCCATAATAACCTCGTGTTGTGTTCCCAGCGGTGTACTTATCTGCCATCTAAGTGGTATAAAAAATACTGTTCGCATCGGAGGCTTTCTTGGAGTCGGTGGTCAGTTTACTCCCTCTCCTTCTTGCCTCCTTGGCTTATAAGGCTTATATGAGAGTAACTGCTGCTGACCTGTCAACCCTTGAAGCTGGCCCAGAAACTCATCTATTAATCAGTTGGGGTTGATCCTATAAAAGGTTTTTGTGGGGCTGTGTTGTTACGAAAGGTTTTGCAGAGTTATTACATCCAAACCCCTACTTACTACTTAGGCCCATGTTTTAGAATGTCACTCAGCTGAATCGCTTCTTCTCTTTCTCAGGTTTTTCTCAGGTTAATCGAGATTCACCGGGAATGACGGGCCTTAGAAACAATTTGCTATTTTTTTGTGAAGAACTTATATTTAGAAGTAATAAATCCTGGACGCAAAGGGTTCGGCCGAATTACTCGCCCGAACCTTTTACCCGGTAGACCGGGAGGGTGAGGATGATGAGGGACATCGAAGAGTATGAGAAAAGGCAAGAGAAGTGGACGAGGATACGGGTCATCATGATGATGACCCACAAAAAGCTCCGGGGGCGGACGGCTTTACCGCCGATATCTGCACCCACGCCATTGGGGCCGACCCCTTACTTTTCCTGAAGCTGTTGAATCGATGCCTTCACCACGGCTACTTTCCCAAGATATGGAAGGAGGCCGTGGTGGTTGCACTGAGAAAGCCAGGAAAGAACTCGTACACCGTCCCCAAGTTGTACAGACCTATTGGTCTACTGCCCGTCCTGGGGAAGGTGTACGAGAGGATGCTGGTAGCCCGTCTCAACTTTTATTTATGGCCAAAAATTAGCCCCCGTCAGTATGGCTTCATGCCACAGAGAAGCACCGAAGACGCCCTCTATGACCTTATGGGCCACATAACGGCTAAACTCAATGAGAAGAGGGTGGTCCTTATGGTGTCCTTGGACATAGAGGGCGCCTTCGATAGCGCATGGTGGCCAGCCATCAAGGTAAGACTGGCGGAGGAAAAGTGTCCAGCAAATTTGAGACGGGTTTTCAGCAGCTACCTCAGCGACAGGGAGGTAAGGGTTAGGTATGCGGGCGAGGAGTGCAGACGCTCCACGGAGAAGGGATGCGTCCAGGGTTCAATTGGCGGACCCTTACTGTGGAACTTGTTGTTGGATCCCTTGCTACACCAATTAGAGTGTAGGTCGGTTCACGTTCAGGCTTTCGCGGACGACGTGGTGCTGGTGTTTGATGGAGACAGCGGCCTGGAGATTGAGAGACAAGCCAATGCCTCTCTCGAGCATGTGCGGGAGTGGGGCATCCGAACGAAGCTGAAATTCGCACCGCACAAGACTTGTGCGATGGTAATCACGCGGAGGCGTAAGTACGATGACCCACGCCTCAGCATGGGCGGGATAGACATTGGAATGTCCGAACACATCAAAATCCTGGGGCTGACCATAGACCACCAGCTCACCTTCAACACCCATGTCTCAAACGTGTGCAAGAAGGCCTTAGGAATTTACCACAAACTAGCGAGAATGGCCCGGATCAGCTGGGGACTTCATCCCGAGGTGATCCGGACCATCTACAACGCGGCTGTGGAGCCGACGGTGCTGTATGCTGCCCGCAGTTGGTGCGCGGCAGTGGACAAGCTTGGGATACGGAAGCGGCTGAACGTGGTGCAGCGCGGGTTCGCACAAAAACTTTGTAAGAGCTCTCTGCACTTGGGACTGATCCTGGCCGGAATGCTCCCTTTGGACCTCAGAGTTCGTGAGGTGGCCTCGTTGTACGACGCCAAGAGAGCAGACGTGTTCCAGTCATGGTTGGGAGACAGGGAGATCGAACGGATGGCTCCGGCAATTGAAGCACCTCACCCCGCGGAGCTTATGAACCTGGGGTTCACCAGTCTGGTAGACGAGGATCAATATCAGCGCACCAATAACATCGAGGTACGCATCTTCACGGACGGGAGCAAGATTGAGGGTCGCGTCGGCGCCGCGTTATCCATTTGGAATAACGGGGCCGAAATCAAGACCCTCAAACTTGCTCTCTCGCCGTACTGTACCGTCTACCAGGCCGAACTTCTGGCCATATGCAAAGCGACCAGTGAGGTCCTCAAACGTGGCGCGGCTACGTTCGGTGTTCTCAGCGACAGCAGAGCCGCACTCCAGACGGTGACAAACCACCGCGCCCTCCACCCACTGGCTGTTGAAGCCAGATGTAACATCAAGCGGGGCTTGGCCCAGGGCAAGGAAATCTCCTTGTACTGGATCAAGGCCCACATCGGGTTGGAGGGAAACGAGAGAGCCGATCAGCTCGCCAAAGAGGCGGCTCTGCGGTCTAAGAGAGCGCCACACTACAGTCTGTGCCCAGTCTCATTCGTGAAGCGGGGCCTACGTCCGACCTCGCTTCACGAATGGAATGAAAGGTACAGGCAGGGTGTAACTGCTTCCGTGACCAAGCTCTTCTTCCCATGCGCGGTGGCGGCATACAGCATCGTCCGCAAGATGGGGGTCGCCAGCGCGACGACATGGTGGGTTCTCCGAGTACTTGACCCGCTTCAAGTGCAAGGAGGACCCATCATGCGCCTGCGAGCCAGGGGTAAGTGAGACAGTCGTGCACCTTGTCGTGGACTGTCCGATCCACGCAAGGGATCGCTACAATTTGGAACAGAAGTTGAAATTAAAAATAAACATAAGTAACCATAAGTAACTACTCACCAAAAATTATAGATCATACTTCTTAGAGTACTGGGAGAAGATAGTACATATTGTAAATAAAAGAAATAGATGATAAGGAAGCCACCAGTGAGTATTTTGTGCAAATACCCCATGGTGCACCACACATGGTTGAAATTAGATTAAGTCCTAGAAATAAGCGCGATGTACATCTTTTAGTGTTAAGAACAATAGTTTGTAGAAACATATGTTGGTATAGATTAAGAAAATAAGTAACACATGTATAATATTGTAAAATTAGTTTATTAAGCAATAAGAATAACAAAAAATAAAAATGAGAATAAAATAAAGAATAGCACAAAGCAACACAGATATCCACTCCCCATCCCCAAAGTATGAAAGGCAAAGCGTGAAAGTGCGAGAGGTATACTTGCGAGAACTGGTATGGTACTAGAGGAATAGAATAAAAGCGAGAATCTTAAGATTCTAAAAGCAATTTATAAAACTAGTAAATGATCCCTGAGCGGGTTTTTTTGAAAAAGTATAGAAGACTAGGAGGAAAACAGCATTGTTTAGAGTAGGCTCTGGCGACACTACGGTACAGCCAAGAGGTGCTAGAAAAAAAAAAGAAGTTATAAATCTAACTTACTTCTTATTAAATTCGATTCTAAGGTACTTGGTTTAATTTTCTCTACGACTCTGTGCGTCAGGCAGGCTGTGTTGTTTTCGTCAGTCGCCACTATTACTTGATCTTGGTTTACTACTTCAGTTGAAGTAGTGTTAGTATTAGTGGAGTTAATATCGACACCATCTAGTATTACAATCATTGTCAGATCATCACCATAACCTCGGAAAGATAGCTTGCGTCAGCGCTTTTCCAGCGCTTTAATCAGTGAGTTTTGGGTATACTGGGTTGGCTGGTACTTCGACGATTTTAGTGCGCCCCATATATTAGCTACTATTAAAACCTCAAATAAATGTATAACTTGGTCTGTTTGTAACTTATCTATTTTCAAACCCCTGAATATATTGTACTGAAACTTTATAAAAAGTAGTTTTTTTTACGTGCGGGAAATCGCCACGGATACCCACCCCTCCTTATGTCGGACACGAAACGACTTAACCGCACGCCGTCTCTGGGTCGTAGTGCTAGACAGAAGTTGAGGTTGTGATGCGACATATCACTCGCACCCCGGCTGACCCAGGGCCATCCCTCTCGGTCTGGCCCTCCTCGAGGAAAAGTAGCCTGACGTTTAAAGGATATTTTATGATGTATTTTTATCAGCGACTCCGTCCACGGCTACGATAAATAACACCATTGCATATAAATTCACAAGTAAAAGTCAGTTTTCAATAAAAACATATAAATCACTTATATCAAATCCATAAATCTAACCTATGCTGTGATATAAGATCGACGCTTTGTCGAAAGTGGGTCTATTCCTCCGAAACACAAGCAATCAATTATTCGGGAGAGGGTTGTTTGTTAGATACATTGTTATTGTCCGTAGTGCTTGTTAGTTTTAGAGTCAATAAATAAATGTATGTTTTGTAGGTGGAGATTAAACCTACGTAGTGTTACGTGCTCCACAGCCGTAGCACTCCGTGTTTAGTCAAAAAAGGCGTACCGCGCATGAAGAGTACCTACATTTTGTGACGTGATTGTGGTCATGATGAATGATGAAGTGCGGGCAATCCCCATGGAGCCAGGGAGGGGAGGGGGGAGGTTATGTCGGACTCGAACCGACTAAACCGCACGCCGTTGGGTCGTTGTGCTAGGCCCAAGGTCACGTTGTTTTCGACATATCCCTCAAACCCCGGCTGACCCAGTGCCATTCCTCTCGGTCTGGCCTCCCTCGGGAGGGGGGACCACGCAGTCTCCAACTCAACTAAAGGTACCGACATAGCTCGCGGAATAAACAAGCTGAAGTGTCCGTGAGTTGACCACGTCAGCCGAGGGACGACGGCCGTTGAAGCAAATGAGTCCTAGAGCCTAGAATTGATGGATTGATTGACTTTGCTCAACCGACACAATAATGAAGGGATTTTAAATCGAATCATTACTTGTGATGAAAAGTGGATATTGTAGGATAATCGAAAGCGCTCATCGCAATGGCTGAACCCTGGAGACCCAGCCAAATCCTGCCCTAAACGAAAATTGACTCAGAAAAAGTTACTTGTAAGTGTTTGGTGGACTAGCGCCGGTGTCGTTCACTACAGCTTTCTTAAATCTGGCCAAACGATTACGGCAGGTACCTATTGTCAGCAACTGCAAACCATGAAGGAAGAACTAGTTGTTAAACAACCGAGATTGGTCAATCGCTCTAGGCCACTGCTGCTTCACGACAACGCAAGACCACATACTGCACAACAAACAACCACTACGTTAGCTGAGCTACAATTGGATTGTCTGCGACATCCACCGTACTCCTCGGACCTTGCTCCAACAGATTACCATTTCTTCCGGAATTTGGACAACTTCTAAACCGCCTTCAAAGAGTTTATTGATTCTCGCCCCCCATGGTTTTTATATTAAAACGAGCGGCTCCACCAGTCACCCTCATGCCCGCGCTCATGGGGGGCGGAGGTCGGTCTGATAACCTCAATACCCTCAATACTTTGTATGTATCCAAACTCATCAAAAAGAAACTTCTCCATTTGACCGCAACAAACACCTTTCTCTCAGCGAAGCATAATTTACATCATATATGACCCAATTCAGAACAATATTAAAGTCAATCTAGTTTGTAAAAGTTACTCTCATAAATGAAGTAAAAGTGCTACAATCAGAATGATTTACGGTTATCTGAATCTCGAAGTTCAAATTCAGTAGAAAATTACTCTTTTGTACCCTACCTTGATGATGGGACAGCCCTTTTCAAGAAATAGTTTAATAATAGCCAATTCGTTGGCAATGAAATCACTTGTCTTGATTGACTGATCTTTTATCACACTTTCATGCATTAGTCTCGATCAAAAAGGACCTGTTGGACCTCGTTATTACAATATGAAGTTTTTAGAATTAAACATACTGAAAATTGACCTATCATCACAGAATTAGACATACAGATACAACCTAAATCTTGTAGCATAAGTAAAACAAATACTACAAAATGAGACTTACGGGTAATTAATTACGATATTCCTTTTTGTACTTTATCGACAGGCTCCGTGGCGTAGCGGTAGTGAACACGGCCGCTAGACAGGAGGCGCGGGTTCGATTCCCGCTCAATGCAAATATTTGTATGCATGAATATGGGTATTTGCATTGGTCTGGTCATGCCTCAGAGAGCACATTAAGTCGTCGGCTCCGGTTGCCATACAAACATCTATGGCAGTAGTTACGGCTAGTTGGAGCCCTCAAAAGTTCAATAACTGGACTAATTGCAATGCTTCGATATCATCTTTGGGTTGTGGAGGTCAGGTGGTAGTCGCTTCACGGAAAATGTTGAAGTTTAGCCAAATCCGCAGTTGGACTGGCAAAAGCGGACCCCAGACTCTAATATAGCTTCGGATGCGACTGGGATTAACGCTAGGATGAAGAAGATTCCTTTTTGTACTAAACCATGTCGTGTGCCTAGGTACTATTCAGTAGTGAAATATCTTACCTCAGTTCTTCAAGCTCAGCTTTGAAAGCAACTCCATCCATAGGTTTCAATTTGTCCTTGAACACGAGCCTGGGCAGGGAACCCATCTGCGCCATAGCTCTGTCGGTGCCGGCAAATCGCTGCGATAGGTTCGATCTGGACAAAATAAACATAACTTAACAACTAACTATTATTAAAATATAATAATAAATGAGTCCCTTTGGAACCCTTTGGACTTTAAAATGGCTAGCGTATGACTTCAAAGTTTGAACCCTATTACAATAATTCTTGGTGACCTCAATTTAAAGGCCTATTTACGATTGATCCCTGTAGACCCTTTGAGGTTGTACGGATCCTTTGCTTTCAAATGAAATTTAATTAAACATCCGTTGAACACCTTTTTTATTATTCTAATATACTTTCAAAAATAAAACTATATACTAAAAGGATTCTTTATTACTAAGAACACGAATAATAAGATTCACAACTAACAGTTCACAACTAATAATGTCACGGTTGACATGTGGTCCTGCGGTTACTGTTATGTCTTACAGGTAAACATGAAGTTGACTAATCAAAATGAAATTCTGATGCAATTATCTATTACTCAATGGTTTCAACAACTTGCACTTTACAATAATTGACTATTTTTATGTAGATCACGTCAACATGACATCATCACGACGGGCGGTAACTAAAATGAAAACTCAGAAATGAAAACGACGGAAAAGGACTGGGAGAGTCCAAGTCCAAGAACATGGGGTGAAGATAGCAGAATGAGCTCCGTTCTTCAAGAGCGCAGGCCTGAAGTGATGGTTGAGGCTAGTCGTGGGCTTAGCACAAGCAGGCCCAGGGTATTTCCACGTGCGGGCCTCTATAGGGCAGGAGGGGATTTCGGTACTATTTATACTTTTGATTATGGCACTTAGTGGAAGTTTTGGTTACACATATTGAGAACATTTGTACTTTTTCCTCAGTAAAAGAGAGAGAGAGAGACTCTAGAAGTGTTTCTAAACATCATTGTAAACCTTTGAAAATGCCATAAGGCAAAACCGGTCAGGTTCAACAATAAATACTGTGAATAGGTACAAATTTTCTCAACATGGGATGTTGGTAATTTAAGCATAGTAATTTTTTTTTATTTGAGTGCTTCCGCTTTACCGCAACAAGCATTCCCACTAGTGGGACCATCGGGTATTATTTAATAATAGAGACGTAAAAATTAATGAAACTTACTTAATGACGAATCAAATTACCGACATCTAGTGGTTGTGTCCGTTATTTTTATACCGATATTTCCACGATCCTCTCGACGTCTTATAATAGATGGCTTTATATGGCGTCCTCTGTGGCGTAGTTGTAGAACGTTGAACTGCTACGTTACAACGTAGGCGTATTCGATATCCGCTCAGTGCAAATATTTGTATGCATGGATTAAATTGGTCTAGCCGTTTCAATGTAATAAGTATTTAAAAAAATGTATCTAAGTATGTTTATCTGCATCCTAGATCCCATAACCCAAGCTAGTAAAGCTATGCTTACTTTGCGTCTAGATACGATATTTCCTTCCAATTGAGCAGCCCGACTGGGGACGGACCTCCGCCCTACATACCATGGCCATAATAACCTCGTGTTGTGTTCCCAGCGGTGAGTAGGGTAGCCAGAGCTCACTGGAGATTTTTTGTGCAGTCACTGGGAAGACCAAAGGTTACTCCTGCTTTGTCTTTTACACTGACGGCACAGCAACTTTCTATGTTTACAGGGGCAGCAGCACTAGTGTCTCTCCACTGTTGTTGCGTAAGTCCATAGGCCACGGTATCCACTTTCCATCAAGTGAGCCGTGTGCTTCTCTGCCACCTCAGTTTTATAAAATGTCGTTGAATTATCATTATCTATTAAAAGGGTAATTTAGCAATAATTTGGACAAGGTTACCTTAACGTACTTCCATTGGTGAAGATGAAGAAGGCAACTTCGGATCTCTCTTGTTGCAACCTTGTCACCAGTTTACCCAGCTCGGTGGCTCGACTGACCTGTTCAAATTATAAATGGTCATTGTATTTGTGTATTCTACTTATTTTAAATGAATTTCTATATGAATTAGAAGATGTATGTGTGGCAGACAACTAACTTAATCAGCCGTTCAATTAACTGCCTAGGCTGGTAACTAAACGGCGCTTTCAATTAATGGCCTGAATGATATTCAGCCGTAACGTTTATCACGACATTTAATAACCTGGCTGGCTAATGCTTAGGCCATTCGTAAGATGGGGCACCACCCCGAAATAAGATAGAAAATTATATACACTCACGCCTGTAAATCCTTGATATACATACCATACCATACCATACCTATAATATAGCGCCAATCATAGAACCTATCACAAATTTTCTGTCAGAAGAAATTAATGAATTACAAAAAGAAAAAATAATCACAAAAAGTAATAAATTACAAAAAAAAAAAACACAAAAGTTTCAGAAGCCCACTATGTTGATACATAGTGGGCTTCTGAAACTGAACGCTTCGACTTTAAGTCCTTATGGCTTCAGATAGTATGCTTAAGTGACCTGAAGCGTACTTTCTGAAGCCATAAGGACTTACAGTCGAAGTCCTTAGCGAACCTAACAAAATAAACAATCTGTAGCTACTGTTGTATGACGTCAGTCGCCGGTTACGGTTCAAAGGTCAAGTGATCCTGACGCGCGAGTTTAAATTTTTTTACCCATCCAACGTCGCTAAAGAAGCTTTCACTTCAAAAAATACTTAAAATACTTCTAATTACTATATTAAAACAAATAACACAACAATACGAAAGCAATTTTCTAAAAAGACAATATCTCGCAGAATTTTTCAACCGCAATAATAACCGTAATATTTTCCATGGCGTGAAGTTTTCAAAACTTAATTTACTTTATGTCAAGACTGATAAATGCAATCTCGCTGGAGGGACGCCGTTACTGTCAGCGGCTCATGCAAATGTATGAGACACTTTCATTTACTAACACCCTTTGACTAACGACTATATTCTTTATTTTATAATGTAGATATTCAAGTGTTTGTAAATAAGTTTTAGTATGAATATAACGTCCGGTATTGTGGATGTATAAGATAAGATAAATCTTAATTGTACACCAAAGAAATATAGTACATGTACGGATAACATTTGAAAAATTTACAAATGGCGGTCTTATCGCTACAAGCGATCTCTTCCAGGCAAGGATGTATCCTCATCCTATTATCTTACTAAAATAGTAGCTCTGTGAAAGTAGACGCCGCGAGCACACTTTGTCATATATTTAGTGAGCACAAAAAAATTAAAAAAGTACGATACGTATCTTCTTATTTTAAACATACCTGGATGGTTCAACAAAAAAGAAAAGACGATCGGTTTTTAAAAACACCGGTATAGTAAATTCCTCTTCCCCCATTTCCTTATCAGTTTTTTATAACAGAGTTACCCTTACCGAAGCATGTTTTTTTTCACAACAATCTGTATAGCATCATTCTCTTCATGTTTCAGCCAAAAAAACAAGATCCGTTCATAAACAACAGGACCGCAAACTAACCCCCTTTTCTCCCTCACTTTCAATCCTATCAAAAAAAGCTCTCGACAAAAGTTGAGTTTTAAATCAAAGAATATGTATGCCTAGTTTGGTGAAAATCGGTTAAGGAATGAAGTCTCTAGACCAGAACTAACAAACCAACATAGATACGGACACAATCAAAATCTGCCAGCTTGTCGAAACGGAGACTCCTTCGCTTCGCTCATTCGGTAAATTATAAATGTGAAAGTTTATACAGATATTTGGATATTTGTATATTTAGATGTTTGTTATTCAATCACGCTCTAAAGGCTGAATTGACTTCAATCAATCAATTAGCCCACTGCAGTCCACTGCTGGACATAGGCCTCTCCCAATGTACGCCATTTCTTAAGATCCTCAAGGATCCAAAAGACTATGTTCTTTTCCAAGCTCTAGGCCATTTCTGTGCCAAATTGCATGAAGTTCAGCTCTCTGGTTTAGGCGTAAAACGTAACAAACACACAGAGATTTATTTTCCTATTAACAATATCACAATGGATATAAAAACAAAATGACTGTCTGTGAAATCGGTAACGAGCCTCATAAACATGCGTACGCTGTCACAAAATTTTTCTTATCTCAGTGTTTGTACATTATACAACGCTATTGGAAACGCGCTTTTAAACCAAAATGTTCTAAGGCCTGTATTGTAGAACAACATTCGTTCCTGAATCTGATTTATCTGAGGATAGACTTTATAGACAAATGTGGATTTGCCAATGATTTGACAGATAGTGTAGAAGGTAGGACACGACGGTATTTCCGTCCAATTGAGCAGTTCGACTGGGTACCTCCGCCCTACAGAATACCGCGGCCGTAATAACCTCGTGTTGTGTTCCCGGCGGTGAGTAAGGTTGCCAGAGCTCACTGAAGAGTTTTTATGCTGTCAGTCGGAAGACCTAAGGCTTGTCCTGATTTATCTTCTACACTGACGCTACAGAATCTTTCTATTCTTACGGGGTCGGCAGCGCGAGTATGACGCTCATAGGCCACGGTAACCACTTTCCATCAAGTAGGCCGTGACTCTCTGCCACCTAAGTAGTATAAAAAAAACAATCAGTCCTCAGTTATATCGGGATTCAAGACTGAGTGTCGTTCTCGATTTATCTGAGGACATATTGTTTAGCACTCACAGAATATTGAAAGTTTGTCTAAACAATCTGTCTTCAGATAAAACTGAACTGAACTATGAACTGAGTACTTTTCTAGAATACGGGCCTTAGTGACAAAGAATCGTGAATAAAATCGTGTGATAGAAAACGTACTTTTTAAATTATAGCGTTGTAAAATGTTAAATAGCGTTATTCGTAATTTTATTTGCGATGTAAATTTTAACACGCTTTTATTTGACACAATAAACTGAAATTAGTTTAGATACTGTTATGTGTTCTGTTTGCGAATATAAAACGTAGCTACATACAAATAACCACGTCTCTTTCCCAATTTGTTACGTGAAAATTTTCGTGAAGCTGACCGATATCCCTGACAGTTAAAAACAAACAACCCATAAAACCATATAAGCCATATAACGTAAGTCTAAGTAGAAAGAGAAGAAAGAGTAAACAAGCTTTCGGAGAACACATCGAACGCAACAGGAAACAATCGCTAGGACGGTGATGATGATAATAACAGCTGAGAATGTTGTATATGTAATGTGGGTTACGGTCCGCTAGGTATGATCAACTGGCTTGGACCCAGATTTCGCTAATTGTCAACTCTCATACTACAAACACTACAAAAAATGCCGTTTAGTTTTTGACTTTACTGTCATGGTGTTAAAATCTAAAATCAAATGAAATCTTGTATAGTGAATGAAAAAGTGAAATGAACTCTTTTATTTACTTTTGGACTTAACTCTATTAAAATAGTCTACATTTTAATGGGATTTTTTCAGTGTCAGTGGTATGAATCAATACTCAATACATCAAGCGAACTAACTTGCTCCTTTTTCTCTCTCTCATAAGGCTTGTTATAACAATGCAGGTATCTATAACTGTAGCCTCCCGAATTCAAAGAACTGGCCCAAAGATGTATAACTGCCAATGAGTAATTTATAAAATCATTGGAATGTAACTCTTTTACTTACAATATCGTTTTAGGATATGGATCCTGTAAAAAAACTGTAAATGTTTAATTAGATAAACAAAAATAAATAAATAAATTTATTGAATTCCATAACTGAGTAAAGTTGTTCAGATTAATATTATGTTACAATTATGGACCCTGTCGGGCACAGCACAATGTTTGAAGAGAAGAAGAGTTGGCCATCATACTTAGTTATATTAAATTATATAAGTATTCGCATTTTTATTTATTTCATTGACATTTTGACAGTGGCGGACAATCAGCAAAATTGGAGTCCTAATCGATTGTTCATCTTTTTGTGTTGGATAATCCTCTCTATAGGTCAAAAGATCCTTCCATTTCATTCAAACACACATCTCCTAATAAGTTATGGAACAAAGAAAAGACTCACTTGCTCCTCAACATCAGCTACATCTCTGCCATTAGTGATGGAGCTCTTGAGAGACAGCGTGGTCTGTACTATCAGCGCCAGGATGGGGATGAAGGGTAGCAGCAGAAGTCTCCACAGCTGGCAGCGACGGCTCTTACACCAGCGTCGGATCTTTGGAGCACAGCTGGGCTTCTCGTCTACCTTTATGTTTGGTGACGCTGTAAAGAAGAAAAAGGTCATGTTAGTTTGAAATTACTATATTTTAAAGTACATAATCCAATTTAGGATCATTTTATTACCCGACAGCCAAGAACAGTTATGTTTTTCGCGCGTATCTTGTATGTATGTTTGTAATATTCTATATTACCTCATATCTTCTGAACCACCGTACGGATTTAAAAGACGATTACAAGAATATATATATGTCAACTAAAAAGTATGACATAAAATAAATTACTAAAAATAAAAAATCCGACTGACACTGAAAAGATCGAAATAAGCCTTATGGCAGGCGGTACCCTATTCCTGCTTTGTCTTCTACACTGACAGCACAGAAACTCTCTGTGTTTATAGGGTCGGCAGCACGAGTGCGACTCCCCTCGTACTGCACACGTCCATCGTCCACAGTAACCACATTCTATCAGATGGGCAGTGTGCTTGACTGCCACCTCAGTTGTATAAATGAATGTAGATTTCCAGATTTCAGGTTTAGACGTTGTAGACTTCTTTATAAAGTTTATACCTTGCGCTATTAATTGAAACTGGAGCAAAATTCGGAGTGTCAACGAATTTCACACGCAGTAGTAAATTGGGAAGTCGGTGAATTACAATTGATTAAAATAAAACAGAGGAATGGCTTTTACGAACGCGCTTAGTTACGAAATGGTTTGTTACTTAGAATAAACCTTTAAATCGAGGTGTCGGAAGTGTAGGCGAGATGCACTGTGTAGTGTGACCTATCGTATATTTTATCGATTACCTACTTATTCGTGTCACCGGTTATACAATAACGTAATATGACACAAATACCTACCAACCTACTACGTAGTAGAAAGGATCGGTGCACCATGTCACTCCTCATCTATCATTATGTTTTCCTTCGGTGTAATGAGGTACAGATTGGATAGGGTGGAATTAATATCTCGCTGGCTCGTGTCCAGTAAAATTCGTCCCTAATATCTCACGCGGGAATCTAGGAGTATATTTTTGGTAGTAATAGAGCTTTCTATTAAGTTATAACGGTCAATATCAACCAAAAATATTGAACGATAGTCGAGAAAATGATCATATATTGATGAAATATTAATGGGAAAGCCCAAAAATTCAGAAATACCTATTTAAATTCTAATTTTAATATCCCAATTTTCAAAAGGCGACCAGCAAGTCGAAGCTGCTGTTGTTCTGTTATTGTCTGCTTTGCTAAAGTTACTACTATTAATAATAGGGGTTAAAGTATGAAATTGCCGTTTCATTGTAATTGGTACTTCGAATTGACACAGAACCTTCATGGTTTGAGATTTTTGAGTGAAACTTTTTCCACATGGTACCTATGTAGTTCTTCATTTAAAAATGTGCAACATTCGATTATCGACTTTCAGTTGTTTTTTATTCAGCTTAGACAAGAAAGATGGATACTTCGAAAATTCGAGTGATTTTTGAATACGAGTTCCGACGCGGAACTAACGCGGCAGAAACAGCTCGCAATATCAATGTTGCGTTTGGAGAGGGGACTGCTAATGAACGCACCGTGCGATTTTGGTTTAAACGCTTTCGTGATGGAAACTTTGATTTGAAGAACGACCCACGAGGAAGGCCGTCCACACAGGTGAATAACAATGAATTGAAAGACATGGTGGAAGCCGATCCGAGCCAAACTACCCAGGAATTAGCTGCATGGTTTAACGTTACCCCACCAACAATATTGACTCATTTGCGTCAAATCAATAAAATAAAAAAATGTGAAAAATGGGTACCTCATGATTTGACTGATCTGCAGAAAGAAATGCGTGTTGAAACTTGTGTTGCCTTGTTGAATCGATACAGAAATGAAGGAATATTGGATCGAATTGTGACATGTGATGAAAAGTGGATTCTTTACGATAACCGTAAGCGAAAAATGCAATGGCTGACCCCAGGTGAAACGCCACAACAGTGTCCTAAAGCAAAGCTTACCAATAAAAAGGTAATGGTAACTGTTTGGTGGTCTCAGCATGGTGTTATTCACTATAGCTTTCTACGATTTGGTCAAACAATAACGGCAGATGTCTACTGTGCCGAACTCCGAACAATGATAGCAAAACTAGCAGTGAAACAGCCCCGACTCATGAATCGATCTTCACCATTAATGCTCCATGATAACGCGAGACCTCATACAGCACGAGAAACCGTTTTAACTCTACAGGAACTGCAATTAGAAACTATCCGTCACCCTCCGTATTCGCCAGACCTTGCTCCAACAGACTACCATTTTTTTCGTGATTTGGACAATTTTCTATGTGATAAAAAGTTTTCTTCTCAGGAGGCAGTACAAAATGCTTTCACACAGTTTGTCGAATCTAGATCACCAGAGTTCTATCGCAAAGGCATAAATGACCTTCCTACTAGATGGCAGCAATGTATAGATAATAATGGTAATTATTTTGATTAAATAAATACGTTAAATTAAAAAAAAAACGAATTTCAATTTGTCAGTACAAATCGGCAATTGCATACTTTAACCCCTAATACTTTTTACCTGTGTGAAATTGTTCACAATATTACAACATTATACACATTAGCCTGACGGTACTGATTTTATTGACACCCCTATAATACCTACTTTCTATAATTGCTTAGACTTTAATTCAAGCTGTGACCCTCGGGCGATCGGACCTAAACCTCATTAACACTCCCAACTTCCTCCACACTCTTACATTTAACCATTTAATCACAAACAAGTGCCTTTTGTTTGTTTAGGATCGTTTTTTGGGGTCGACCATTACTTTATTAAGCGGATCTCAAAGTATCGATGTCGACTTTGTGATATTGTTTGTACTTTGTCAAAGACTTCTTCTTCTTTTTTTTATACCACTTAGGTGGTAGACAAGCACACGGCCCACCTGATGGGAAGTGGTTCCCGTGGCCTATGGATGGACGTTTGCAACACCAGGGGCATCACAATCGTGCTACCGACCCTGTAGATGCCTTCTAATACCCTTCTTGAAGAACCCCATATTGTAGTCGCTTGGGAAAACCACAGCAGGAAGTTCATTTCACAACCTGAGCGTGCGTGGGATGAAGTTCCTTTCAAAACGCAAGGTGCGCACCATTTCCGGTCGCAATTTGTGAGGATGAATTCCCTGCCTATGGGGAGTGGTGCGATTATAGAATGTAGCGGTGGGCATCATGTCAAACAATTCGTCTTCAACCAAGCGTTAATCCCAGTGGCATCGGAAGCATTCACTTCAAAGTCTGGGGTCCACTTTTTCAATATTTTATCTGAAGCAACAGCCATCTGACCTCCACATCCTATTGGGTATACCAAAGCATTTTTGGTTGGTTGTTGTTGTTGGACTTTTTAAGGCTTCAACTACCCGTAACGGCTGCTATAGAACTTTATCAAAGACTGTAAGACGTTATAGCAGTTCAGTATTGAAAACTAGAAATTTTGTAAGTATACCCTGCACATAAAATATATACTTAGAAAGATGTTGTTGGACTTTTTAAGGCTTCAACTACCCGTAACGGCTGCTATAGAACTTTATCAAAGACTGTAAGACGTTATAGCAGTTCAGTATTGAAAAATAGAAATTTTGTAAGTGTACTCTGCACATAAAATATATACTTAGAAAGATTTGTGATCAAAATAATAGTAATAGTTGAGTTAGTTTTAAAGTTGATCTGAATTAGCGTGTATTTTGAACAGGTAAAATAAATCTGATTGCAAAGAATTCTGTTGCAATTTATTTGGTGTTATTTAATCATATACACTATACCTGCCGTTTTAGTGGTTGTCAGCAGCTATGATCTCATATCTTTATCTCTCACATCTTCTAATATCTTCATTATCTTCTGATTGAATTAGAGATAAAGATAAAATATATCTTAAGCTTATAATAAGAAGCTGTATTTTTTAAACTACTTTTTCACTTTTAGGTTTTATTGTAAAATAACTAAGATTATTTTATTACCTATCTGGTTTGCATACGAGAATCACAAAAAGTCAAGTTGAAAACCAGCGCTAGACAGCAGTCTAGCGCTTATTTTCAACTATGTACGTAGGTACCATGAAACATTTGCAGTTGCGTATTCAGTTGACACGTGAAGTACTCACACAATGACAATTAAAGTAATTGAAAACATACATGTGTACTTAAATAACACACATCATCATCATCTACCTTCCCTTGTCCCAATTATTTGGCGTTGACACAGCATATCATTTTGCCCCATACCTGCATTATACCTACTTCTCAATTTAGTCGTTTAGTCTAAGTCATTATTCATAGACTGAGGTCCAAATTCTAGAATGTATCTCTGCTGAATCGCGATTTATCTGTGGAATTTTTTTATCAATAATCTGCCAGACAACCTGTCAAACTTGTCAATATGTACACAATCTTTTCCCACGTAAATCGAGGTTCAGCTGAGTGCAATTATTTTAGTCCGAGTTCTCTATAATAAATACACATGTGTTTTCGATTATTTTCTTCATCCCAAACTTCATTGTATATTTTCTTTCTACCGTAGAAAATGTTAAATAGCATTTGCAACTTATGTCTGTAATTGCCAAGGGTAGAAAATCTTCATAGTTTTGAATGAAATCTAGGTTAAAGACTAGAAGACCATCACCGCCATTCCCACCTAAATTACTTCTATTCAACCAGAGAACTAGAATTATATTAGCATTTCTTGTAAGGACACACATATTCTTTTAGAAAAACTTTTAATATTGTGATTTTCGTATTTACATAAGTAACTTTTCCCACCCATAAATGTGACAATTTTAAGAGACCCGTCAATGAATTCCACTGTATACGTCATAAATGCGATGTAGAGAACACAAATTTGCGTATCGATCGGAACCACAACTTTCATACACACTGACATCAGACGTTTCGTAGCTGGTGTGCAAAACTCTAGACAAGTAACACTAATGTGGTTGTAACAACCCCTATATCAAATTTCTTCAAAATCAGTTGAGTGGTCACACACACACACACACACACACACACACACACACACACACACACACACACACACACACACACACACACACACACACACACACACACACACACACACACACACACACACACACACACACACACACACACACACACACACACACACACACACACACACACACACACACACACACACACACACACACACACACACACACACACACACACACACACACACACACACACACACACACACACACACACACACACACACACACACACACACACACACACACACACACACACACACACACACACACACACACACACACACACACACACACACACACACACACACACACACACACACACACACACACACACACACACACACACACACACACACACACACACACACACACACACACACACACACACACACACACACACACACACACACACACACACACACACACACACACACACACACACACACACACACACACACACACACACACACACACACACACACACACACACACACACACACACACACACACACACACACACACACACACACACACACACACACACACACACACACACACACACACACACACACACACACACACACACACACACACACACACACACACACACACACACACACACACACACACACACACACACACACACACACACACACACACACACACACACACACACACACACACACACACACACACACACACACACACACACACACACACACACACACACACACACACACACACACACACACACACACACACACACACACACACACACACACACACACACACACACACACACACACACACACACACACACACACACACACACACACACACACACACACACACACACACACACACACACACACACACACACACACACACACACACACACACACACACACACACACACACACACACACACACACACACACACACACACACACACACACACACACACACACACACACACACACACACACACACACACACACACACACACACACACACACACACACACACACACACACACACACACACACACACACACACACACACACACACACACTTTCCCATTTATAATATTAGTGATATTAGTATGGATATAATATGCGTAATGCCTATAGATAGGTACCAAAATTCATTAATCAATTTGTCTAGTTTTTCATTCTGTACTAAATTCTTACTTTCTGTCTAAATAGCGTGAACATGCCAAAAAATCTCTTTTCTAGAAACAATAATTGTGAACAAACGTGAGACAATTTTTGTCCTAACCGCTCGTCTAATATATATTCGACTAACTAAATCACCAACGAAATTAACTTTTGAGATACGTTTGATGTTTGTTCAACAAGCTGGCCTATGTAGTGTTTATTATCTCAAGAGGATAAAGATTAAAAACGTGATTTGATTCTGCAGACCTCAGTAACATCCACTTCTCATCAATCAACCCAATTAGAATTTCAACCATCTCCATTAAGCAGTTGATAAAAGGTAGATTAGGTAGGTATTTAAAATATGGAGTTAGTAGATGGATGTTTTTAATTTCATTTCAAATCGCATGAAATATTTTGACAAAAAAAATCAAAATTTTTCAATTAAGTTGATTGTTTTTATTAGATTACGTTTTCTTTATTTTTATTGGATTTCATTAACAATACCTAAATAAAAAATAATACGAGGAGTAAAATTTGGAATTGATTAAACAACGATGGTTTTATGAAATGAAACAAACAGTTGTTTAGAAAAGACCGAATAAATATTTTGAGAGGCCATTTTGTAAATAATATCTACCATTTTATGAAAAACAAACTTTGTCCGGGGGAATATTAAAATCAATTTTGTTACTTGCGGGGGGATAAGCGGCGCTTTGAGTGATCATTTTTCATGCACCAGTACCATATCTAGCACTTTTTAATTTCATCGCAGCTAAGTGATGTTTGAGCTCGTCGGAAAGAAACTCCACTTACTACTTGACTCATTTAGTTCATCATCAGTACATAATTATTACCTACTAGCTTTTGCCCGCCGCTCCACCCGCGTGGATGTCGGTTATCGCGACCAAACATAGCCTATGTCCTTTCTCAAGGTCTAATCTACCCCTATACCAAATTTCATCAAAATCGGTTCAGTGGTTTAGGTGTGAAAGCGTAACATACAGACAGACAGACAGACAGACAGAGTTACTTTCGCATTTATAATATTAGATGGATAATACTAGTAATATTGCCTATAACAACACTGATAATTTCAAAAACGTTCTACTTCAATTGTAAAAATTTGGTAAATGCTACATTTGCAGTCTGAAGGTTTACCATTAGTTTTTGAAATATGACTATGCTGGAATATGCTGGACTGGTGATCGGTACCCATATATTGTGAACAATTGATAATCGCCAAATTGGCGCTGATAGTTGCAGCACGCAGTAGTGACTGCACTTAGAACTAATACTAATGATGGACAACACAATTGTCTTACTATCGATAAATGTAATAATAGGGGTTAAAGTATGGAATTGCCGTTTCATTGTAATAGGTACTTCGAATTGACATAGAACCTTCATGGTTTGAGATTTTTGAGTGAAACTTTTTCCACATGGTACCTATGTAGTTCTTCATTTAAAAATGTGCAACATTCGATTATCGACTTTCAGTTGTTTTTTTTATTCAGCTTAGACAAGAAAGATGGATACTTCGAAAATTCGAGTGATTTTTGAATACGAGTTCCGACGCGGAACTAACGCGGCAGAAACAGCTCGCAATATCAATGTTGCGTTTGGAGAGGGGACTGCTAATGAACGCACCGTGCGATTTTGGTTTAAACGCTTTCGTGATGGAAACTTTGATTTGAAGAACGAACCACGAGGAAGGCCGTCCACACAGGTGAATAACAATGAATTGAAAGACATGGTGGAAGCCGATCCGAGCCAAACTACCCAGGAATTAGCTGCATGGTTTAACGTTACCTTACCAACAATATTGACTCATTTGCGTCAAATCAATAAAATAAAAAAATGTGAAAAATGGGTACCTCATGATTTGACTGATCTGCAGAAAGAAATGCGTGTTAAAACTTGTGTTGCCTTGTTGAATCGATACAGAAATGAAGGAATATTGGATCGAATTGTGACATGTGATGAAAAGTGGATTCTTTACGATAACCGTGGCTGACCCAAGGTGAAACGCCACAACAGTGTCCTAAAGCAAAGCTTACCAATAAAAAGGTAATGGTAACTGTTTGGTGGTCTCAGCATGGTGTTATTCACTATAGCTTTCTATGATCTGGTCAAGCAATAACGGCAGATGTCTACTGTGCCGAACTCCGAACAATGATAGTAAAACTAGCAGTGAAACAGCCCCGACACATGAATCGATCTTCACCATTATTGCTCCATGATAACGCGAGACCTCATACAGCACGAGAAACCGTTTTAACTCTACAGGAACTGCAATTAGAAACTATCCGTCACCCTCCGTATTCGCCAGACCTTGCTCCAACAGACTACCATTTTTTTCGTGATTTGGACAATTTTCTATGTGATAAAAAGTTTTCTTATCAGGAGGCAGTACAAAATGCTTTCACACAGTTTGTCGAATCTAGATCACCAGAGTTCTATCGCAAAGGCATAAATGACCTTCCTACTAGATGGCAGCAATGTATAGATAATAATGGTAATTATTTTGATTAAATAAATACGTTAAATTAAAAAAAAAAACGAATTTCAATTTGTCAGTACAAATCGGCAATTGCATACTTTAACCCCTAATATAAACGATGGGTCTTACGTATGAAATTAACAATATGGCCATTTTTTATGGTAAACGCATAAACAAAAACAACGAACAACGTCCATTTGCAAACTAATTAGTTTTCAGTACACTCACGGTGGCGCTTCAGATCGACACAAAAAGTAAGCTGTCATTTTCTATGGAATAGCCAGTCCAGCTAGCTATAGAGGTCAGTGGTAATAAGAGGATTGGATGATACTCGTATATTAATAATGTGGAGAAAGAGAAAGTGTTATGTTATCAAAATCAAATTGAGAGAAACTGCAACATGTCGAGGTACATATTTTGACCCCAAGTCACGAGAGAAAGGAGACCTTCCCCACGCACACTGATTGGTTTGATATAATCAATGATTCATGGATTTGAGCACTCCACAGTCTTAGCATGCTGTGCTATCCACAAAATTCACCCAAAAACCCGTACTGCGCATATAGAGTAAATTTGAGACTGGGGCCATTTACATACAGATAGGCAGACCGAGAGGAATGACCCTGGGTCAGCCGGGGTGCGAGGGATATGTCGCATTACAACCTCACCATCGGCGTAGCACATCGATCCACAGTCGGCGTGCGGTTTAGTCGGTTCGAGTCCGACATAACCTCCCCCTCCGGCCCCGGGGGGGGGGGGGGGGTATACGTGGGGATTTCCCGCACGTAAAAAAAAAACCTTAGGTTCCTAAAAACTGGTATCGTGAAAGACTGTAACCTGAATCATGACTTTCTGTAAACAGATGATATTATCAAAGGCGCGTTTGCGAGGGATATGCACTAGCTACCTCACATTCGGCCTTGCACTGCGTCCCACAGACGGCGTGCGTTTTAGTCGGTTCGAGTCCTACATAACCTCCCCATCCGGCTCCGGCGGGGGAGGGGGGTACAGGTGGAAATTTCCCGCGCGTTACAAAAAAAAAGGCGCGTTATTGCTATACTGATAAGTCTTGAAATTAATTTACATATTGTACTCACCCAGACTCTTTTATCTATTAGAAAGTATACTCCATTTGGTACTTAATAAAACCCGACGAGGGCCAGACCGAGAGGAATGGCCCTGGGTCAGCCGGGGTGCGAGGGTATGTCACGAGACAACCTCATTTTCGGCCTAGCACAACGACCCACGAAAAAAAGGTACTTAATTAAACGTAAACAATTTTGACGTGTCTTTTTAATATGTTTTACTTTAAAACTCAGTTTAAAACTATCATTCTGTTTAAAACCTAATTTTAAAGACTAACAACTAAAACTGAATCACTAGCCAGTTTTTTAATTTAATATGTTTTTTTTATTTATAAGTATATTTATTTATTAAGAAACAAACCTTCATTTATAACTACATTAAAATATAAAACTCTTTACAAATATAGACCTACAGTTTCCTACATTTTTACAGATCATATCGTTAATTGTATTCAAGCATACAAATATATCTACTTTACTATGAAATGAAATATAAACACACATATATCATCATTTAGAGAGACACTCCATGGCTAATCTATTGAAGTGTCTGAGAGATTCACTGAACAAATCAATCTTTAATAATCTGTCATTGTACAACCTGCAAGCACGTCTCATAAAAGCATTTCCTGTTTAACTTGTGCGACTACGGGGTATCGCAAAGAGAGGCTTGTTCCGGCAACTTCTATAAAAAGTCGCTACAAGATTGTTAACCTTTAGTTTAATACAAAGTATAATCAAACTGAATCGCCACTAGAATTTATGCAATGAACAATGACACTCAATTATTACTCCTACCTCTCCACCTGCCATTTGCACACAAGCACACACACACACACACACACACACACACACACGCACGCACG